>VZRO01001103.1:201646-330035 GCA_013397915.1 Daphoenositta chrysoptera | reverse complement strand
TTTTTTTTTTTCCTGTTTGTTTTATCTAGCAGGCTGAGAAATGTAGTATTCTCTCCAGATGAGAAGGTGAAGATAGTCTTCACTGGAATTGAAAGAGGTATTTAATGAACTCCGCTGATGATATCCCTGGTAACAGAACAAAGGATTGCAGTGAAATGTCTGACTTGCTTTGTATTCACAGGAGTTCAACTTAATAGTAAAACTTAATGTTCTACTAGTACAAAATCAGGTTATCCATCCTGAAAGGTCTTTCTAAGTGACAGGAAGAATAAAACAAACAGGCAGGCAATGCAGTAAAAATGTTTTGCACTTATTTTGTTCTTTTAATTATTTAAGAAGCTGTACACAATGCTAAGCTTAGATGCAAATGCTGAAATGCTTTCTCCATGAAGTATGAGGCAACCTTCCCACAATGTCTTGGAGCTCTTCCCCTTCAGTATGCAAAAAGATGCAAAGTGTCACGGGGGAGTGGCATGACAACACATATGTTTCTCACCATTCCTTCACTGTACAGTTTAACAACTCCATATCCCAGGAGGCACTCTACCCCTCAAAGCCTTACATGACATGCCCCATCAAAGTTCTTATTGTAAACAGTATGAACTATTTTTATGTTTCATAAAGGAACTGCTAACTCCCCTCCTCCTCCTCACTCAGCTGCACAGTTACTGTGCTCTGGGAGAGGCGCAGCCTTCTTTCTGGATCTCAGTAGGAAAGGCACAAATGGTGTAACAAAACTGCTTTAATAATAATTTTTTAAAAAACCAAACCACAACAGAAATAGGAAGAGAAATACAGTTAGCAAGTAAACCTTATGCTTCTTCAGGTGCTGAAAATCTTACTCTTCCTCAGCCTCAGACAGGGCCGCAGCACGAGCCTATCTGTGGAGAGGTTCATTCCCACCCAGTACCATGTCTCCTTACACCTAGTGTAGCAAAAAAAACTATTCATCCTGTTTTGATATTTGTTTCTCCATAATGCTCCTTCTTAATGCCCCCCCAGAGCATGGCTCAGTAAACGTATCTGGGAGCTTTATCTGGTGGCAGTAGGCATCCAGAGCCTTCCAGCATCTGCCCTCCACTCCTATATACTTGGGGCTATGCAGCAGTCGCTCTCGAAAACATATGGAAATAGCAAGCCAAAGACCCAGTATGGCTGTCAGGGCTTGATGAAGATCGTTGTCTCTTCAATATAATGTCTTCCCTAAGCCTCAAAATGCAATGATATTTTTTGTTTGCTTCCCTAGGGGAGCTAAGACAGAAAAAGGTATACAAGAAGGGAGCACTGACTGGAAAAAAAAAGACTGTGATGAGATGACAGCCTGTGGCAAATAGTGTATCTTCCCACTCTGGAAAGTCTAATGGTGCCTACAACTCTGAAGTTTTTTCATTCCTCTGCTGTCAACAAACATCTGTGAAATGAGGGCTGATTTAAGTAGAAGATAACAGCAGCTGTTGGTGTTTGTCTTTCCATTATCTTTAGTGCCACACAGGTATGCAAGAGATCTGCTTATGATGGGCTCTGTGACTATCCCTTCTCTGATGGGATCTGGGCTCTTCAAAAACAGATGAAAGGCTTCCAAATGTCACACAAAGGAAGTAGTAGATTCACACACGAAGTTCAGAAGCATGAACATTTATATTCAGTGCAAAAATCCTCTTCTTTTTCTCTTCAATATCCAATTCAGCACACTAGATGTATTTGCCTGGTGGATGAAACAGAACAGTATAATGGAGGCAGTAGAACTGCTGGACTTTGAAGGCATGGTGTCATCAAGGCATGGGGCCATGTAAGACCACATTGGTCTCCTGATCAAGGAAATCAAGTGCTGATTAGTAGGCTTAGTCTTGCCTCTTCAGTGTTCATGTCAGGACACTTGTTAAATTAGTAAATAAAGTTACCTGAAAATAATAACTAATTTATGTTCATCTATTCTTGGATTCCTTAACTGAGACTCTATTGCCTGATTTAAATTTATTTTTCTGATTTGTGAGTGAATCAAGTACTTGCAGCTTTAAATGAAATGAATTGTGCAATTTCTCTGACTCTATGAGAATTTCCTTCCCCTCAGAGGTACTGGGAAGATACAATAGCAATGTATCATGCATGTTCATAATATTGTGATAAATTGAAGACAATAAGATAGGAATAAAAAATATTGGGGTTTTTATCAGAGAGAATGGTACATAGTAAACAAGGTACCATTGAAAAATAAGGAGAAAAAGCAGATAATGAAGGCACTTGCTTAAATTATCTCCAGCTAGGCTGTACACTGAAAGATGGAGGATAACAGTAGGATATGTCTAAAGAAGTTCTAAGCCTCATGCTGAACCCTGAGATAGTCAGCTTCATGGCCCAAAATCTCATTTTCTTCTGTTTGTGAAATGTTAGTGACAGTCCTTGAAAGTTCCAAGATGCGTCAGACAACTGAGGGCACTAAAGAGGCTTTGGCCAACCTCACCAGCGGGCTGCATCCACCCATTCTGCCCACGAGTGCAGGTCCTGTTAAGGCCCATGCTGTGCTGTGAGTCCCTGTTAGTCTGATCTGTTTGCTTGCCTCCAGCCATATCATGGCACACCCGTGTGCCTGGCCACGACCCCAATCACTGTGCCTGAGCTCTGGACTGACTGCCTGGTTTGACCTCAGACCTCTCTTGCCACCTGCCTTGAAACTGCTGGGCTGGATCTGACAAGAAGTAGCGCTGGCCTGCATTCATGGATAACTCCTTGTCTTGCTTCAAGTGTGGTCATGGAGTTTTGCTTTGGTTTTCAAGTCTGAGGAAAGCATAGTTTTCTCAGGGCTTGGGAAAGATCTGAGAATGAAAATGACATTGGGTCTCAAAAATTATTTGTGATCAAGACCTCTTTGGATCACAGTACCCTTTATTACTCCTCCTTGAGAGATGCATCTGTCACATCAAATCTTACAGGAGCCAAGGAATTCCAGATTAGACTTATGAAGATAACAAGAGGTGAGGGATGGGGAGTAATTTACTTTTGTGGCATTGAAGAAGGTTTTGAACACTATCTGAAAATGGGCTGTATGAAACTGGAGTGTTCTGCAGGCATAGGAAAGGCTCCGATCAAAACTTTAATATTAATCAATCATGGTATTTGTGTCTCGATCAACAGAATCTAGTTAGTAAAAATTAATAGGTTGGGTTCTGATTTTCTTAAATTTTTATGGACACTTATGCTATGTCATTTGTCATGATTCACAACAGCTGCAAATCTAGCCAACAGGCAGCCCAAACTTCAGCCAGCACAGTATGTGTGTTTCTATGACAGGTAACTTTGTTCTTACCAGATAATTTGAATAGTGGACTATTGAAAATTTATTTCTCCTTTGCAGAAACTTAGCTGTGATAAGAACACAATGCAAAAGCGGCAGCTTCTACAGCCCATAGATGAGAACTTTTTGTTATTTAAACCTTTTATTTTTCAGGAAAAATAACAATAACAAATTGTTAAAAACAAGTTTGGTTCTACCTATGGATTCCATGGAGGCAACAGTCACAGAGAGAACAGTCCAAAGAATTTTTTAATGTAAACAGCATGTTGACACAGGACTAACTGTTATATTGTTTCCCATTTCAGAAATCTTTAAGGATGGATATTTCCCAGGAATCTGGTTCCATCTTCCCTGCAATTCCCTCAGATAAAGGAAGACTGCAGTGAGGTTTTCCCCTCACCCTCCAAACTTCTTTTCTCCAGATTTATAAACCCAGCTCCCTCAGCCTCCCCAGGCACATGGCATGCTCCAGCCTCCTAACCATCTTCCCCAGCAAGAGAGTTCAGCTCAGTAGGCAATGGCAATATACAGTGGCTGCATGTCACTCTATCCTGAATGGCTAGCTCCCAATCCACACTTGGATTAACTAGGAATCTCTTCACACAGCAGCAGCTGAAAAGTGGGCTTCTGGATGCAAAATGAAAAAGAGTCAAACTGCTGTCACAAACTAACAAAGAGCAGGCAAGGCAGTTGTTCTGGTTTTCTTTTTGCATATGGATGCAGAATTTAATACTAGAATACCACTTGGAATTCAAACAGCAGTAAGGAAAGTAAAAGAAGCAGTTAGAAAGTAAAGTGAGCTGCTCTTAATGTCTTAGCAAATTGCAGAAGGTATTTTAAGGAGTATCCCACATCTCGCTTTGAAGTTAGCCCTGCTTGGAGCAGGAGGTCGACTTAGGTGGTATCCAAAAGCCTCATTCAAATTAAATTTCTCTGGTTTTATTCTGTACCTTGAAGCATTCAGGAAAGTTCTATACCATACTTAAAAGAACATTATCTGTAAAGACAAGAGCAATTGACTGACTGGATGAAGTAAAGAACTCTAAAAACCTTTTTTAAATGGAGATAAATGGAGGTAAAAGAACATATAGGTACTTAAGTTCAACATTAGGAAACCACAAGAGATTCCTAAAATAACCATTTAGCTGTTACTTAAAGCTCTCTTCCACACTGTTTTCTCTGAATTATGTAATCAACCCCAGTGTCTCATTTACATCCCTGCCCCACTCCCTCCCCGTGTGTCACTCCACAAATGCCAGTGGAGTGACACAGTAGAAAGGGAATCTCTTCCAAAAGGACAACTTCAATTTAAGATGAAACAGACGCCCAGGCACTTGACGGGTATCTGATTGACAGGTGCCTGGCACACGATGGGCATGTGATTGNTGTGATACACAGAGCCGGGGGGCAGGGGGACGTCCTGCCACAATCCCTGCCCCACTCCCTCCCCATGTGTCACTCCACAAATGCCAGTGGAGTGACACAGTAGAAAGGGAATCTCTTCCAAAAGGACAACTTCAATTTAAGATGAAACAGACGCCCAGGCACTTGACGGGTATCTGATTGACAGGTGCCTGGCACACGATGGGCATGTGATTGTCATGTGCTGGGCACTTTATTGCCACATGATGGATGCACGCCTGTGATGTGATGCATGTGACTAGTGTTGGACCAAAGGCTTTTACTCAGTCCTGGCCCCTCAGTCCAGTGATTCCTGACCACGGGTCCAAGTGACACAGCTGGAAACACGACACTGATTTTTGAATCCAAAAGCCCTTCCTTGGAGCATTTAGAAAACTGTGTTACTGGCCTCTAAGAAGCCTCCCAAACTGGCTAAATTCAGCACATTTCCACTCTACAAAATACAGTAAAAGGATCTAGACTGCAAGAAATCTGTTGCAACCAAAAAAAGTTTGTCAACAGAACACCACTAACACTGTGATGTGACAGAATCATTAACACAAAGATGGCCGGGTTGGGTCAAACCTAAAATACGTCTTCTTGGTGCCAATTCCAGCATCCTGCTCCTCCTGCCCAAGAGCAGCTGGAGGACTGAGCCTGCCCTGCTTATACGGCTCCATTCTTTTCAGCCACCTCAGGGCACCCAGCTGACATATACATGTTAGCTGCAAATTCTTCCTTCCAAGGGGTGACAGACAGCTTGGAACCATTGCTCCAGTAATTGGGGCTATTCTTCCCCGTCATTTCATGTTTACTAACAAGAATTTTGTAATTCAGTGTAGTGCCCAGAAAGTATCATGATGAGTTTCTGCTGAAAAGCTGCCACTTTTGCACCACTCTGGTACCTCAGTATCTGCTGCACACTTTGTCATCTCACTGTTTCCTGCCTTTGTAGGTTGTTGATGAATGTGTTGAAAAGCACAAGCACAAGACCAGATTCCCAAAGAAATCTACCAGTGGCCTTACTCTACTGGCAGATCTCAACTTTGCACGCTTCATTCAGGTCACCAGAAGCTCTCACAAACTGTGGAGGTGAAACTAAGTAGGCACTATGAGGCAGAATTAGATCCTGTGGCAGTGTGTAAAGGATGACACAGACAGCCATCAAGGAAATGCCTAGCACAGAACAAGCATTTCATCTCTCAGTCCTGATCCTCAAGGGAGATTCACAAAACACTATGCTCAGGTGTACCTGGGAATTAAATGCATAACACTAGGACAGACAACACATGGACTCAATAAAGACTCTTTTTATAGCCTACTTCCTCACCCTCCAAACATTTTGTTACCCACAGAATACAAAACTTCTCTCTCCCTCTTTCTTTCCCCCCTTGCACTAATATCCTGTCTGCTCCAAAGACTCCGGACCTTTCCTTGTAAAGTTAAATAATTCACTGATTAGTGATAACTTACTGTTAAATAACTCACCTCAGAGAAATTAATCTTAATTCCTAACTATGTCCTGGGGAAGGGATTGTCCGCTCAAAACTTGTCTACTTTTCTCCTCACTATACTATACCATACCACATAGTTTAGTAATTTATTGCTTCCTATAGGCCTCATTCTAACTATATCTTTAGACCATCGTGTTTAAAACAAAATGCAATACTTTTTTTTGGTTTTGCTTTCTTGATGTTGGTCTTTTACATCCACAGGGGATGCAGCTGGTTTGTCAGATCTCCAGTCTTGAATATTGGCCTAATGTTTCCCAAATATATTTACCCTGGGTAATAGCCCAGCACAGTGCACTGATTCCAGGCTATGCCAGCTTAGGCTGACCTTGAGCTGCTGAAATACTCCCTTTTGTCTGGTGTACTTATGTAAAAGTCATCAGCTGGCTTAAACATTTGGCCAGCCATGAATATTAAGCCAGCACTCAACACCATGAGACTATGCAGTATCCAGAATTTGAATCTTCTGTCGAAGAATCTCTTGGTTGCCTTTCTCATGACTATCCATCAGATAGCAAATGAAGGCATCCTTTTTCTCACAGACTGTGAATGAAAATGGAAAATAATACTCTTAGTGGATATAGTGAAAGACACAGTGGAACTGCAAGCTCCACATGTTCATCATACAACCCGTTTTTTAATGGCCTACAAGAAACTGCAAAAGAAACATATGACAGAAAGGATGATTATCTTGTGTGCCCTTTTGAAAGAGGTCAGAGGTTAAACAAAGTTATTGTAATTTTGCTTGCTTACTTTCACTCAGAACAAATGTCAATGCAGCCATATTCAGGTTACACATCAGTGCTACAAGTGACAGCCAGGAAATAAATTATGCACAGCAGCAACCAAGTGCCTTCCAGATTCACAGGAAACTGCTGTCCAGACAAACACACATTTCCTTGCACAGTCTGAAACTAAATGAACTGTCATTAGGGAAGATAAAATCGATATAGGAAGTATTCGAGAACAAAAATTTCCCTCATAATCTCATTTATTCACATCCCTTTAAATTGCTATGATTGGGGATTCTGAGTTTTCATTTTAATAGTAGTATGTAAAGAAGCAACATGCTGCTCATAAGCACTCAGAAATGCAGAAACTAAGGGTGGATGCAAAGGAATGTTCAAAGATCTATCATCCTCTCTAAGAAGAATTTCAGGAATGATGCCAAAAAAAAAAAAAAAAAGATTAATGTTCGGTAGGTCCTGGACCCACTTTTATTCTGAACCAAAAGTCTTTGTTGTATTGTATTTATGTTGGTTTATACTTTCTGCAAACTTAAATGAACTTATTTAGTCCATTTCATGGGCATGAAATAAAACAAGAATATCAGTCCTGTGCTGACATACCTCTCTCACAACTGAAACCAAAACAAAATCTTCATCTTACTGATAAATTAAAGTAACAGTTCAGTTGTTTCCTACTTCTTTCATTTTTGAGCTTCAAATATCATTTAACTTCAACAGGCAAGTTTATTTGTGAATGATATCTTTTGTTTTCTCTCCTGTAAATATAATTTTGCGGTTAAATGCACTTTAAAACAGTATTTAGACAACTAGTAGCATTGATAGCATAGAAAACTGTAAAAAGCCACAGTCCTTGATCAAAGAGTTTCACTGGGATAGGATCAAATTAGTGTGGATTCAATGGAGCTAATTTCCCACTAACATGTTTCTCCTACAATGTTGCCAAGTTCCTGGCTGCCAGAATGGAGTAACAACTCCTTTCCAAACTTCTAACCCCACACAGCTGATAAAGGAGACCATATGTGTCTCTCACCACTTACAGCTTGTAGCAGCTCATGTAAGGCATGGAAATAATAATTAGTGTGATAAACATTTAGTATAAACATGTCTGGAATTTCCACCATAGGTAAGTCTAGGAATCAGAGACGTAGGTCTAGAATCAGAGTGAGGTTTTCTTTCCTGGGATGCCTCTTGGAGACAGAAGAAAAAGGAAGTGGAAAAGGACACAAAACTTTAGTAGAGAGGTGGATGTGATGTACCTTGGCTTGAGGTACTTCCTCCCACAGCATTCTCATTTGAAAGCTGAGAATCAGTGTAATGGGTAAGACTGTTAAAACTGTCTGGACTAAAATGCTCTGCAGCTCCAGCTGGAAGATGACAGTGAGTGAAGCAGAGATTTGTACCTGTTCCCCTGTGGTTCTTCATTTCCATCTGTGGCCTGGACGGTGGCAGAGTCCATCTTCAGCAAATCTGTAGAGCACACTGACCTAGGGGTATGGCTATTAGGGTTTGCCAAATCCAGCAGTCCAGGAGTGGAATTCTGTTGCCACTCCACGCCCGTAGGACCAGCTGGTACCAAGGCTGAGCAGGCACTGGCCGGATGCAAACACACACGTACACACCTGAACAGCACACATGTACAGCCAGCACCAATGGCCCTGCCCTGCTCCCCTCTCCAGCTAAGGAAGGACAAGGACACTGGGAGGGCCACACAATCACTGCCTACACTGCTTGGAGAGGGAGCTACACAGGCAAGGAAAAATTCCGTCTCACCACGGGGCCAGGCCACATCATCCACAGCAACAGCTGCATCCGGCACCTTGGGGCTTCCCCAGGAGAGCAGCAGAGCAGAGCAGGCTGCCCAGGGAGAGGTGCAGGATGCACGGCTGGGGCTCGGCAAATCCCTGACTGCCACAACCTCCTGCTGTTCTGCTCAAGAAGAGGACGTTGAGGAGCAAGCACAGCTTGAGCTGGGGTTCCAGGGCCATGGGCAGGGGAGTGGAGGCCCCAGGTGGGGCTGGTCAGGGCCAGGAGGCTGCACAGCACCCACCTCTCTCATGGGATGTGGAACCAGAGCCCTCAAGAGGTATCCTCCAAACAGAATTTCTGTGGTTCTTCAGAGGGAGCTCAGTTAATCAGGGCCAGCTGCTACATAACCTCCACCACTGTGCTCCTCATCTGTGTTACTGAATCCATGGAGCAAGCCAGAGAACCAGATTTCCCTTACCTTTTTTTTCCCATCCCCCAAGATAAGCTGGGATGGGCAGAGAGACTGCCTGATCTTATTTTCATAAAGTAAATCTGATTCTGAAAGCAGCAAGTGCTTGCTAATGCAATCAGCATTTCAAAACGTGTATGATTTTAATGAAAAATCCTGACCAAAGTTTCCTAAGTACACTTTTAAGCAGATGTTCATCCTCAACTTTCTGTATTCCCATAGTGTCTGCAGTGTATGTTCTGTGCTGACGTCTCTATTTGCTGTTGTACTGCCTCTTGGCTTTTTGTGTGAACCAAAGGCACTTAGTCTGTAGAAAGAAAAGAAAGAAGTATCAATTTACTTGATTTTGCATACACAAGTAGCAACTAGAAAAGGAGAAAGACCAAGTAAACCATGTGAGGAAGTGAACTTTGTTTCCAGCATTAAGAAGGTATACACAAAGGCAAAATACCTAACTCTGAGTAAGCAGCTACTCAAAATCATTGTGAGAGACAGGGAATGAAAATTAATTACAAGATGTGAAAGCCAGATCTGTGGTGGCGTGTGAAAATACTTGCATAATGAGGGGCAGAAAGAGAGACACTACGAGATGCAGGCAAGTTCAAGTGAAAAAGGAGGAGTATGTGAGTTATATCAACAAAAACTACTGTGCTGCAGAAAGGAGCACATTCAATAAGAACCAACACAAACAAGATGTAGCATGAAAGGTGATATATAAAAACAAATACATATGTAAAAGTGAAAAGTAAAACATTTAAAAGTCATAGGTGAGGAGGAAAAGTCATGATGAGACAGAAAAATCATGACAAAATGCAAGTATGTAAGAAGAGGAAAAAATGCAAAAATGCAGAAAATATTGCACACTGATGTGTAATAAAAATGTGTAAACAAAAGAAAATGCAAATAGAAAGACATAAAGTTATATTATAAAGGAAATAAAACATCCTGGGGAAAAGAATAGTCAAAGTGAGGTGACAGAAATAGAAGATTAAAAAAGAAGTAGAAATGAAAAGCTGTAATGTGATACAAAGAAGGCCCTTGTTCTTTGAAAGTAAAAATAAAATGATGCAACATAATGGCAAGTGGGAAATAAGAGAAGCAAGAATACATGCAGGGGAATGTGAGTCTATGTGATAAGAAAGCTAAAATAGATGTTGAGCTACAGAGCTCAACATGTCTTTAAAGAGCCTGTGTTAGAGGTGAAAATACATACTGAGTTTAAAAAGTGAAATTCTTCAATGAGAGGTGAATGGAAAAATGTAATGAGATGTACATTTTGAGACCTAATAAATTGTAAAAAAACTCCAACGTGCAGTAAGAACATAGATTAAAAAAGGGAAATCTGAAAAAACATAATGAGAGAATAGAGGAATGGATTTTGAGATGGGCAAAAATCACATCTGGTGCACATGAAACTTCTCAAAAACACAAACAAGTACTCATAAGTAGAAAAATGCAATATGAACAACACATGGGGACTTGTAAAATGGAAATGTGTAATGGCATTTTAAAGACCAATGGGGAACAAGATGTGAATAATGAAGCTGCAGAATGAAATGCAGAATAGTTATGAACATTAAAAGAGGAGACACAAAAATCTAAAATGGGTAATATAACACACCAAAGAATGTAAGGTAAAAAATCAAACCAGGTGATTCACTCACAAAAACTTATAAGACAAATTACATTTGGTGAGAAACATAAAAGGAAAATTTATTCTGAAAGGAGAAATTCATAAAAAAATGCAAAAATAAAAATTCATAAATAAATAAAGAAGGAAAGCTTGACATATTCAAAATCAGAAATGTGTCATGACCTACAAAATATGACATGTCACTAGAAATAAATGAAGCTGTGAAATTGCAGGCATTAGGGAAAGTGCAGAAATAGCTCTGAAAAAGAAAACACAGAAAAAGTGCACAATGTGAAAAGAAAACATGGGAGGATTTGAAGATATGAAAATGTATGCTAAGAGGCATAACCCCCATCTTCAAGTTTCAAAAAATACAAAGATGAAAGTTCATTATACATTCTTTGAATGAAAATCTAGTATGAGATACAAAAATGAAATTTGCAATATGATATCATTCAAATGCTAATGAGATATTAAAAGAACACATTTATTGAGGTGCAAAAGAAAATTTACACAGGAGCAAAAAAAAAATTACTGTCTTGAAAAACCATAGTAGGATGCTAGTAGGAATATACGAAATTTCTCATAAGATGTAAGAAGTTAACTAAAGCATGTGAGGAAAGGAAAATGCACAGAGAAATCTGAAAGCTCACACTCAGAATACAATGCATAGTCTGTAATGGGCAGCAAAAAGGAAATTGGCTAATAAGCAATGATACATGAAATTCCTAATTGGATCTAAAAGCACATAATGAGACACTGAAACAAAACCAAGCAGTGAAATAAAAATGAACATGCACATCAAAAATCAAAACTGGAAACTGGAAACGAGATGCAAAAAAGCATTCATATGGAGATCCAGAATCAAAAAAGTGGGTAATGAGATGTGAAAAGGAAAAGTCGTAACAGAATTTGGCATCAGGAATACATAGTAAGTTGAATTTTAGTAAGTCGAGAAATACAAAATCTGAGAGAGTAATGATAGGCAAGACCAGAAATACACCTTTAAGATCAAAGAGTTAAAATAAATAAGGTTCAAAATTAAGCAGTGAATCCTGTGATGCAGTAGGAAAAATGCAGAACGAATTAAGAAAGATTAAATCCATGAAGAAATACAGAAATAAAAATCTGTAACAAGTTGTGAAAAATCAGTGTTTGATGGGAAGCAGACCCTCCAATGTATATTGTAACATGAGCACTGAAATCCACAGTGAGGGTCTGGAAAATGAGTAATGAGATGTGAAATCAGAAATAAAATGATTTGTGATAACAATCATTCATAATGACAAGCAAAAACAAGAACCAAAATGCTAATGCAGCATGGCATGTGCATTGCCAAAGGAGATACAGTAGCTGAGATGCATAATGGAATATGGAAACAGAAATATATAATGAAGTGTGAAAAGAAAACATGTACCATAATAAAACATGCATTGCAAGCCATTTTGTCCTAGAAGGACTGAAGCACATAAAGCAGCATGAAAATGGAACAATACGACTGAAACATTCAAGGGGTTCAGAGTAGGAATTTTACTTGACTGTTTGAAGAGTGGGGTTAATTATAAAGTCACTGGCTGCTGTGGGCTTATTTTACCCTTTTTTTTAGTTTTGAACTTGCCCCACTTCTTGATCCAGAAGGGATCTGCCTCAGTTCACACAGGAGTTCCTGACACGCAGTGATATGATACTGTAATGTGCCAGCTCCACTCTGTGTGGCATCATCTCTTACGTGTCATAGTGATAAGATGCACTGGCAGATTATGCAGGAGAAACAGCCTTTGGGAATTCTCCCTCAGGCATGTCAAGGCCACCAAGCAGCATATTAGTTGCTTAACAGTTTCAGCCCTAAGGCAATTGTGCCCAGGCCCGCCAGCAGAAACGTGGATGATTTGGTGAGGTACAGGTTTACAAAGAATCAGACATCAGCGATTTTGAGCATGTTAATAGTACATACAAACAATGGGCTTCAGTGCTCAAAGAGGAAGACAAACAATTGCAATACCTTTTTGCTACCTCACTCTTTTGTCATGCCACAAGATGCACATAAGGCTAAATTCCCCAAGCAGCAGCAGCAGCGTGTTTGGTCTCGAAGGATGCTCACAAGCCTGGTGAGTGTGCTCTGCTGAAATGCTGCAGCTGCTTGGCCGTGGTGGTGCCTTCTGGGGTGTCTCGAGCCATTGGACTTTGACCATGATTCTCACCTTTGAATATTTAATGCTAAAGCAGATCTGTTCTCCAGTACACACCCAAAAGTTAATGTGGCATTCACATCATCTCATGCCCCCAGGATATTTCCACCCCACAGGCAACTCCTTTTTCCAAAGACTCTTTAGCATGGATAGCAGGTACTGCTCATACAGGAGGCTCATCACGTCTTGCAGACACGGCCTGCAGAGGGGAAACCTCTGAATCACAGAGAGGAGCAAGGCTTGGATCAAGCAGGATGTGTCCTGGGGAGGCTACACAGTCACAGGGAGGTTTGCAGGATCGTGCTTCACCCTTACAATGCTGAGCAGAAGGTTCTCTGGGATCAACATAAGGGTTCTGAAGCAGTAATTCCAGCTGTGCCACACAAGGCCATCCTACCCCTAAGACAGGTCCTTCACAGGCTGGTCAGAGAAGGCACACCAGAAATGCAGAGTGGCACACGCTGTCACCCGGGTCGGGTGGCCTCCTCTGGAGGTGTCACTGCACAGAACATACACCGCCTTCCTTCTGTTGCCTGTCATCCCCATGCCACCAGCCATGGAAAAGTCACTGCTCAGAAAAGGCCTGGTATTGAGGCTGCCAACATTCTTTCCACTTGGAGTAGCTTTTTGGAGAAAGGGTCTCAAGCTCTCGCAGTAAGCTGGCTGAAATAGAAATGGTCAATGCTGGCACTGACCTCTTTTTGGAAAACCTTGCTGCCATGGCATAAACAAGCTGAGTCATCAATCCCAGCTGTACAAGGGATCAGCCTGGCATGCTCCTGGGACTGGAAAGGTTCAGCTATTAAGCAGAGAAAAGTGCAAAGCCCTCGCATAATATCTCTAGGGCATTTGCTTGTTTTATTACTCGCCACTAACAAGAAATGTTCCATCCACTTTGCCCACTATGATGTAAGGAGTAATTAGATCCTTCATCAGTCTTATCTTTGTCTGAGCCCCTCAACATCATATGCTTCCTTAAGTCATGTGTTATGGGCCACTGATCATCTTTATCTAATGTTATCATGCAGCCAGCTACTCTATCTTATGCTAAATGTTATGCCGGGGTTATGGAGAGGGTTGCAAATAAATGATGCACCTTTCTTTCTTTTTCTTTCTCAAAAATGAGGAAGCTGCTACAAAGCTGACTGTCATCTAAGCTTTGGGGAAAACTCCAGCTGACTGCAATAAAATCAGGATTTCACCAATAAAATTTTCTCTGCTTCAGAAACCCTGATCCTTTCAGTGCAATAACCTGTAAAATTTGATCTGACAAGAGGCAAAACCCTCAATGGCATTAAGCTTATTAGACTGATTCAAAAACTAAAGTAATACTGTGATTAGTGCATATTGCATGCATTAAGACTGTAATAAATAAGAATACAATCGGTTGCCAGCAGCAGCTGGTAACTTGTCTCATGCTGTAGAGTCAATTCAAATTACTCATGAACAGCAGAACACTTTTAAAAAATGGATAATGGTTTGGATGAGAAATAACACCAAAATACAGCTTCTGATAGTACAGATAATAAAGCTAACAGCTGAATGGAATGGAGATACTGAATACACATCCAGACTCCATTATCCTTCCACAGCATGCTTCCCTTTTTTATATCCTGCAGCTTCCATTTATACTGTCTGGTAAAACACTATTAAAACCACTCTCAGCCAGCAACAGAAAATGCTCACAGATTGTTTTAAATAAATAAGCACTCGGCAGAACTTAACTTTAATGGTGCAAGAAGCATTTTGTCAGAGCTAAAGACCAACATGAGGATTGTCTATCTTTGATACAAAATTTAACCAGTCAGTTGGTTAGTGATTGTTCCACCCCATGAAAATGTTAAACAACTTTCCTCTTTTGAGAAAATGAAGATGTCATTACAAAATATTTTCCTTTATTAGTTAAGTGTAAGCCATCTTTATGCATCCTCTGAGCATACATGATTTCTCCTATGTACAAAACAGGCCCAGTTCTTGGAAAGGCACATGCACACCTCGCCTAAACCTCCAAAATGTTAAGGGGTTGTTGTAAACTTTGCTTGTAACTCCTCTCTAGCT
Organism: Daphoenositta chrysoptera; assembly: GCA_013397915.1. Lineage (NCBI taxonomy): Eukaryota > Metazoa > Chordata > Aves > Passeriformes > Daphoenositta > Daphoenositta chrysoptera. The sequence goes on along the minus strand of VZRO01001103.1, from coordinate 314,987 downwards.
CGCCATTTTGTTGTACCTCTGTACAATGCTCCTGTGGTTCTCCTTCTTGGTCAATATATTGCAGCACTCCAGTGAATTGAACCTGAACAGAAAGTTGCACTTTCTGTTGTGTTGCACACAAGGTTAGAAAACACCTCAAAGAAAAGTGGAGTCTTTGTCTGGGCATTCCTGACTGAAACATATGGAACATGCTTTTGCCTTCTTCAACATTTTAAATTGTCACATTACCATGAATTAGGATGCAGGTGAGAGGAGACTGGTATTAAACAGCTCATCCTCTGATACATAAGCCAAAAATGTTCCACATGAGTTTACATTGGCTGGCAGAGACTGCTTTGAATCTGGTAAGAGTTAACTGTGAGGGATTCTCTAGAGACTACACTGAACAGCACAAGTGAAAATTAGAGTTCCTGTTGAAGTCGTGACTCCCACATTGCACATTAAATGCATCCACTAACACTTTATTGGAAGTGGGGGCAGGCCGTGTTTTAAAATTTTCATGCTCATAAGTAAGCAACAAATTGGATATTTAGCATACAGTTAAGATTGCCTAACAGTTTTTTGTTATAAAACTTGGTTTCTGCTAATTACAGTTTTGTGAATCTTAAGCTGTTTAGAGTTGAATCTCCTCATTTAGGTGTTTGCTGCAATTGGCTGTTACCTTTTTGGGTTTTAGCTCATGTGATACAGATGTTTCCAAGACAAATGTGCCAAAACACATTTCCCCCCAGTCTGAAAATACTAAGAGGAAAAAAAAGGCCAGAAGAAAAATCCCTTTTATACAATTTTCTTTTAGAAGTTTTAGTACTTTTTTAGATGAAGGAGTTGCTACAGTCTCTACAAACCTAACAGGAAGGCTTTTTTTGGCTCTCAAGCTTGCCTAATTACATTAAAATGGTAATCCTTTGGAAATGAGAAATTGGAAGTTCACAAAGGCTATCAAATTGTCTGAAGATGTGGCTTTCACTGAGGATCCCTTTGCTCTTTTACGTATCAAGCAAATGGCAACTGCTCCATGAGCCACAGAGCAGATCCGCAGGTATCTCCCTCCAGTGTTGGGCTGAAAGGACTTTGCCTGCTGATCCTTCCCACAACAGACAAAACAGAAAGGCCTTCTTTGAGTCTCCCAGGACTCCCTCCTGTGCCAAGGAACACGAGGAGAGCCAAGCTTTTCTCCTGGTGGTCCTTTTTGTAATGGGAATGGGATCCTAGAGGCAGAGACAGGAACAGATTCTCAGCATCTCTCTGCAGACAGATGGGAATACCACCAGCAAAACGTGTATCTTTTTTGTAAGGGCAAGCTCTTGTACCAGCATCCCTACTAACAAAGGGATAGAGGACTGTGCTGTGGCTCTTCAGGCCCCCAGCCAGCCGATGAGTCATGCTTTAAGGAGGGCTAAATTTTTTTTAAACGTTTCCCACTAAATTCTAAGGCAATAAGTCTAATTACACTTTATGCTTTAGCGCACTTAGAAGAACAGCATGATTTGGAAATGGCTCTTTTCAGAAAATGGCTTCGTAGAACACATTTGAAAGTGACTGCTTTCCTGAATGCAAATGTCTGAATTGCTCTAATTATCTAACTGGGGAAAAATAGGCTTTTTTTAGACTGCCAATATCTGAAGAAACTATGAAAGGACAGGACAGTTTCTCCCAGTATTCCTTTTTAGTATGCTTTCTATTCTAGTTCTAAATACAAATAACCAGTGAGATTGCCAGTACTTTCATTTTATTATGTAGTAATTAGATGTCTTTTTTTTAAAAAACGTGTCTTTAAAAAAAAAAAATTACAATTTTAATTTTCAGCTTGTAAATCCTAATCATGCTAATTGTCACACTGAAGTTTTGAGCTCCTAAAAGCAGAAGTAGTGTCTCCAGGACTTCCTCTTATCAACCTTGTCTTTAGCCTGACAGGTAAATAACATCCCTGTAGTAAGTACAACATCTGTTTGCATAAAAAGTAGTAATAGAAAGTGTATTTTCAGTTTCTTTTAATGTAACTTCACAGCAGGGAACTGAAAAAGAAGCATCATGGCTGCATCTGATCTCCTTTAGAATATTATTTAGAGACTAAAACAGCTTCTACCCTCACTGCTTACAGGTGGGTGCATCATCAGGAATGCTTCTAGAGACTTCTGTTTGGTTTTCTGGTGTGGCTATGGGTCAGGGGGATCCATGGCAACTTTTATTTAAAACTCTGAAGCGAATATACAGCTGCAGTAAGTCAGCCCTCACCTATTTCTCTGAGCCTTCTGTTGACAGTATCAGGCAGAAAAAGATGGCCCACGTCTTTCCTAACTGCAGGAGAAGACATGGCCTGTGGGTATCAAGAACTTGGTCTCAATGCTTATCCCGTGGGTACCCACAAACAGAAGGAGATAACCATTCTCCTGATTTGTACTCGTGAGGAAGCCCTGGTCCCTCAGCCAGTTCCCAAGATGGCTGCATTGGGAATCTCAGGTACAGATGGGTCTGAACAGCACTTCCAATTAACAGAGCTTCCAATCCTGCTCCTACATCCCTACCTTCCAGCTGCCTCTCTTCCTACAATCACTCTTTGCTGTCACCTGCACACTTGAACTCCCGTTTAAACTGCCAGTCATCAACATTGTCACAGCTGGAGACCAGGTCTCTCCAGGTCCCCAGGTTAATCCTCTCTGATCCTGCTGCCTCATTATTTTGCAGCCACTAGGACAGAAGGCAGCACAGCGAGAGGTTCTCTCTGCAGCTCGGTGTAGCTCTGGTACATGGTGCATGTGCTGGGATTTGTTACAAGAGTTTCTCAGCATGTAAGAGGTCTTCCTATACAGCAATTAGTTGGATAATGGAAAGCCATGTCTAGGCCACCACAAATGGACTTAAGTAAATTAGTTTTTGCACTTGCCTTTCTTCCCCCATTCGCTGGTTTGCTCTGATTGGATGAAGAGGATGAACTCATTTGTACATGGCAGGGATAAGGGGAAGACTGGATCTCTGGGCCAGCCTGTGCAGGCAAACTGACATCACAGTGGCACTGGGAGCATGGGGGAATTCTGGTGAGTCCCACAGGAGACATGGCAGGAGCAGTACATGGGCATGGCAGACACAGCTCCAGGCCTCCATGTCCAACAGCAGCAGGACTGAACATGTGCTCCCTGTACTGCCCTGCACTGACCGGCACTGGGGTTATAGTCAGGTCCAGAGCAAAGCCAGCGTCAGATCCAGCCTGGAGACAAGCCCAGCAGCAGGACCTACATTGAGACAGACCCGTCTGCACTCCAGGGATGCACTGACGGTGCTCATCCAGGGCAGCCCAGAGTGTGGCTGGATTATCTCAAGTTCTCTGCAGTGTCCTCTGGGTTCAGGGACAGTCCCCAGCACCCATGGGAGCATGCCAGACTCCCTGCAGGGAGATTGCAGAGGCACACTGTAAGCACTTTTCCCATCATTTATAGGTTTAAGTTCAGTCCCAGGGGTGGATATGGAGACACAGAAGTTAGGAGAGGGCTGAAAGCATGAAATCCTTCATATGCTTCAGTATAATTACCTTACTTTTAGTAACATTAAGAGGTCCAGCTCTTCAAAATAGAGAATAGAGGCCAATGGTGGGTCTATCAATACACTAATTTCACAATAAATCAGTGATCGAAATTAGTGATAATCATTAAAAGTATCTTCTGGTTTTCACAAAGTAAAGATTTGGGACTCAGAAATGAGAATTTAAAAACACCTGAAGGAATAGTTATCCATGGTTCAGTGAAAAACATTTATGTGCTTGTGCAAGGCAAGAAAGCATTTTCCCTGGTATAAATCATTACGTAAGTATTCATTTTTCAATATATCAGCTGCTGCAAGTTCCTAAAAACCTGTCTGAAAACTGAAAATGGGAAGGAGTATTTTTTCTCTGACTCACTTTCTTGTTTCTTCAGTAGCACTGGCAAAGACGTGACATTTCTAGAATGTTTTAATGTAGTTATGACATAACCTTTGGGCCCTCATCATCTCTAAAGATGTATACTCCTTGAGAATGACATAAAACTTCCTTCCAATACGCATTTCAGACATGAATAAGACACAACATCAACGGTTGTTGAAAAGTGGAGTTTTCTTAACCTCACATTATACTATGAGGAAACCTGGAAACAAGAAAACTTTGGTACAAAAACTTCCAGAAGGGACTTGAGTTTCAAGTTAACACTGACATTTCTAAAGGAAATACAAACACAGGAGAAGGGTACTTTTCTTAACATCGACTTTTCTAGTGCTTTCCATTTCTGGTTTCCTTTCCATTTCTGCCTAGCAAACTGTAAATTGCTTAACCCAAAAACTTTTTTTTAGGATAGCATGGAAGATAATATATTAAATTCACCTAGAGACTGCTGTGACTCCATCAGCTTCTACTCAGAATAAATTATGAGAAAAATACCTACTGGCTTGGTAGGAAGCTTTATTTTTCTACACTGGTACCCTGAACGGCTAAATTTTAATCCCAGTATGCAACTGGTACAAGTGACAACACCATCAAGAAATTTACATTGGTGGTGTGGGTAGGTGCACCCAAACAAGAATCATTCTTTCTAGCTTGAGTAAGAGTAATACATAGTGACAGAAATGTCATTGTGGCAGATGAGACCTTACTAAAGTAGTCCAAGAGATTATTGCCCTGACTCTGCATCTGACTTTAGCTTGATTTATCTACTCCCTACCCATTAGCTGAACAGAATATGCACTATTGCAGATAACAAGTATAAGCCTAGACCGCTCGTAAATCTGGGTCTGCACTACGGTGTCCAGGCTAGAACTGATCATGTCTTCGTTAGTCTCATTTCCTGCATTAGGTAAGTGAGAAATTGTGTGGATATGCCTGCCCATATTTTCTTTTGCTCCACAGACTTCCCCTGCATGTTAACTTCAGGAGTAAAGCACTGATAACTGAACACTGCAGAAACAGAGTGCGCCATAGATTTATTCATTACTCTTGCATGCAGAAAATTTCTGAATCATGGGTAAAATACTTGAAAGAAGTGTTTTAAACCTTGTAATTAAAAAAAAATTATCTTCAAACTTCTCTTTTTAATCAGTTAGCATTTCACTGGAGGAAAAATGTCCATGGCAACACTCCACATATTTAAGATGCAGCATAATCCATGAAGATATGTGAAAGTATTTTGTACACATGCATTGCGTTCAACTAATAACTAAAGTGCCCAGTGTTGGCTCACTGTATCCACTAAAATAAGATTATGATGTCTATTGTCCTTCTGTCAACTGCAACCACATGGAGATGGTGGATAGAGATGGCCCTTCAGAAGGAGTCATCTCTCAGGGAGGAAACAGCCTCATTTGCTGTGAGAGTGCTGGAACTTAGAGAGTTCTGGGCACTCAGAGAGACCTTTCACTGTGATACCTTCTCTTTCACAGTGTGAGTAGGTTGTGGCTGGATAGATAGAGTGCTGCTCATAAGCAGTGTAGGGACAGGTTTGAAACCAGGTGTACAGATTTGTATCTGTTTTCAGACCAACAAATAGAATGATAATCAAGAGATCAACCATTAGTACAGTAAGAAAAATATCATAACTGTTTCATGAACTCACACTGGTTTGCTCACTTTATCTAATTTTGAATTGTGCATAGGCTGCCTTGTAGCTGTACCAAAATGTTCCTTTGGCTGATAGCAACTTTGGGAAAAACATTAAAGGACAATAAAAGGAATATGTTAAAGGTTTCACCCCAAAAATAATCGTTCTATTAACAGAAGACTTAAATTAACACTTCTAAACATAAAATAGAATTAATTCAGTTCACAAATAACTTCACAAACAGATGAACTCCAAATATAGCCAGAGAACTGCTGAATATTTCAGAAATAATGACATATTTGTTTAAGAAAAAGGAATGTTGTCATGAACACGTCCTACAGCATACAGATCAGCAGAACCCCATCAATACACAGCTGCACACATGAGCTTTTGTAAACAAAAAACCACTGTTGCTGGGATTATAGCAGCTAGAAAAATATAATAGGGATGAACTGTCCTTTTTTGAGAGGAATGGAGAAGAAACTCCCAACACATTTCTGAAAGTGAATGGATTTTTTACTAACATTGGGACAATTACTATCCAACATAGTTTCTGACACAAAGCTCCTCCATATCCTTTTAGGGAGGGACTCATTCTCTGGAAAAGCTGATTTTCTCTAGAACCCTCTAAAATATTGCCCATGTTTGATAAACCATCAGTTCTTCTTGCCACAGGGTGTTTATGTCTCTAGTGGGATCAAACAGCTGTAACTGCATCCTTGGAGCAATCTTCATCACCACAAGGCAGCACATAATCCATGCAGATCCACAAGGATAGAACGTACCATAAACAGCTGCCTTTAAGTTCTCCATGTGCTGATTTCCTAATCTTATTCATTTAAATGAAGGAAGGTAATACTGAAGAATGAGGAGAAGATTAAAAAAACTGTTGTTGTGCATAGATTGCCTTAGAGGAAAAAGATGAAATCAGTTTAGTCACTAAATTACAAAAATACCACAACAAATAGAAATTCATTTATGGCAATATTAATGAAGAAGGAAGAAACACCCAAAGGATTTAGCTAGAAAATTCCCATCAAAATCCAATGAAATTCTTTACTGCTAAATAGTTGAACTAAGCAACTTTAGGTCTTAAAACTATCATTCATACCAGCATGTCCTTAGTACTGTCAGGAAAAGAAATATAGTCAGTCATTGACTGGCTCAGATGCTAAGCTTGTTTTATTTACATGAAAATTAAGATGCACTAAACCACGGTTTCTTCACCTCAAGCAAATATGTTGTTCATTGACCTGTCTTAGACAAACTAATTAACGCAAGAGATGCAAGTGTTAATCTAGAAAACAGAGTCTTCAAAGTTTTAAGTGAAGAATCAAATTAGCTAAAGAAGTGAGACAGTTGCACCTCAATCTCCCCAGATCCATCAGCTGCAAGGCTGGGATTAAAATTTAACTGTTAAAGAGTATCCATGCAACTTATTTCTAGTATAATTGTTGGGACAAAAATTCTGGGAAGTTTAGTGTATTAACAATGATGTTTTCCAAAACCTTGGGGTTTACAGTTTCAAGAGACAAGGGAGAAGAAGCTGGCAATGGAAAGTAGCATATAAAAACTGCAGTCAGATAACTGATACTCTTCATAGACTTGAAATGCTTGCTCACTTTATCTGCATACCTGAAACCAAAATCCTGATCTAAAGTATGTTCACGTTTCAGTCAAAATATCTTTGACCTATGCCTAGTCATTTTAATAATAGAAAACTCTGGATGCATTGAATATTCTGGGTATCTATCATAGACAGGACTAAGGGACCCATGGATGCCTTTTGTGCTGTGGCTACTAAAGCAGTTTAAAGCATAAAAAAACCATTTGAGACAATGTTTGTGTGGAATAATCCCTGCTTGCTTTGATTTGCTACTGATGTTTCAAAGTAAAAAACATTCCCACTTCACCCAAGATGGACTTTAACCAGTCTTGTTTCTGCCATACTGAAATCTCATCTAGGCTAGGAGAAAGCATAGAGTTGTTACTGTTGGGAATAGGAGGTGAAATATGTATGTAACCTGTTAACATTATGTTAGTGCATAGCAAGAGGAAATCCTACACAGGAGACCACCACGTACCACCTAAAAAACCACACCCTAAAAGCCTCAATCAAGCAAGAATGACTATTGAAGATGATTGGTCTGGTCCATGATTAAATGTACTCTACTGACTCATATTCTTTAGCTTTAAAAAGCTTAATTCCCTGTTAAAAATTCATTAACTGACCTTCAATTTTATTTCATTCTGGATATATAAGCTATAGAAAAGGAACAGATTCAGTGGAAAGAAAAAATTTATTCATGCTATTTTAGTCGTTCAGATTTCTTCCATTAAAACTTGGTTTCAAGCCTTATTTTACCAGAATTTCCCCAGGTCATTAAAAATAAGCAACAATTGTATTTAGTTCTGAAGATAAATATGTGCATGTGTTGTGTGTGTGTGGCAAGGTTTTGGTGGGGGGACTACAAGGGTGGCTTCTGTGAGAAGCTGCCAGGAGCCTCCCCCATGTCCAACAGAGCCAGTGCCAGCTGGCTCCGGGACGGACCCACTTCTGAGCCCAGCAGTGACGGTGCTGGCATCTCTAGGATAATGTGTTTAAGGGTAAAAAGTTGTTTTACAAGAGCAAATGCAACCAGGGAGGAGAGGAGTGAGAATATGTGAGAGAAACAGCCCTGCAGACACCAAGGTCAGTGAGGAAGGAGGGGAGGGAAGGTGCTCCTGGCATGGAAGGGACCAATATTGGAACAGTTCAGGAAGAACCGCAGCCCATGGGAAGGACTCACGTTGGAAAAGTTCATGGAGGACAGTCTCTCATACGAAGGGCCACTTGTTGGAGCAGGAGAAGAGTGTGAGGAGTCCTCCCCATGAGAAGGAAGGAGCAGCAGAGTACTGTGGGTGAACTGACCACAGCCCCCATTTTCTATTCATCTACACTGCCAGGGGGAAGAAATAAGAGAAAACTGGCAATGAAGTTGAGCCCAGGAAGGAGGAAAGGGTGGGGGGAAGATTTTGATATTTGGTTTTATTTCTCATTGTCCTACCCTGATTTGATTGGTGATAAAATCAAATAATTTCCCCAAGTCAAGTCAGTGTTGCCCATGATGGTAACTGGTGAGTGATCTCTCCCCCTCCCTATCTTGACCCACAAGCCGTTTTTCTGCCCTGCCCAGCTGAGGAGGGGAAATGACAGAGTGGCTTTGGTGAGCACATGGCATCCAGTCAGGGGCAGCCCACCACAGTGCATTTGTTAACACAGTTTTTGTTTTCATCAATACAAGGCTGCTCTTTTAGAAAGCACAGACTACTTCTGCATAAAATTTCTGACTTCACCTAAATGCACAGGTGAAGAGAAGTTTAGGTTTAGAACACCATGTAATCAAGTAAAAGGGAGAGAACTCAGTGAAGTCTACTAAATAGTGATAACAGCTCTTTCTCCCCTTCATTTCAGACTTGCTAAAGCAAGTGCAAATTTGAGAGAAATGTGGGAAAAGAAAATTAACTGGAAATCAGGAGAGAAATGGTGTGGGGGTATTACCTTTCATTTGATTTTCCACATGCAGAACTTGTGTAAACGCTCAAGAGATACAAGGTGTCTTCAGTATGAGTCTTCTGATGGCAATGTACCAGATCGAAAAAGAGAGAGGTCTCTTCTCTACGTGGTAGCTACACTCATCCAACAAAATAATTACGGCGAAAATTATTACAGCAGTAACACTTATAAGACAGGCAGAATGTTTTTATATCTGAAGTTTCCCTCTTGAAGAGGCTCAATTAGTATATAAATGAAAAAGTCTTGTCATCAGCTATATGGATATTCACTGCTCTGATATGGAAGAAGCTCCTTGACACGGTGCACGCACGTTCAGTGCTTCTTGCTTGTGGCTCAGACTCTGAGCACCAGTATCCACACATTTGAGATAGGCCCTTGAATGTCCTTCATTTTGAATAGTAAAGTGAACAGTCCTCCTTGTCACCTTCTCTCATGCCACCTCCTCCACGTGCACCACATCCTTACTTGCCTCCATGTCGAGGTCTCTGTTCTTGAGCACAGTTCAAGAACCTCTTATTTCATTATTAAGTCTGTTCACAGGGATCTTATCCTTATTAGTAGGTGGATACCATTTTCTAGTAGATCCTCATCTTCACTTAATGAAGTGCTGTGATCAAATAAAAAAGCTTTCTAAAGATATCAGTTAGCTCACTCCTGCAGCAGGACAGGCTGGGCATAATAAAATGAAAGTCAATTTTAAATGAATCTCAAAAAAATTACAGCATTGTCACTGTAGTTCTTCTACTAGTACGACCGCATTATAAAACCCACGCCAACTGAATGCTCATGAAAGATCATGAAATTGCAAACTCTCAGACTGAACCTTGGTATTTATTCCCAAAATGGACAAATTATGTTGCTGGTAATAAATGTGCATTTTCATTTTTCCACTACAGGCTTACAAGTCATTCAAGGCAAGAAAGCGACGGTAAGTAACATCCCATTTATATCTATATATTGAGCCTTTTGCCTGTGTACTAGACTGAAGTGTGGTCACTAAAAAGCAGATACAGAACTGTAGCAATGTTCTCTCATTCTTGACATTAAGTGAGGTTAATAAGGCAGCTGGGAGGTGAAAATATAGGAATCTCAGTTTTAATTTGAACAATCAGATTTGAAAGGCTGTTTTCATCATCCTGTAGTGAAAGAGATTGTGTGAGATGGAAAATCTAAGAAAAAGGAATGAAACACTTTGCTTGGCTAAAAAGCTCTTTCTCAATGTCACAGTAGTGTGAAATTAGTCTAGTACCAAGTGATAGAAATTCTTTAGCCTTGCTGATTGCAAAGTTTTGTAATTCTTTTTAAAAATAGTCTTGATAAAAATAAACATGGTCTAGATATTTGTTAGGGATCTAAATTAAAACCACTGTCATTCATTACTAGTCTGCTAAATGATCACTTTTAAAAGAAAAAAACAATCCATATTAAAAATTAGCGTGAAATTGGTATTGAAATTAATATGTCAGAACACAGAATTCAGACTTTTGCTTGGCTCCATTTCTTTGTGTTTTCATGCTTTAAAACAATTTCTGAGCCAAATATAGGATTTACATATTTCATTATCCAAGTCGTTAGGATACTAGCTTGGGAGAACAAATGGAATAACGTAAGTATGATTACAGCTTATCAGATAATGCATCATCAAAAGAGAACAACAGAAAATTTCAGTGCAGCATAGTATGCACTCATCTGCAACACCATCCATGAAGTCTTCAGGTTGTTTGTCTGCATCGAAATCTGAAAACAAACAAGGTGTTTGACTTCCAGTCATGTGCTCAACCTCCCTTCTGAGCACATAATTTAGGGACCACATTCTCTGCTGTGGTTTGTCAGTTGGAAACACTTTACTTTTTCCTTCCCCCAAAATGAACAACTAACTTTCCTGTGAATCAGTGTAGCTATCAAAATGCTGAATACAGACTCCACTGACCCCTTTGAAGGTAGCTTGTTAGATACTGAAGGAAAAATACTCACCCCAAACAACAAAGGGAGAGAAGAAAAGTCCATCTTGCTACAGCTGCTTCTTTGTAATTCAGCTTCAAGTAATGGGAAGACACTGGTGTCTTCTAGTCATACCCATTATGAACTGTGATGTAAATCCATAACAGAAAAATATGATGAGGAACACACAGGAAAGATTTCATTAGTGCTGGAGCTGGAGAAGCCTGAGCAGCAGCCATTACTCCTCATACCCAGTTGATAAAATTCCTCTGCATATGAGATTGCCCAGTGTTTCATTGCTTAACGTGTTGAAAGACATGTCCATGCCATAACTCTTGTTAGAAGACACTCTGGTCCTGGGAAAATGGGAATCTCTGGGGGTATAAATCACCTGATTGGAGAAGCTAAAGGCCCGTGTGGCTTGCAAACCAAGAAGCTTAAAGCTTCTGTATGGCAGCAAGAAAAAACTTCAAAATAAACAAGGCAATTATGGCCTTGGTGGAGGTACAATGGCTACCCTGGAGGATGCTGCAACAGTTTTCCAAATACATGGCTGGTATTAAGTGCATCTTCAAGGTGACAGGTACATTGTGCAGGCCACAGCATAACAGCCAGGGACAACAATTTAGAACCATTTTTACAGAGGGCACACCACCGCAGAAGCTACAGACTGACTGGGAAAAGATGTTTTAAGTTGGTCTTCAAAAAACGCTTTTAAAGCTGTATAACCTTTAAAACTTGTTACTTTTAGGGAAGTAAAAGCCCTCATTATAAAGCACTTTAACTGAGCACTCTAAACTAAATAGCGCAGAACACTTTTTGCTACAAAATACATCATCAGGCTGTATAGGCACCTATAACCATAGCTGCCCTGTCTGCCAGCCTCTGCTGCTGTGTGTTGACACAGTCAGGGTTAAAATAAAGACTGACCACAACAAACACATTTTGTTTTAGGAAGTTGATTGTAAAGTAGCATCTGCAGCCCTGTAAGTCTCCAATATTTTAATAAACACCACCGCCATGGTAGAAGCAAATTGTTACAGGGATCCAGCCTTGTAAATTAACTATAGTGGGCAGGCTAGCCATGGTGTACCTGGTATTTCAAGCATTCCTGCTACGTATGTCACATGCCTAGGTGGTCTGCTCTGCAGCCTGCCATGTATTCTGTATATGAAGGAGGTAAATTCCACATACCATGTGGAATTCCACATACTTCAGCTGGAGAAAGGCCAGACAGAATTTTAAAAGGCTTTGGGAATTATAAAGTCACATGTTGAAAGTCTCAATCAAAATACTGCAGAAAATATATTTGGATGAATTTCCAAGGCTGTGCTGGGGAAGCTGGAAACAGCAGAAAATCAAGGAGGGCTTGTGGCTTATTTACATTCACACGAAAACTTTAAAGGGAAGAGAGAATTGTCATGCCTTCTGGCACGGGGCAGCCTGTGTCTGTCCTTTAAAAAGATGCGGGCAGGAGGCACCAGACAGCAGTCTGGCTGTGAAGAAGAAAAAGAACAACCCAGGCCAAATGGTGCAAAAGAAATTGAAAGCCTAGGGAAAAAAAAATCTGTTGTATGACTAGTAAAGGAGATATGTAATTTAAAAGGGATGAGTTACATTTAAGGCTCCTCAAGAACAGTAATACAGCAAATCAAAGCTGGATTTCTTTGAAGCATTGAGAAGACTGTGGAAATGACTCCACTTTCCACCATGGCAGTCTGCACCTCTGGGCTTCTCCATGGCCAGGACTAGGGAAGATCAGAGAGATCTGAACACATGTAAAAGTTGGGCTCATGTGCAGCAAAGACAGCGTTTGTTTGATGTGCTCCCTGGCAACAGGGACCTGCAAGCCAGTTATTATCCATGGCCTGCTGTGTGTGAAGAGAGTGTGGGTGGCACGCAGGGTGCGTTGGGGACACACTGAGTCTTTACACAAAGCCAACACTAAATACCTGGTTGACCAGGTGGATATGAAAGGATTCAACATAGCAGGCAGGCAGCCAGGAAAATTTGTTTCTGGGACAGCTGCTCGAGCTTCCTATTATCGTGGTGACAGATAACAAGGCTTTTGGCAGTAATTATGCTTAGAACCCTTTCAACATCAAACAGTAAGATACAAATTTTGTGGTTTTATATGTGGGTGGTGAACAAACCCTAGTGAAACCACTGCAGCTTGATGTTAGAAATGGCTGTGGTGTGAGAGAATACTTGCAGCTCATACAGAGGATTGACTGCCATAGGAAAGACCACATATGCTGTTAGCCAACAGGGAAAAGTTCACTCCTGGCTATAACCTGTTTGCCTTTAGCCTGTCTTCAGATCACTATTGTGTTGGTCCCTATTTCTTGAATAAAAGTGGAAAAAATTAGAGCAGAAGTATGTTTTTCAAGGGCTTCAACCATCACTGTTAATATGATCATGTTCAGCAATATTTGGCAATGTGATAGAGACAAAGCAGAGGAAATACAAGCTTTTTGATTAAATGTGAAGATGTTCACCAAAGAGCTCTCATTATTGTTTTTTTTCAACAAACCCCTGTGCCAGAGAATCCTTTCTAGGCATGCACCCAAGATGGCACATCCCTGAGTGCACTAACAGATCACTGCTCCAGAAGGTATGGGTCACTTGTCAGATGGTGGGATACCATGCTTCTAAGCCTGCCCTGATAGAAAGGCAGGATGTTGGCCTTGGTCCTTCCTCTTTAGCACCGCATGTCAGTAGCTTTCTTCGGTATGTAAATAAATAGAGGCACCAACAGAAAAAAAATCAGTTCTTATACTAAAAGCCTCTTATTTCTATGTGTGACAGTTGTCTCTTGTTCATCCATGGTATAACACCAAGAAGAGTCTGGCCCCATCTTCTTTACATTCTCCCATCAGGTGTTTATACACAGTTAGTACTCTTAAGCCTAATCCTCTCCTGGTTGAGCAATCCCAACTCTCTCAGCCTCTCCGCATACAGATAGTCACTAAGATCTTCAGCTAAGTCATCCACAAATTTTATTAAAAAATATTTGCAGAGCAATTCTAGGGTTTCCTTTTCCTTTTTCTTTTTCTACTTTTTCTATTTTTTCTTTTTCTTTTTTGCTGTTCTGATACAACAGTTGCCAGCAACTTTAACTAAACATGTGGCTGTCAGGCAGAGCAAAAAGCAAACAGTTGGCATTCTCCAGGACTTTTTACAAAACAATTCTTTCCACAGCTGCTGTGCCTTGTCAGAATAGCAGAAAAAGGATGTTCCTAACAGTGACCAAATGACAAGTGATCCAAAACCATTGGGAAGGCTGTCAATATTTTTAATGACTACTTTCTTGTCATATAGCATCTCTGCATCTTCTGAAGGGGTTTTGCTTCTACAACACACATCATGTTCCTTGCTCTCATCGTCTTTTGGGTGCATCACTGTCTGTATTTGTGCCATAGTCCAAGACGGGATCCCTCAGCAACTCAAAATCAATGTTTTTTCTCTTTGTTTCATTTAGAGTGTTGCCTTTAACTTTCATACACCTCACAGATAGCCAAAGGATTTCAGTGCTGATGCCACAAACTCTGCAGTAAAGTGCTTGTCTAGCAGCAGCTCAGTCATCAGGTCACCTAATCAGTCACCAAGCTGGGGATGTTTGGTCCCATAAACAATTCATGAAAATCTCAGAGGCTGTCTCGTGATAAAATTGGTGACATGGGAGGGCACCTAAGATGTCATAAAGCTCTAAGCCTATGTATGCAGGAGCAAAGCAAATTACAAAGATGTTAGTGCTGTGTTCCAGGGTCACACCTCTTTTGACACATTACCATGCACATCCTCATGAACAAAACCACTAGTGAACACAGCATAAGTCAGAGAAAAGAGTCAGTCTTGGTTCCAGCCAGAACAGGGTTGATTTTTGCAGTAGCCAGGAGAGGCTATGGAAGGGACCCAGAGGTTCTTCTGTATTACCTCACATCACTTCCTGGGTGGGGTGAAGGGATCTCTTCTGGGTCGGTGTAGGTGGCAGAGGGAGTGGTCAGGTATTGTTTCCATGAGAATCATTCACCTCTTTCTTGTACCCTCTGTCATTCATATTGTGGCCATTACTGTTCATTCTCTTATCTCATTACAGTTTCCAGTAAATTGTTCTTATCTCATCCCATGATCTTCAACTTCTCCTCCAATTCTCCTTTGCAGCCCACCATGGGGGAGAGGATGGAGGGAGGGAGTGGGGGAGCAGCACATGGTTTGGACTGCTTTCAGTGAGAACACTAAATTGGAGAATATCATTCCTAAACCATAATAACTTATCTGGTTGTTTCCCCACTGGTTATGACAGTGTTTGTTTTCACCAGCCCAAAATGCCATCAGAGTATCAGAACTCTCAGAAATAACTTTTGGATGTCCAAAACAATATTGTTCTATTGATGCAGTGATGATGATTAGTAAAATCTAAATAATGTATCTTCTCACCAGAGTCTGCTCCACCATACAGAGAAAAGGCACAGGTCCCTCTGCCTGGAAGTGCACCCTCGGGGATCAGCAGCAGTGGCAACTCAGCTCTTTTTGAAGGTCACACATCTCCTCCTTACTAGCTGAGTGACATGCCAAGAATTTGTCAGGGACTAATTTGTGAAGGCACTAGTATTCCCAAATTACTCCAACCATATCCACATCCTCCACTCATGTCCATAGCCCAGAGGTTCCCTTTAAGCTCAGTTCTGGGCCCCCAGCCCCTTCCTTAGCCATGTAGTAATTGTGCCTGTCCCTAGACTTATTTCTGGAGTGTTGTTTGTCTTTCCTGGCTTGACCTTGGACCTGTCTTGCTAGCCTTGTCTATGCCTGTTGCTCAGAACACAGGCTTGTGCCTGCTCAGGTCAGTGGCTCTGTGGATCACTACTTTTTTGATGGACAATAGTCTTCTGACTAGGTCTGCTGCAGTCACCCCTAATTGCACACAAACCACGAAAAAAATATGAAAAATTTTAAGCCCAATTACCAACCAAAATCCAGCTCTGTTTCTTTCAGTTTCTACATATGGTGGTTGTTGTTTGGAGGTGGAGTTGTTTGGAGACAGCAGGCACAAAGTGCCGGAGAGTACAGCAGTATTTTTAGCTGCTCTGTGATGAAACAGTTTGTGGAGCAAATGTGGTTTATGGATGTTGGAACTTTGTGCTTGCAGGGGATTTCCATTAAAATCAAAATGAGATGCTATTTCATTCTGGCCAGCAGCAGTGAGATGGGTGATGCCCTATAAAAAACAGCCTTATGGGCAAGTATAGAGGCTGTCATAGTTTGCATTAAATGCATGTGGTATAGTAATTTAGGAAAATACTAGGAATATGGGAACCTATTAACTGATAAGATAGAATTTGTATTGGGGGCAAAAAGAGCCAATATGGTGCTCAAGGACTGTGTGAGACTCAGTTCATTTTTTACAGGGTTTTTGGTAAAAATGTACATGAGCCACTTGAAATGAGAAAGGCCACCATAACCTCACTGAACACCTTTCTCCTCAAATTTTATTTTGAAATGTCCCTTTATACTTTTGCCTATTAGCACTACAGTCTTAGGCATGAGAAATACAAACAGGAACATGCAGATGCAGAGGCCAGCATTGCTTTCCATCCAGTAGTCTACTCACATATTTTCATCTCTCTCATAGCATGGGAGACGATCCTCACCATTGTCTCACTCCTGTAGCCTCTGAAAAGTTTTACCTCTTGTAGGAGACAAGTCAGTTCTTGCACATCAAAAATTTTCTCCTTCACTGCTATGGCTTGTTCCAAGAACTGCTTTTTCTCATGTATCTGATCCCACCAAACCTGACCCTGGCCTGCAGATTGGTTTCCTGTCTTCACCTGGGTGTGACTCATTTGACTTGACCCCTGGACCTGACTTACCTTATGAGCTGGACTCACACTTCAACCTGGTTTCCATCTCTAGGGCTGCCTTGCTCACCTTGCTCAGACAGTGAAGGTGTGATCAGCACCAGGCCTGCTGACTCCATTGTCTTGCTCAGCTCATCCTCCCTCAGAAAGAAGCCTGTCATCACTGCTCCCTGACACTCATAATATTCATGTTGAGGGATGGATTGTACAATTTTGGTTTTAAACAAAATTTAATTTTTGTTTGTTTTGGGGGGTTTTTTTGGTTTTTTTTTTAATTTAATTTTTGGTTTAAAGAAAGGGTAGGAGGAGGAGTGACACTCACAGGTCTTGGACTGCAGTGCTAGGGAATGATTGTTTAGTTTCATGAATTAAAAATATCTAAAGATTCTAGGAAATGGACTTCCATGCAAATGGGTCAGGGCACCATATTCTTATTCCTTTATCCTTACAGGAACTTGGCACATAGGCCTAGCTGTAATATTGACAGTCTTCAACACGTTTGTATAGTGAATGACAAACCTCACAAAAATGTCTTGGCCCAAAATCCTTCCTGACACCTTAGCCCTAATGACCACTGTGTAAAGGAGGAAATTGGTCCAGGGATATTACACATGAGGACAGGCCACCACCATTTTTCCCATGACACAAGGTGATGACATGGATTAACACATAGCAGATATTCCAACGTGGGAATATTACTTTGTGCGCCTTTCCAGTTCATGGACCACCCCACCAGTCATGTAGAACTTCTCTACCACTCAGAGAGTACTGGAGCTGTCAGATCTATCTCTGCTGTGAGACTAGCAGCAAAACTGATATTAGTGTTCCTGTTACTTGTCAATAATCTTAAAATTGAGGATAGACTGTGTACAGTAGCCTGAATGCAGGCTATTTACTATGTACTATTTACAACAGTAGAAGTCAAACACAAGGTGGGTAAACAAAATACCCTATCAATAGGCAGATTAGTGACCCTTTTCTAAAATGTCTCTATATTCATAGTGCTTAGATTTATTAGGGGGCATTATAAAAATTGCACATCCTGACAACTTCAGGACAGAACCGATCATAGACTCCATGCTCAAAGATTTGATGTATTCCCCCTATCCCAACCATTTTATAGGCATTGAAACAGTGCCTGACCAAATCTGTATTCTTTTAACTGTTCTTACTGTTCCCTAGCCCTAGATTTCTGAACTGCTAATTCTCAACAACATATATATTCCATACCAAACATGAGCTGTACTCCCTCCTTCTTCTCTCCTGCATTTTATGTGAGCAGTGAAGCTGGAGTGTATCTGATGGGTCCTTAAGTAACCACCAGAGTGTGACAGGATCATAAGAAAAATTAGATCCAAAAGAGAAATGTGGTGGGATGTGGGAATCCATTAACCACTACCCTCTGGGCTCAAACTTCCAACCTGTTCTTTACCTCTCAAGACTGTGGGAGAGAGTGTTGAGAGCTTTCCTGAAGTTGTGAGAGATGACATTTGCTGGTTTCCCCTCCCCAGTTCCACACATGCAGTCATTCAATCACAGCCGGCAAGCTGTGGGCAAAGTATAACTAACCCCTGGTAACTAATTCCATGCTCACTGTTTCCAGTGATCTTCTGCATGTTTGGGGAAGTTCCAAGGTGACTCACTCCATGACTTTTACAAAACCAAAGGGAGGTTCTGTTTCTCTGTGTGGACTTTTTGGGTCTTTTTGAAGTTGGGTGCAACTTTCTTCAGTTATATCAAGAATCTCCCCTGATATCCCAAGCCTTCAAAACTACGGAGCATATTCCATAGACATTGGCCAGTTGTCTTGGTATCCTCAGACAGAGCCCATTAGGGTCCCCATGACTTGTGGCAGCAGAGTGCTCACATACAATCCCTGACTCACTCCTTGCCTACTACTGGAAGTTCCTCTCCTCCTTGAACTCCTTCACTAAGCACAGAGGACTGGGAGACATTGTTGGTGAAGAGTGAGGCTTTGAGTACCTCAGCCTGTGTCTGTTTTCTAAAAAGCACTGGCCTACTAAGCAACTGAGCCATGTCTGTTACTAAAGTAGGACTAGAAGTTTGTGGTACCCTTGATGTCCTTCACCAGCTTCAACTGCAGCTGAGCTTTGACTTTTCTAAACCATCCCTGCATTCCTAGGCAATATTTCAAAAGCCATCCTTTGCACCCTGGAGCTGCTTCTTCTGCCTATAGATGCCTTTTTGCACTGAAGCCTCCAAGCGAGCCTGGTCCATCTGCTGGTGTTTAATGATTGTCAAATAGACGGGAAGAATTATTTTCTTCAGCCTACTTGCTCCTCTCCAGAGAAGCTCCTCTCCTTTCCACAGACTGCTGGCCTTTGCCACAACACTGATGATGTTGGACTTGGGTTACCAGTTTTGCAAAGCTGCTGCCCAGCCAGTGGGAGCCCAAACTCCCTTGTTCCATGGGATAATGCTGTTCCTGGGGCAGGGACCAGCCTATACCTGTGCAGTTGATGAGGTTCCTGTTAACCCATCCCCCAGCATCAGGGCAGCCTGCCCTGCAGCATAGCACCTTAGCTCCAGCTGGGTATGATTCAGCAGGTTCCTGTGAGTGCCATCTGTCTCATCATCAGAGGATAATCCAGGTTGGAGGAGGAGGCAGAGGTTCATGCAGTCGAACCTCCTGCTCAAAGCGTGACAGCTGTAAGACCAGGCTGCATTGCCAAGGGTTTGGTCTATCTCCAACATGACCTCAAAAACCTCCAAGGATGGAAGCAGCAGAGCCCTTCTGGGCTACGTGTTCCACTTATATTTTGTCCCCATGGTGAAAAAAGCTTTTCCTTCTATCCAGCTCTCTCCTTTTAGGGGTATTATTTTTAATCAAGCTTTCCTGTATTCAAGTCAAGCGTAATTGTGATTGTAAGCAATATTGTAACTGGACTAATAATAACCAGTCTGTGGCGTTTTCATTAGATTTTTAATTATAGTAACAAACAAAGGTGAGCTTGTGTTTGTCTCTAACAACACCTTGAGTGGAACAACAACAGCTGGGAAGTGACGCTGTAGGAGCTGCCCGAGGCCCACAGCGTCCAGCTGCTGACGCCCTTGGCTTCAGCTGCAGCAAGCAGGAAAGCTGTCTCCTCCTCCAGGAGCAAGCCCCAAACAGAGGTGCTGCGAAGGCGTCGGCAGAAGCAAATGATGAGAGAGGGGTCTTTTGTATGGATTCCACCCAGTTTATTGCCGGTGAAAGGCTCAGGGACAAAAAGCCCAGGAGTAGGTTTGTGTAGCATTTTTAAACCCAGGGGGAAATGGGTGGAGCAAAGGGTAACAGCCAATGGGGATCAACTAAGGGGGAGGGATCAACAGGGAAACAACCAACGGGGATAACTTAGGGGTGGGAATTACATGAACCAATCAATGGGGCGCCGAAGAGAGAAGAACTTTCTGGAAATTATACATATGCAACTAGGGAAAATACATAAATATGAACTCGTACATAAAACTGGGCGGAGAACAACTAAACCAATGAACTTGAAACATGCAAACCAGTAACAGTGAGAATCATGGGGACTCGCCATAACCACCGTGAGAATTAAACGTCTGTGGTCTGGAGACTTGTCCAGCAGTCCTTTGACTGTTTTGTTGCAATGGCCCTTGCCACATCCATATCAACAGGGAAGGAGCCAGGCAACCTGTTCTCAGGGAAGGTCAGCATTAGAAAAGTGCTTCTCTGCTGCAGCAGTGGGAGTAGCTCAAATTAAGCATTTGATGAAGGTATGGCACTATCCTTATTTTGCTATACTTTGTATGAGGAATTGTAAGTGTCCATCTCATACTTTTCATGCAAAGTTTTTCACACACTATGTGAGAAGAGAAGTTTTACAGCATGAGAGAGAGCTGGCTGAAAAGCAGAGCAAGAGTACTGAAGGACAGCAGGGATTTGTAGGACCTGCAGGAGGAAAGAGTAGGCAGGAACAGCTGAGGATGGTGCCCAAGGCTGCCTTGGGACTATGTCAAATCTGCAAGTTGGGTCCTCTACAGGTGTGAGAAGAGGCAGAGAGAGGTATTTGCCATGGTAGTTCCACCACTGGGTAGAAATAGCTCTGGAGATTAGCCACAAAAGTTGCTTCCAGGACTGCAGAGGTGAACCATTGCTGTGTGGCCAAGACACAAAACACCAGATTTTGTTGGTTTAGCGGTGTCCTGTTTGCTCCATCAGGAAGGGAGCTGGCTGGAGTCCCTGGGCATGGACAGCCATGTCAGTCTGGTTAGGAAGACAAGCATCTGAGCATCTTTACAGATGCTGCATTATCATTTCTCAGAAGGCTGTGCTTTAGTCTGTGAGGTAGATGGTTTTGGTTTATCCATAATCCCCACAGCTGCTGCTATGACTGCTGTGGTTGCCATGGGAGACTGTCATTTGAGGAGATGGTAGCTCTCCACCATCCACAAAAGCAGGTGCCAAGCTTCTGCATATGTTGTCCACTGTGACCAAGCATCTGGTGTTAGAAGGGCTCCATGTTCTACCCCAAAAGCAAGTGTAGGAACACCATTTAATGCTCACTGCAGTTCTCTTCTGGCCTGTAGCCCAATGAAGGTTGGGGATGCAATAGCAGGTGGAAAATCACTGATCATCTCTATCTCTAGCCTTCACACTACCACTTCACATATACTTAAGAAGATTCATTTGATGCTACACACACCTTCACCCCCCCATATACACACACTCCTGGTCCACCTTCCCACACAGGGTCCTCAAAGTGAGGATCTTAACTTCTTCAGGATCCCACATAGCTCTAAGCTGTTTCTCTTGTCAAAGGCTTAAAAAAAGCAACCTCTGAGAATAGGGTTTTCACAACACAATGCAAAGGGTTGTTTTCTCATGATGTACAGATCTACATGTGTCCTGGGTTGCAGTGTATTCTATTACCATCTACATGAACTGTTGACACCAGGTGGGTGGTGTTGCTTGCCTCCACCCTCTGGACTATCTTCTGTTAATGGGTCTTGCCACATGACTCATACATAACCCATTCCGGACAATATTGTGTTAATGGCCAATCAAGGCCTTACCACATGACTGGCAACATTACATCGTCCCATTGTGAGATGCTCCGCCCAGAGGGAGGAGACAAGCATTCCATCCTGGATATAAGGTGAGATTGCAAACACCACGGGAGCCCTGTCTACTGGCTTCCCAGAGGACAAGAGCTACCACTGGACTTTCAGCTGGAGACCAGACTGCTGAATCACCACTTCAACTGAGCTACTACGTTTGGACTGCTACCACCACCTCAACAGGGTGTCAGGTTGTATCTGACTTTGTCAGTGCTTTTCCTTGTATTATTTCACTTATTTTTAATTTTTCCTATTGAATTTTATTCTGATTTACGATCTCCCACTGGTTTGTTTTCAAACCAATACAACATGGGACTGCAAGACCTAATGGGAAAGAGATAGATGACTGAAGCAGAGACATTTTTGCTAAGATGGCATGATGTCATTAATCCTGGGAGCTAGGCACATTTCCCGGCCCAAACCGTGTCTGTATTTTTAGTCACACTTTAATTCACTAGTATAGGCATAGCCTGAGTGTCTGTCTTCCCAAAATTATATTTATATTCCCAGCAGGTATCAGCAGAGGGACTTACTCTATTCAATATGTTTATAACCAATTAGAGAAAGAAATCCACAATGAAATATCTGAGTTTTTGAATAATACTAAACTCTTCAGAAGTTCAGAGACTGATAGAAGTGTTTGGGTTGCTTGTGATTGCCCCAAAATGGCCACCAGTGATTGTATCTTGAAGGAAGGGGACTTCACATCCCAAAGCCCTGCACTCACAGCTGTTCATCCCAAGCTCACTGGGTACTGTCTTGTGCAACTGTAGGGACTGGCTCACTTGGCACCAAGATTCATCGTCTGCAGATTCAATGTCACCAGGGACAACCACAGACTGATGCTGTTCATGGAACTGCACATCACCTAGAGAGGTTTGTCCATGAACCCCTTTCCTCTCCACATTTCCCAGTCAAAATGGCATGGATATTCACTTACTCTGTTTTATGAAGTTGCCTTGGAGTTCCTTGCAATTTAAACAGTCTTTGAATACTAAAATGCATCACTCTCAAACTTTCACTATACCCTGCAATTTCTAATGAAAGTGATGAAGATGATGGACAAATCTCAGATCCTGGTATAGGAACAACCCTTGGGATACCACTGCTGATACTTCTCCATCCTGGAAAATTACTATCAACCCTGCTTTTATCTTTCTTTTTCTTTAAAAGAGGTTTCAAGCCAAAAGAAGACCTTCTCGCCAAACCTGTAGCATGATCATCTCTGTCTGTGTGGGTATCTTGTACTCCATTAATCCCCTACAGAGTCATAAAGAAACAATCTTAAAGCAAACCATCAGAGCAGTGTTAAGTTTTAGGTAGCATTCAGAGAGACAGAGAGGATGTAGTGCTGTATCCCTTCTTTATCCTCCAGAGCCAGAGCAGTCGCTATCAGTGACAGAGCACCCTGTTCCAAGTGCTTGCTTTGCCAAAGGTGCAACTTGGGTTGCTGGCACGTCCCAGAGTGCCCTGCCAGTTCTGGCTGTGTGAAGAAGGCAGTGAGCAGGCCTCTGAAATCTCATGGATGTAGTGTGCGTAAGGAGCAGTGCCCCGCTCTGTTCCAAACTGCATTTAAATGTAGTCAGTTGCCTCCAGTGAGGGACAGAGAACATGGCTCCATATGAATTGACAACTAAATAAACACTTAATGAGGTACATCAGGATTGACTGCTCTATACATCTGTGACCACCTTAGAGTCAGCACAATTAAATATCTTTTAGAGAAAATGCTCAAAACACTGCATCCCAGAGCCTCATGTACCATCCTCCTCTTGACATCATGCCACAAGTCTGAGACAGGAGCTTATCCTGGAAAACAAGAGGGCTTTATGAAGGTTCATCTCTGAAACAGGAAAAGAATGATTTGTACTTTGGTTATCCCAAAGCAGTACTGGGGAGCAGCATGAGTGGGACTGCTCAGAGAGAGGGAACAAACCAGAAAGTGAGGGCGGCCATGGCCCAGGCAGTGTCCTCACCAAGAAGGCACAGCCCCACAGGACCTGCATGCAGTGGACATGGCAGGATGCTGGTGATGGGCTCTAGGAGCAGCCCCAGGAAAAGGAAAGCCATCAATCAGGTTTGGGGGTCCACTTAAGACTGGCAGGGCCACAGGCAGGAGTGGAAATAATGTTACCTGATGCATGTGTCCAAGGTCTGTTCTGAGGAGGAGCTGGAGACCATTATGTCCATGACGTAGCTCAGGCAAGAGCTGAGGACCCAAGCTTCAGCTTAAATGAGACCTGGGTCCCCTGGTCAAAGGGGTGAGTGGAGTCCCTGGGTGAGGCTGGCAGGGGCCATTGAAACCTGCTGGTGCTCTCAGGGTCTTGAACATCCAAAATATCAGATCTTCCTGTAGCAATGACAGCACTGTTTTCTCTTCAGGCTTAGGTAACATTTTCAGACAAAACTATCCTACACAAAGTTTTGGCTATGTTGAGGTCTCTTACACATGCATATTTTAGCAAGTGAGCTATTTTAAATCATCTTCAGAACTACTCAGTTCTGCCCTAAATACAGACAGAAGGCTTGGATGATGATAGGGTTACCACAAAATTAGCTTGTTTAAATTCAATGAATTTTGACCATGGCTCTTTAGATGCTGAGAGCTGTTAGTAAGTGGCTCTACTTCCCTCATATTTCAAGGTTGTTTCTTTTTAGAAGAGGTCTTATCTACTTGTTTGTGAAATCTTTTCAATGAGGTTCCAGATTGGAAGTTGGAGGTGACTTTTTGCAGCTCAGTCCCAAATACTTGAAAATTAAAGTATTAATTTTCCATTCTCTAGGGCTGTACAGACAGCAACTGGATAATGAAAAAACAAGCATTGCTTCTGACTTAAATTTCCAGGCATACATATCACCCACAAGGAAGCCTGGGGCTAAGTGCGGTAAGGCAAAGTTATTTGTCTTACTTCAGGGACACACAAACAAACCCACTGTGATTTATTACACTGACAAATTAAATGAAATAGGTAGGGAATATCCATTCAAAAGGTACTAACAAGTGCAGGAGCAATACACCAGTGTGAGAATAATACAAATGGTCTATCAAAATTGACTGCATGATGTAAAGGCAATTTTTTATTCAGTAGTTTAAAAATCCAAGTATATTTTCCTTTTATTCACAGAAACTTTTGCAGAATGAAGTATACCAAAATCAGCAAAGAAACAAGTTTTTGTCCTAATTATTATAATCTACATTTTCAATTAATTCTGTTCTGTCAAGCAATCCCAATTTTAGCCAAAAAATGTTTACTTTTTTGAAACCAGAACATTGAACTCCATAGAATGATTTCTCTGCTAGTTCTTCATTGCCGATATACTGTGAGTACTTCCTTCAGGTATTCATGTCTGTTCACATTTTTCATCTTTATTATCCTAATTTCTTTCTTCTATAGATGTATACTTTGAAAAATTCACAAGCCCTGGGTGATGCTTGCAAAAACTATTTTTATGGCTTATTTGGTTCTTCAACTTTCCTAGCTGCCTATATGCAAAATCACCACAACATATGATTGCCTTTAGAATACACTTTGTCCAGTAAATTTGATGATTTTTATCCTTTTATGCACCTATTTTTCCTTTTCTAGCACACTCTAGCTGACATGTTGACCAAATAAACTCTCTTCCTAATCTTTCTCCATGAAAAGGTGATGACAGAGAAGCAAAGGCACCTGAGAATCTGGACTTACAAGGTTAATTCTTGCCCCAAAGGCTGGTTGCAGTCAACCCAGCCATGCACAGATCCTCTAGACAACACCAAAGGCCACAAACAGCTATGGTATTGCTATCTAGACTTTCACTACAGAAACTGGATGCAAAAAGCCACCTGAGCTTGGACACACCACTGATTTGTTTTGTTTGATCTCTTTTATTTCTTTTTCCACCTATATTACCTCTGCCCTCTAATACCAGACTCCACCATCCCCAATTCTATGGGCCTGCCTGTGATGCTTAAGCCTTAGACTTGCTGCACTCTTTTTACAAACAACAAGGGAAGATTTCCAGGTGATATCACCCAGACATCAATAGAAGGAACAAGGAACTGCAGTATAAAACTTGAAAACTGAGACATTCATGCAAAATCTACACATCAAATTACAGAACGCATAATAAATTTTTCATCTGTTTTAAGCCTTCCTGTACCTGATGATTTTTTTCCATGCAAAGCTCTGAATGCTACTAAGGCAACCAGAGACTTGAGGTTCAAAGTCCTATATCTTCAAATTTACAGGTGTTTGGCTGGATTTTGGAAACCATAATGACTCCCTTATTCCCCCCAGTTAAATGAGAAGAGAGTTCTCCCTCCTTTATGGGTGGGGTGAATGTCACCCCCTTTGCCTTCTCCCCAGTCACTGTTTACAGTACCAGTGAATCCATTTTTAATGGCTATCCACTGTAACCCACAGCAGATACAATCCTGATCCAAGCACTGGTTCTGCACAGCACCTGTGAAACTGTCCCAGAGAAGTTAGTCACGATGGGATTGTCACAGTGGAATTCAATTCCTTTAGTTTCCGGTTTTTCTTGCTATTTATTTTTAAGGAGAATAACTCCTCAATAATTGAACTCAGCTTTTCTTGCTACTTGTACCAGCTGGAAAGGCCACTAGGTATTTACCCCTTGTTAGCTCATTAGAGTTCATTTGCAGGTTTTCTTTCCCCCCCTCCCCTAAGGAGAAAAGGTTATCACTGTAGCTGTTTCTTGAGGGCAAAAACCTTCACAGGAAGTGACTGCAATGTTAAAAATTTGTCACGTTTGATTTTGGCAACACTTGACTTCTTTTGTGTGCAATAAATCTGGAATTCAGCAGTGGGACACAATGAAACACTCAAAAATGCTTTGAGTTCTGGTTTGTTGGAAAAGATTCTTCAGGATGTGTAACTAGTAAATCCCCGGATAAATTGCTAAGTCTCAAGGTTTTACAGGGTCCAAGTTCAGTGTATTCTCAATTTGTACAAAGCTTTATGTTAGAATGTATACAGGGAACAAAATATAGCATGAAATTAGGCAAGTTTAACTCTGGTCACTATTAATCTGTAGCTTGTCATGACAAATGACACCTGCAGTCATGGAAGTTGGAAAATTATTTGTAGGTACATGTATGCCTGGCATGTACACTGGAGAGTGACTGAAGTAAATCAGTAGTTCTTTTTTGTGTTTCTGCCATCTTTCCTCACTGCAGAGCAAACCCAAAAGCTTTTTGTGGTCCTTAATAAGAAGCAGAACATTTTGTTCTAAGATTGAATGGTACCGTTTTTTATTTCCTCCCTATTTTAAATGTTTATTACTATAGTTTTTCATCTCCATCTGAATTTAAATGTACAATCGCTCAGCTGTCCATTAAAATCTTACTTTACTGCCAGCTTATTATGTATAATCTCTTCCATTTATGTCATCTTCATAACTAATAGCATACATTTGGAATCCCTCAGGAAATTTATGGAGAGTGTCAGAGTAGACACTGTTAAATATTGTCCTCAAAATGAACCGCAGCTTTTGATCAGACCTAAGGAATAATTTTTCCCTTGTGGATAAATAATAAAGAAAGGTGGGCAAAGTCAACTTCTGAGCATTTTCTTTTTGTGAGCTGAACAGTTGGACCACAGCAACTTTATAAAGTCATGGTTTAATAAAATCACACCAGCTGTAGTAAATTATTTGGGAGATACACAAAACAGCAAATTGTATAGTAAATGGAAACATTGTCTAAATTCAAATTGTGGTTTCTCCTGACCTGTGAAAAACGTACAAGTTCATGTCTACTTTACATTCATATAAAACTTCAAGCTTAGTCTGGGTTCTGGCTCCAACTCAGTAGAGGTATTTTTACCAAATTTGCAGTCATTTGACATAAAATCCATAGAGATATATTCATTATGTTGTAATTTCCTTTCTTATTTTCCTAAATATAACTGGAAATTCTCCATATGTATTGAATTTTAGGAGGAAAAAAGTTGATTTCTACTTTGTTTTTTGATGGATAACCTTCCTGATGGCAAATATGCTTTGTGTTTATTTTAAGATGTCTTCAGTCTTCATAGTTTCTAAAGCTACCTCCTCCTTGGGCTTCCTAAGGACAGCAATTCAAGAGCCTTGATTTTATAGCCACCATTTGTCAAACTGATCATTTCTAAATAGACAAACAGTTGGTAATAGCTTATTCCAGACACAGATTGCCAAAACCACTGATGCACACACAAACCATTGCTGAAGCCTCTCTGCTGTTGGTGTTTGCATTTTTGGGTGGTGTTTGTTACCCAGACAGTGTCACCGAGAGGCCGCGTGTGACACCAGGGCTGGGTCAAGCAGGACACAGCAGAGACGTAGGAAGGTAAAGCCTCTGCTTCTAAGTCATAGAAACACAGCATAATTAATGAGGGAAAAGACCTCTAACATCATCAAATCCAACCATTAACCTGGCATTACCAAGTCCACCTCTAAAACACGTCCCCAAGTGCCACATCTGCACGTCCTTAGAAAAAGCATTCAGTGATGATGATTCCACCACTCCCCTGGGCAGCCTGTTCCAGTGCCTGGCCACCATTTCAGTGAAGAAAAGGTCCAACCCAATGGTCTGCTCTGCCCAGGCAGGGCAGAGAATGGTAGGAATGGCCCTTCCAACAACTCTTTCAATGGCTTTTGTTGCTCTTGAACTGGTTTTCTGCTAGCTTCGGAAGTTTAATCCTCTAGGTTTTGTATCATAGAGCAGTGAACAGATTTGCAGCCCCCTATTATATTCCCCGGTCTTTGCTAGGCTGTAAAGTTACATGGTAGGTGAATAGAGTTATACAATGGAAGAATGGCATAACTGTTTTCCTAAAAATTCCTGTTTGGTTTCTATTTGGACCGTTACAGGGTGCTGAGCCAATGTCTTCGTGGAATCATTTAGCATAACCCCACCATCTTGCCCCTGACTTGTGCAGATCAGCTCTGAGCCTGCCAGGTCACAATTGACACGACCTCTATCTTCCCCCAAAGCCCATTGCTTCGCACTTGCCTCTGTTGAATTATGTCTGGGTAAGCTTATTACAAGACCGAGTGGTTTGGAATTGTCGTTCAACTCTTCACAGCCTGCTGTAAACCTTACTGCCGTGAGTAACCTGCAATTTTCTTAACCCATCGTGCATCTCCTCTCCTGGTGAGCAGCACTGGCAGGCAGGTTGGTGATGTCTCTTCAGGCAGGCCCAGTCATGCACTGCCTGTTACCTTTGTGACCAGTCCTGGACTGGTGAATGGACCTGCTGTCCTGTGCCACAGATACCTGGTGTCCCCTAAAGCTCTGGCAAGCGACTTTGTCCGAAGACAGTGATCTGTTCCACTTACTTGCCCCTACACGGGAAGCCCTGATGGACCAGGTGCCCCGGGATGGATGGATGGCCCTGCTGACAAGGCTTGTGTCATGCAGGGAGAAGCCTGCTCGAGCACAGGAGCAAGCGCAGCAGTTCAGGAACGCCGGCAGCAGCAGATACCAGCAGCAAACGCAGTAATGAGCCGCCGGCTGCTGCAAAGCGAGGCACAGGAATGCTGAGCACAACAAGCACTGCAGAGCAGTGAAAAAATAGCGTGCAAAATCCTCAGGGCACTCACTGGGGCATGGATCTCGCTAAGTGCCACCCTACAGGAACGAGGCCAGTCATTCATAGGGGGAGATTCATTGGGAATTGATCCAAATCATTTTGGCACAAGCCAGCCTCTGACAGAGGATCACTACTATGTGATATGACAATAACTATGCATACAAGTATGTATGTATGCATACACGTACATAAAACTATAACAGTATGTCGATAAACATGATGTGCATTTTAAGAATGTCTTTTAATATTCTAGTATTGAATAATATTGTTTCTTACCAATTGAATCAGTAGTTATTAATTAGTAAGTAATTACTATTAAGTATTTACATATTTCTTTTAAATTACTCATTTTGAAAAATAATTTTAAAAATTCTCTGTCTAGAACTTCCATACTCTTTCATACCTAACTTTCATTCCTTACAGGCACTGTCAAGAATCCAAATATCCTATGAATTTTACAGGTGACTATGCAGAAAGAAAATCTACAACCAAACACCTGCCTTTCAGATATGACCCAAGAGGTTGATTTCTGTTGTCAACCTTTGAAATCCATTTGCTTCCAAAGGTCATGGATTTTGGAATTCAGGGTAGCCACAGGTACCACTGGTATGGATACGATTAAGTACCCAGAAAAGAGACATTTGGGCAGGGACATTTTCCAGATCCCCACGTATTTTATAATAAAATCATATTTGCTGGAAAAAATAAATGACTTGAAAGAAACCGATTTAACAGTGCAGTTCAAGTCACATGATTTTTTTTCTCCTGTAAGAGAAAATAAGAATTTAGAGGCAAATTTTCCCCTAACTAGCATTTTGTAAACTACATTTCAGATTGCTATCCTGGAGTATAACAATGCATATTGGCACAAGTAAACACATAAAACTGACAAACTGTACAGAAACTTTTCAAGCAAGATTTAAAATAGAACTCAGAATATTTGCGAAATGAAATATCATCATAAAGAATCCTCTCAGATGCAGAATCTCCTCTCTCTTGCAACATATTGTTGCAAGAGAGAAGAGCCTTTGTTGGCAAAATGCTTTATGTAAGACTTTTCATTTCACTTCCTCTCACTTTTATGAAAGACAGGAGATGATTTTGGAAGAACTTTGTTGTCAGTACCAATGTTGTGAAGAAGCAGTAGGCAAAAAGCCCTGCTTTGAACACGATCAGTGCAAAGCTTTGCTTTGGACATGGTCAGTGCATATCACAGAACAGGCACAGCTGCTCTGGTTTTATAAGCAGAGAGCCAGCCTCACGCTGGATTTTCTTTCTACACACAGTGCTGGGACACGTTGCTTAGGTATGCCTACATAAATGGCCAGTATAACACAGTGCTTATT
Organism: Daphoenositta chrysoptera; assembly: GCA_013397915.1. NCBI lineage: Eukaryota > Metazoa > Chordata > Aves > Passeriformes > Daphoenositta > Daphoenositta chrysoptera. Next base: position 284,066 of record VZRO01001103.1, on the reverse strand, counting down.
AAACCTCAAAACAAGCATGAATAAAACCATAAAATCTGCCAGCAGAGGTATTCCCAGGAGGTGGAAAATTGCACTCAATTGTGGATCCAGGACTGATGACCCATACTCAAGAAAGACAAATCCTAAAAGGCACACGGAGAAGGTCTGCCTGAGAGATGAAAGGCGTGGGGGTTGTTTTAAGAGACATTGTGAGAAAGTATTTGCTGTTGGGTTGCAAGCAATCCTCCTCTAAAAGGCAAAAAGTTATTCTAGCATGTATACCTATACACACAATGGCTGATATTTCAGTTCACATCAGGGAAGGAAATGAACTATTATGTGCAAGAACAAATGACTCTTAATGAGCTGTGAATAAATGCCCATTTGTAATAAGAGTAGGATATCTGCACTACTTGATGCAATCATGTTCTAAAAACAGATTCTTATAAGAGCAGGATCAAAAATCTCAAACAGTTTGAAAATGAGTCTTAGCAAGTTCATGCTTGTGATACCTCTGGACCAATAAGGCCACCCAGGGTCTGCTCACAAGTTCCATTGAACAGGGGCAATCTCAGTTTGGGTAGGACCATAAGAACATTTCATGGGTGTTTCCCTATCTGTAAATTAATTTGAGGCTGAAAATGACATAATTTAAACTCATGAGAATGGACTTTGTGAAGCAGGAAATGAAAGAGCCAAGCTAAAGAAAACTCTCAGAAAATGGAGTCTTCCATTCGCATTTTAAAACATGTTTAACTACCTTAATATTTAAAGTTTTAGTCTATTTATAGACATCTGCATCCAAATTCATGTTAAAACGGCATCTTAAACAACCTCTAGAGATAATTTTCTATTCCTATCCAGCCTCATCCTTGCTCTTAAGTGACAGATTTCTATTCAGGTCCACAACTAGATGCAGCAGGCAGTACCAGAGCTTTCCCAGCAGACTCTCCCGAAGGCTATGTCTTTAATGAATGTTAATTGACTGACAAGATATTGAAACACTCAAAGCCTATTGAAGAATTCCCATGGGAATCATTCTTCCCCTAGACAAGCCAAAGAGTAAATATACAGAGACTATAGAATGAACAGATAATCTGAAAATGCAAACACTAGGTAGCTCACCTGCACTCGTCTTAACCTGGAGTGTAACAAGGGCAAAATGACACGAGACGGCACAGACCATTTTTCTGACACTAAGAACACTATGAAACCTTGACCTCAAAAGTAGTAATGCAAAAAGCTTCTCTTGACATATAGAGGTGAGATGTTCTCCAGCCTATAGTAAAGAAGAGGCTGAATGAAAAGCACTTCAGGGTGTATATACAGTCCAAGTACAGAAAGTACTGCTACAACTCAAGAACTATTATGCATGAGAACAAATGACTCTGACATAATTTGCATCTTAAAGATCTAATGCTATATAATAGGCTTTTCCTGGAGCCTGACATCATGGCCATTAAACCAAACAGGCTAGTTCATTGTGATAGAAGTAGTGCAGCATCCAAATGTGATGATGTTAGAAGCCAACGAGTTACTATACATAGGAAATCTTGATTCTTATGCATAATGCATGTGGGAGGAACAACAGGTCTGAAGACACTGAGCAAAATCTCAACTTACTGATCCAAACCTAGAAAATCTGGAATAAAATTATTAATAGTTCGACCATGGAACCTATTATACAGTTTTGCCATTGCCACTGACAGACCACAAGCTTTGTAATGAGTTTAAAAGGCACCAGGCCTTAAGTTTCTCAGATGTGTTCTGGCTCAGTTTTCCTGATCTGCCTCTAAGTTTGCTTTACTTGGTTGTTCTAAATTAGTTTACCTGGTTACCACGTGTCCATGGCTAATTTATTTTACTTTCTTTTATCTTCATATTGTACACCTGCAGCTTTATATAGCTAGCAGTGTAGTAAGTTACTCTATGCATAATGTGATGTTTATGCCTCTAACATAACGATAAGTGCAGAGAAATACAGGCCTCATAAGATAGAACAATAATACATTTATTAACAGTAATACATAAAAGACAAAAGATACAGCAAATGTTGATGTAACACTTGAGCTAGAGACACATGAAGAAAGAGCAAAGTTGCAAAAGTGTGTTAGAGAGCAAAAAGAACTGACCCCAAGTAGTTCCTAGAAGGAAGAAGACAAAATTATCGATGGGAACATCACATTCCTCCTGGCAAAGGACACCAGGTGCTGACAACTCATTGTAGTACCCAGCATCATCACCAGGATAAAACCAGACAGCAGGATCCAGAGCAGCAGTCAATAGGTGAGCATAGTGCTAGGAGATGGAAAAATTAATGATCTGGAAGGCAGGGCAGAGTGCTCCCTCAGCAAGCTTGCAGATGACTCAAGGCTGGGAGAGGTGGCTGATATGCCAGAGCGACCAATGTCATCCAAAGGGACATTGACAGGCTAGAGAAGCAGGTTGACAGGAACTTCTCATGAAGTACAACAAGAGGAAATGTAGGATCCATCCAAACATTCCTCAGGCCCCTCCCTAGGAGTAGCTGGATTGAAGAGAAAACCACCTGGGTCTCCATGTACCTGATGCTGAAAATCGGGAATAAACAGTCACTCTTGATACACTCAAGGTTTCCCCAGCAGTATTACTGGTGCCCACAGGGAAAATTAGCTGAGTGGGAACAGCTTGTGTGTGACATCCTGAATTCAAGCCCCCAGCAAGCAGCAAACCTCCCCAGACAGCAAGGCAGGTTGCAAGTGGGGGCTCCTCTTTCCTGCAGGGGGAAGTCTCCTACTGCCATGCATTGCTTCCCCTTGGTGCTGTCACATGGATCAGGCCTGGCCAGTTCCGATACCTGGTGTGCAGCTCCTCTCCTGCTAGCAGGGCACCAAACCCATTCCGTAGGTGCAGATCTGCAGCTGGAGAAGGAACCGCTCTCCTGCTGCCCGAAGCCACTCCAAATCCAGCCTTCATGATCACGGGAGTCTGTATTTGCTACCCTGATGAGCACAGGGTCTGGCTGTCCCTGTGTGCAGAGAAGAGTCCAGGCTCTCATTTCTGCAGTGACCAGGTCCCGTCTGGATCCAGCCAATCTGTGGTTCATCATCCCTAACGATGTGCCATGTGCAACCACCTTTCTGCAGCTCCTTACCTTGATGACACTCCTGAACCAGCACTCCACTCCTGCGGGTATGGACACCACCTCCCCCTGCCCCAGGCTCAACCAGCAGCTCCAGGCACTCCCTGCAGCTCTGGACCAGGACAGTGGCAGCCTCTTCTGGAGCTGCACCTGAGCACAGTCCTGTGATGTTCCCAGGGCAGTATCTAGCTCCAGCATGTGCTGGAAAACACAGTGCCCTGTGGCATCAAATTGCTGTCACATATGACATCTCTTCCTGGGGTTAGTGAAAACTGTGCCCTTTCAAGGAAAATACACGTCTGCCATGATTAAATTCTGGGTTAAAGGTATGAGTAGTAACAGTTTATCAAACACAGTAACCTAAAAACTAATAAGCAAACTGGGGAAAAAATAAAACCTCCTTGCTAATATTACTTGCAATCATTATAACAGCCTTCTTTTCTCTCCTTTCCTATTAGCCTTTGAATTAAATCCTGAATGGTACTGATACTATTTAATTAGCTTCTTGCTTTTCAATTATAGTTCCTTTCAGAAAGTGTATTTTTCAACTATTCAGTATCTTCTGTAAATATTCTGGCAATTTAAATATACCATGAGCAGTTACAGCTGGTCTTTCAGCATAGTTTCTCAGCTTAATCAAACTTAAAACATTAATTTTCCATTTGTAACAAGAAAACCTTTTGTTTAGCCTAAACCCTGAAAATGTAGCTGATTGTGTTCCCCAGCTCTTTTTCCCTGAAACTCCTCTGATTCCCAAACAGACTCCAAACTAATATCATTTCTTGATTGGTTGTTTTTCTTTAAATTGTTATCAATAGTGGAGAGAGAGTTCTGAACCTGTTTAAACTCTGACTTCATATCATGGCCGAGGGGAAAATAATTCTACCACTTAATGACGCAAAAGAAGAATTTCAATCATACCACAGATGTGAGAAGCAGTCTTTATGTCTTGAGTTTTTAAAAAAAAGGTCCCATCAACTGCTTTTCATCCAGAATAACCACATCAGGATATAAAAAAGGACAGCACTCACCACACGTCAAGAATGCTTAAGGCAGGGGTAGCAGGTTCATATAAAAAAAAAGATAACCTCAAAGGGAAAGCCGCAGTCAGCCTCTGAGGCTTTTTCCATATTTAAATGAAGCAAATAAGAAATATGGGGAATATTCCTAATTAGCTAAGCTCCTTCATTTTATGACTTGAGACACACCTGCAAGAGTAGCTGTAGGAGTAAAAAGGCTCTGTAAGGTGTCAGTCTAGAAAGCAGTAAACACTCCTACTAAGAGAAGGAATTATTATAAGAGGATTAAACTTTAGTTTCCTATTCCTAGTATGGTTAAATAGCTATTGGTTTAAAGAAAAATTATATAAATAAATATTTGAACTGTTAAGTAGGTGGGAACAGAGATGCTGGCATCCATTGAAATTCCTTGGAAGCTAAACTGAAATACCAAAGCATAAAAAACAGCTTTCTTCAGTTCACCCTGCACAGCCCTGTTTTAACAGGAGAGTTTTCCTCACTTCCCTTGACCTGCTAAGGGTGTAGGATGTGGTGAAGGAAGGGCTTCCCCTCCAAATATTATGAGCTTACTGTGAAGAAGAAAAACAAAATGTATACCTATTTTTATCATAAGCAAAATGAAGGGGTCTTTTTTAAGAGGAAAAACACTCTCCTGTTTATGTAATTCCCTATATATTCCATGCAGCTATCTCACAAGGTCAACCAAATTGGACAGAAAAATAGGGTCATGGAATAGCACAGACTGGGAGGGACTTCAGCCTCTGAAGGTCATCTTATACAACCTCTGATCAACACAGGATCAGCAAAACACTCCCCAGGGTTTTCTCCAACCTGGTCTTGAGAACTTCTAATAAAGGAGACTACACAACCTCTCTGGGCACCCAGGTCCACTGTTTGACTGTTGTGATGGTTAAGAGGTCTCTCCTTACACGCTCTCAGAACCTCTCATGTTTCAATTTATTCTTGTTGGCTCCTATCATCCCACCAGGCAACATCACAAAAAGTCCGGTTCCACCTTTTCAAAATAATCTCCTTGCGGGCTCTGGAAATCCATCCCTGAATGCTCCTCTCCTCAGTGCTGAGTCTGTCCCCATTCCTCAGCTGCTCCTTGCAGTGCCCATGCTGCACAAGCCCTGCGGGAACTCACTTTCTACCGCTTCCCTGAAAATCCGCAGGTGGCTGAAAGGGAGGCACAAGTACAGGAGTGTCCTGACACCAAACTGCTGTACTGTTCCAGAGAGTGTGCCCTCCCTGTGCCCATGGTCAGCAGGAAAGCTCCAGCTCCAGGGAAGTTACAGGTCTCTGCTCAGTGGGGATACCACAGCAGACACATGAGGCACTGGGATAGAGGGTAGGAGCCAGAAACAATACAGACAGACTGGAATGGATTAGTTCTGCTGCTCACAAAACAACCTGCTTCTATTGGGTTTTGTTTTCTTCAGATACAAAATGAATTCAAGCTCATTATGCAAGATTTGTATGTGCCGTCATCCTTTGAGCATGTTGCTTCTGCTAAATGTTATATTTAATCACTCTTCACCTCTCTACAGTTAAAATGGAGCACGGAGCAGAGATCAGCTTGAACAATTTTATTTTCCTTTATTCAACTCAAATTATCAATATGTGACTTTCTCAGAATTATGATTGTTTTCCAGCTTTTGAGAATAAAAGTAACTTCTGCAAACTGAAAAGAATTTATAAGAAAATGAAAATAGTTTCCATTGTTTCCAGTGAAAGGATACACAGTAGTTATTCCTGCTAAATTACAATCCTGTGTATGGACATTTTACTTTCTGGGACACCCTGGGGTGAGCTATATTTTTTGAAGAACGTCATATCAAATAGAGAACAACTTAATTAGCAGCAGGATTTATATTCAAAGAATACACGGAATGTACCTGCGGCAACAAAGGAGACAAATTTAATCAAATTGTTCTCTGCTTCCAAATCTTGGTATCTGTCACACAAGAAACACTGCTGTTCAGTGGGATGCAAGACCCATAAATAGGTCTAAAAGGCTGTATTTTTAGGGGAGTTTCCTAGGAAAACTAAGCATATGTGATTCCACTTTCTAGTTGTCCCATCTATGTATCTTCTATTAGAAGACTTCATTCTGTTGGCCAGCTTCAGACAGGCTCAAAAGGGGTGAATATCAAGATGATTGTGTTCCTCAAATTCACAGGAGTGTGAGCAGCCACACCAGCTCACAGCAGCCTGCTTGGGAAGGGAAAGTGCAGAATTCAGCTTCCACACAACACTCCATTTATCAACCACTGACAAGATGCTGACATTTAAATCTTATTATCACCCTTTCAGATTTTTATAAGGACTTACTAATTATTTCAGTATTTTACACTTCTCAAGACATTTTACAAACATTACATCCTGCATTCAAATTTTTGAGAGCCTTTTCTTAGCTGCTGTAAATCAGTTAATTCAACGGTGGCATTCTGACATGCATCAACAGAGGAAGCACTCCCACAAAAAGAAATACTGGGTTGCAGCTAAGGAGAAAAGAATTACCCTGATGCATTAAATAGTCTACCTGATATAATTCTTCTTTCCATGCAGGGGTATACTAAATGTTTTTATAATGAAGTAAGAAGTCATCTAGATTTCATCCCCCAAAGTCCATGTATAGACAGAGTACTCACAGAGTAAAAATGGAGTCGTTCCCTGCATGTGAAATCATTGGAAGGGAACTGGTTTAGTGTTAGACATTGTTAAGCACAAGGATTAAGAGTATTGCTGCATACCTCTAGTAAACATTGTGTAGTATTGACTAAATACAAAGAAAGAGGGGACATATTTAGTCTTAAAATCAAAAAACTCTCTAAAAGTATGACCAAGGGATTACTACACCGGTTACAGCAGCTCTCAGGCTGCCCAAACCTGTACCAAATCAAAACAGACAACAGCCCAAGCCAGAGGCCAGAGCCAGTGGACAACACTCCAAAATTTGGTACAATTAAAATAATCAGTGATACATTGAAATAATAAGGTACAGACTCATACAAAAGAGGCTTCTACACACTAAAGAGAGCTTGTTTTCATATACATAACTGCATTAGAAAAGAAATTATTCACCCCAGACTGCTGAATTCCCCAGGCATGAATCCCACAGGTGGCCAGGAGCAGAGCTAAAAAAACCCTTGGCCACCCAACAGAGTGGTGGCAACTGAGACAAGCCAGAGAAGAGACGGATGGCAGAGAAAACAGTAACTGGAGGCTGTAGAACCACACTGCATTTCGTGCTAGGGGAGCAATTGGGGCACAGTGGGCAAACAAAGCATTTAAGACCCATAAACGGCTGCCAATTTTCTCTCTTTTTATTCTTGTACTTTTTCCTCACCTGCCACAAGTTCCACTTATCTCCCCCCGCCTCCACTTCCCCTCTCCAGCACCTCTGTGCAATTAGCTTATTCTTCATTTTCTCTTCTGTTTAAAGCCCTTTACTGCTTTCCACTCTCCTGTGCAGTTGAAAAAGTCAGTATCACCAGACTCCTTTAATGCAATTTTCTTTAATTTAATCTTATTATGCTTTTTCCCAGATCCTTTTCATTGTAGAAACTCCTTTTCTCTTCTGTCTCTTTCCTTCTCCATACAAACTACTTTCAGTTTATCTGGAGAGAGTTTACCTCAACCTGAAGCCAGCCAAAGCTCTGGAAACTGTTGCCTGCCTCTGGAGGGGGGGTGAAAAGAGATGCTTCCATCTGCACCACACAGTTCCTTTTCCAAACCAACTCCTTGGCAGCTCTGGTTGCTGCATCCAGAGGCGTTATCTCACATTTAATAGCCCTGAATGGGTTTCTTTGCTTGGGATTTGTCCAACTGATCTTCAAACTCAAGATTTCACATACAAAAATCTTTCAGGAAGAAACTCTGCAACTAAACAAGGAGTTACAAATATTGTTCCCTTTGCTCTCTTTCAACTACACCTACATGATTTATTTGGTGATGTTCAAATGTTGTCAGAAGAGACTGGCAACTATTCCCTCACCTGATAGTTTAGACTTTTGTCAAATCCATCTTCATGTATCTTTTGTCATAGGTGAAAAGTCCTAGCTGTGTATCCCGTGTAGTCTTACGTGGAAACTATACAGTTTACATAGACACTAAACAGGGTATTACTTTTGGCATCTCCAAATCTGACCATATTTCAATAGATGTCTCAGATTCTTAAACTCACCTGAATTGAAGCATGCATGTAATAACTGAGAACTATATAAAAGTAAATTATGTGGGAAAAAAAAAAGAGACATCTGCTCTGCTGCACTGCTGAAAGCTTTTTAAAAATACATGTTGAATTCAAAGTAAGAAATACAGTAACCAAACCAGAAATCTAAAATATTTTATGAACATTCGGCTTACAAAAGTTTGGTAAAATACAGAAGGTTTGATACACTGGACAGACAAACCATGATTTTTTCTAAAGGACTGCTCATTATACAGCATATGAAGTAGCTGGAGAGAGAAACAGGCTCTAGGAAAGATCAAGTTCTTCTGCTATAGCAAAACACATGCTTGCTTCTGACAGTGAGAGCCAAGCTCTGCAAACCCCCCTCCCATTCCTCACGGTGTTAACATGACCACAAGAAAATTGAAGTCTTAGATGCTCATTCTGAACGTGAGTCTAAATGGAGGCAATACCCCGGCAAATGGTACAGGATGAGAAACAGGCATCAGTACTCTTATCTCTAAAAACATCCAGGGAGAAGTGGGGTAGAAGCTTTTGGTGTGGGGAACACCAATAATAAAACCAACACCTAAACCTTGATTGAAATAACTCTAATCCTAATCTGCTAGAAAGAACAACCTTGTGAGCAAACATAGTTGTGTTTACAAGTTCTTTGAGTAAACATAAGAGCCTATTTGAATACAATGCCTACTTGATGCAAGCTGTTTTAGTTGCAATTCCAATTCTTCTTTAAAAGCACAAATTTCACTCTTAAACTGATGATAACACACAATCCCTGCATTCAGCCTGAACTGCACAGAAGAACTGAATAAAGTTCTGGGTTGCACATCTTTTCACTGTGTTAGAAGTCTTGTTCCTATTTGTTCTTTCCCATGCACAGTTAGTGAACACAAACTTGTTTGCCATGGTGATTGCTGATATTATGGTCCTGAATAAAGATTTTATCCTTGACAACTCTAGCCTTTAAAAAATAGTGTTAATGGCAAATTGACCATTGAACTAAAGCTGGATAACACAAGGAACTGTGTTATCTGAACACAAGTACCTGTTTGCACAAATCAAATTATCCCCAAACTGGATGATGCCTGGAGCTATTTTCAAAAGCGTCTTTTATATCCATGCTGAGAATATTCTATTTTCAGCTGACATCTTAAAGTTGCAGGAAGGGGAGAAAAAAAAAAACAACCCGAAACAGCCATTTCAGGCTAGCTGGAGAAAACCTGTCAGTGTCCCAGTTCCATTTCCAAGAGCACTTAGGAAAAAAAAAAAACCCTCTTCTGCATGCTAAAACAATTAGGATTTCGTGCACCTGAGCTGCATGTGCGTAGTTAAGGGACCAAGAGATCCCTAAGAGGGAAACAACAATTTAACATCTGGAAGGATTAAACATTTTTCTATTGGTACAGCTGCACAGCACGAATCAAACGTGGGCTTCCCAAGTACAATTTTGATAGATATAAAAACAACCACCTTGCTCAGTCATCCATTACTGATGATAAATAAAGTGTTCTGAGTCTTATCCGTATGAAACAAAACGAAATTACATCTAAAGCTACCCTGTGCCTCAGGAAAGGTTTTCCCATCACGGTAGCACCACCTCCAAACCAGAGACTGTCGAGCTGTTGCTTTTGCATTGGGAAGTAAGAGCGATGCAAGAGCGCACCCTCCCTGTCGCCGCAGCAAATTCAATACAGCAAATCGCATTTTCCTGATTAACAGCAGAAAAGTCTTGTAATACTCTGTAAGAAGATAAATTTGAAAAAAAAAAAAATCCTATACTCGAGTCAATTTAAAGTCTTATTGCTAGATGAGCAACATTCAGTTCCAGGACTCCACAGGGACTTTTACTTAAACATAAAATAATAATAATAAAATAAAAAAAAAACTCTGCAAAATGCACAGGAAAAGAAGTTCTTTTTCTCCACATGTAATACTCACCTAGAAAGACACAAGGACAAGCTAATTGTGAAGTAACTACCGACAGCAATCTGCTCAAACAATGCTGGAAAATTAATTCATGTTCACCACAATCCTTTTCATAAAACATCTTTAGAAAGATCCTGCTGAGCCTCTTTCTACCTCCTGCATCAAAAGGGTCTCTGAAATTTAAATGCATAATGAATGGTGCATTTTGCCTTGGTAATTTAAATAGGATTCATGCTCAGAGTATTTCAGTCCTCACAATCAGATGCCTCCCCGCCCCTCCTCCCCCACGGTCCTCTCTCCTCTCAGGAGTTCACGAGAGCCAGAAAGCACAGGTTTTTAGTTCCTACAGGATATAAAGGCTGTAGGGAAAAGAGCAAGGAAGCTGTGAGGTGGATGAACAGGTGGGTCATTTTGAGAAGTGTTTATAAACCTTTTATGTCTTTAAAGTTTGGCTGCCATGACTGTTTATATCCTCAGATACTCCAGGCAACATCCTGAATCTTAGAGTCTGCCCAGGCATTTCCAAGTCTTCCAATTAAATAAAATCAAAATGTCAGATGTCCCCCACCCCTCCTCTCCCTTACTTTTTAGTTTGGACCTACCTGTGCCAGTAGGCCAATGAACAGGAGTGGGAAGCAAGTGCCATCAGGGACCAAGCCAGGATGCCAGGCTAGGTCAAATTGTGTCACGAAATTCACATCCAATTTTAGCCACTGAAGTGGTCAGGGTTATTGGAGCGGTCTGAAATGCTGCATTCCTTTTTATTCCAGATACCACAACAGCACTAACAGGAAACCCAGAATAAAACCACATGTGTTTCTCCACCAAAACTGAGACAGGAAGGCTGATTACCTCAGCCATGCCGCATTCCCTAGATAGATTACATCCAGTCAGATCTTCTACTTGTCACCTAGAGATCTGAAGTGACAGCCAGCTAGCATGTTCAGCATCCCCAGGAGGTAAGTCACTCCTACATCAAAGCCAAAGATCAAAAGTTTGTCAATACAAGAACAGTGCAAATGGGTGCAAAAAGCTGGGTGATGGTATCTGTCATCCCCAGTACTTCACAGCATTTTCATATGGCATCATAAAAGCTAGCTTGTGCTTTGATGAATCTCCAGCTGAAGTAGATTCTCAGGAGTCAGAAAATGCTTTAAACCTGTGTCTGTAGCTGCTGCCATCACTGAATAAAGAAAAAAGGAGGATTATGCTTCTTTTCTTTTTTGTCTATTTCTTTTTTTCTCCCTGAAATGAGGAAAGCCACAGGTAATTTAACCAGTAAAACTCTGGACTTGTAATAATAGGAAATCACTAATGCTAATGGAAACATTTCATCTGTTTGGTTCCCTTATCAGCTCTGTGAGACAAGATGGTGAATTTAATCATATTGGTAACAAATATGCCCAGGTATCTCTCCTCTTTATTTTTTCTAACCCATCAGCTTTCACTGTCTGGAAGTAGCTATAAATTCTCATTTTCCAGCCCTATGCTTTATATTTCATCCCATATCTATTTACTCAGTACTACAAAACTCCAACACCATGTACAGGCCATGTTGCCCGTATTTGTCACCTCAGGACACTCAGCCCATGCGTGGCAGTTCTTGTGTCACAATCATTAGCAAACATAGATAAAACAATCTGTTTCCAAAGTTAATCTTCAACTAACTGCACCACTTTGGCCCAAAAATTTGCACTCAGCGCCATCTATTGATGCTATTCTGGTTCAGAACACCCTTGCTCAGTCACCACCCAGCACTGAACCACACCCCAGGCTTTACTGAACAATTTAAATATATAGATGTTAATAGCAGCAATACTGGGTTAGGCATTAAAAACATTTGATAAATCAGTGTTAAAATTTGCCTCTGTTTCTAATTAGCCCTATTCTGTTGTCTGACAGAAATAAAAATGAAATACTGGTAGGAGTTTTCCAGATAAAATCTTCTGGCATGTCTTGGCCTTATTAGTATCTTAGGGATCCTGGAGCTGTGCTCCATACATCATACTACTAGTAGTACCAGTAATAGTAGTAGGGGGTGATTAAGTCTGTATTAATAGATCTGCAGCTTGGCATGTCACAATTCCTATTCTGCTGGAATGGTTATTTCATATTTCAAGTTAAGACCATTAATGTTTTGGATTCCGCTTCCTTTTTCTTGGTAGAATTTTTTTTTTTACATATCCACTCTTAATAAACATGCTTCACTCTCAGATTTCTATGATGCATCATAAGGAACAACTCTGATCTAGACAGATAAAAACTTGAGTTATTTAGGTAAAACTTAGGCTGATAGCAGCTTCCGAATCTTTCCTCTCAAAAAGCCTTTTTGTGATGTTTTCAGTTCCATCAATACTGTTTTATAACTTTTCAGGAAGTATAAGTGTAGGTAATCTACCCACTCCTGTAGTGCAGAATGAAGGCAAACAAGCAAATTTTAATTATCAAAAGTTTCCATGATGAATCTATGCAACTCACCGGGAAAAAAAGGTGAAGGACTTGGCAATTTGGACGATCTTGCTGATGTCCTACACAAGACACTGCTCCCACACATCTTCATTGTGTTACCATTGCAAATGCAAGTTGACTGAACTCAGAAAACATTATTACTAATAATCATCATCATCATACAGAGAAGATGCAAAAAATTGTATTTCTTGATCAGTAATTTATGACTGGGGACTACTCATTTCCAGGGATTATCAACTTCAGAAATCACTAGGTTCTTACCTGTTTTAATCTATTTGTCCTAGAATTTGCAGATATATTTTACCAAGTGCAGGACAAAGCAAAAAAACCAAACAATACCTACCGGACTTACGTCCCCATTAAAAAACTTCATAAACCCAGCAAAGTAAAATTTAAAAAAAAAAAAAAAGTTCTCTTTTTTATGGTATCATAGAAAAATTTAAGGAGGAAAAGCCCTACAGAGGTCAAGTGGTCCAGCAGGACTGACTGAAATTAGAATGGGTTACCTGGGGCCTTGTCCAGCCAGGTTTTTACAATTTCAAAGGATGGAAATCTCACTACCAGACTAGAGCACTTGTATCCCAGTGCTTAACCACTCACAATTCCTAATGCTCACACCCACACAGCACATGCATCTCCCCTAACCTCACATTCCTTGACAATTCCTTTTCAACAGAGGAATGGGAGGCAAACAGGAAGTAATTTTGTTCAGCCACTGTATCAGGAACGGGTCAGAAACTGCTGCACAGACCTGCTCTGTTACCCCCTAATCTGAGGGGCAAACACCTGCTGGGCTGCCTTGGCTCCCTCCAGGGCCCTTCTGAGGACAGAACAAATCCTGCACTTGCAGCTGGGAATTCCAACACTGCTCTGCTCATCTACAGGAGACTGCACACACACGGATGAATGACTAATAGAATAATCTTATTTTCTGATTCTAAGTCTCCTAAGAAACTTCCCCAAGGGAACAGAGACGATTTGCTGATCTCACTCACAATTATACAGTAACTGGTACTCAAGTGACTCTTACAACCTGGACACACAAGCCTTAATAAGGGCAAGATTGCACCCGCTCAGTTTGGCTCCTGGATTATCCAGATGCATCCAATGGCAATCCTGAAGGAACGGATATAGCGCATCAGAAGATTCACATTTTCTTCTCTGGAAAGAAGGAGCAAGGAACAAGGAGTTTTCTTACCAAGATTTTCTCAACAAAACATCCACAGAGGATAAGTGCCGAAGTTTTCACTAATAAAAAGTGGCATTTTTAGCACAGAGGTTATGGACTTCCAGTTTAAACATTGCTTTCGTCCTCTCACACAGAAAATCCTGTAACAGGAGCTCCTAAATCCCGTTTGGTTTAGGTTTGAAAATGAGTCAGTGAAGCATTTATTTGGAAGCCATGTTTTAGGAAAACCATACTGTTTAGTAAAACCTACTGTTCAACTCTCCTAAATTGCCAAAGAAGGAAGCAGCTTGCTGCTCCCTAAGAACTCACATCAGAAGGACACGTCACATTTTGGTGGATAAGGGGCAAACAGCTGGTGGTGGATGAGATGCCCTTTGTCTTTCCTGACCTCACACACAGACATGCATATCATCAGTATGTGCTGCACATGGGCCATTCATAATTTCTTTTTATACTCAGGCAACAATCCATCAATAAAAAAGGATTATGAAAAAAGCAAATGGTTGAAGAATCCTTAATTGATAGGAAACCAAAAGCCTACTGTGCCATAGGCAGCTCTAAGCTAAAACTTTTGCAGTAGCGTAACGCAGAGAACTGTAACCAGAGCTTTAGACAGGCACTATGAGTTAAGGTTCTGAGGCATCCTCTGGTATTTTTCTTCACACATTTTCCTGATCTTCAAGACGTTTCTTTTCAGGCTTTTCTTCTAAGGCTACTTCCAAAATCCTCCTTTTGTGGCACATCTGCTTTCCACAGTGCTTCAAGCCCCAATCATAACAGTGTAAATGCGTAAGAACAGCCACCTAATCGATGCCTCTGTCTTGTCTTTCAGTTGAAGAATTCAGGTCACAACTTTGGTTTAGGCCGGGTATTATTAAATTGATAACCAGACTACACTGGTAGCAGTCAGCAAGTAGGCAGCTTGAGAGCACAGAAGTTGACACATTGACTTCCCCACACATAAACACCGAGCGGCCAGTTGGGTGTCAGCTGACAATTTAGGCTTTTCTTTTTACTCACAAATGATGAAGAGCTCACATTGCTTGAAGGTTCCAACACTGCTCTGACTATTGCTATGCCCATTCTCAAGAGGCTGTTCCCATGGAAAGAAACAGTGCTGAACCAGCAGCATGGTACCAGCAGTCACATTTCTGTCTTCTTACCCTGCCCCAGTGCACTGGGATGGACTTACAGGGAAAGTCCAATGCAACACCAGCACTAACATCTCTTGTAAACAGGAATAGATCACAACTGAGCTCTTTCTATGGTGGACTCTCTGGGTCCCATCCCTCCATTCAATTTGCAGTCTCTTCCTTCCACGTCTTAAGTCCATGACTAGTTTTGCCTATGAACAGTGTACAAAATAGTCACTAGGGCTGGGATGAAGGGGATAGATCAGATTTTTATCAGAGCACAAGGCTTCAAGGGAGAATCCTAATGCATTAAATGCAGACTACTAACAAGGATAGATAGTTGAGCAGAATCTGTGGGAAGAATAAAGCAAAATCATCACCTGGACAGAAAGAGGGAAAAGGTGGAGTCTGGGAAAACAGAAGTTACAAAACCAATGCTGCTGCACTTAATCTTTGTGTCTGCAGAGATTATATATCCCTCTGTCAGCTATGTCCCACTGGCTAACTGACTTGACAAAAAAAAAAATTGTTACTATCCCAGCTACTACTGAGTGGTTATTATTTTCCCTTCCCACCACTTCTCTGCTTTTCTCCAGCAGATACTCATGAAGATGGATCAAGTACCCCAGACCTCTCTGCTTGTCAATCCCTAGGCCTGCATTGCTGTCTGTTAAGAATACTTCAGTTCCCTTTCTTGGCGTTCACAGATTCATACTAGTTCATTCCAAAGACCCAATTTTTAAAATTTTGAACTAGAGTCAGTTGCTGACATTTCAGAGTCCTCTCAGAGGGTTAACAGAACTCCACAAAAAAAGACAAGATACATCCAATCTTTGAGGAGGCTGAAACCTAGATGAAGATTTTGAAAGGAAATTAGAAACTACAGGGAGGGACTAGGAAAAAAAAAGAGTTAATGAAAAGTTAAGGTATCCCAAGGAATTAGTCAGTTGATCTCCTCTAGAGAATACTGTGGAAACTACCTCCAGCTCATTATCGACTGATCAAATCATTATCAACTTTCTCATTATCAAGTGATCAATCCACAACTACAAAAGCAACATCCATGCTCATTACTCCCTTTAGAAACACGTCACCATCATTTGAGGGCACCCATCCACCTTCCAAACTCATTCTGAAGGTGCTCAGCATGAACAATTTAAAGCAGATATTCAAAGTGTACATCAAAGACTGGGACAAGGTCAAGTGTCACTTCATCCATTAAGTTTCCCATGAAAAAAGTACAGAAGAGTGACTGGTCTCCAAAGTTTATTAAAAATCAAAGAATAGAAAACTTTACATAAAAATATGTCAATTTTAGCTTCCACATAGTTGTCCACACAAAAAATTTAAACATTTTTTTAAACCTGTAGCACATAACCACAGTGATAGCCAGGCCAATTCATTTGGTTCACCATGACTGAAGTGTTACATGATACCACTTTTCAAATGAGTTTTGCTTTAAAATGGACGCTAGTATAAGACACCAATTAAAGCCTCTGAAGGCTCTTTAATGTAGTTATGCTCAATATTGCTAGTGTGTGAAGACTAAGCAGTACAGGCTCATGTAACAGCCCTTAGATATTATTTATGAATCAGCTCACAATTTTTAGAACTTTTTTTATTGTGATGAGTCTGGAGCATTAAGACAAACTTTCTGCAAACAGATATGCACTACTCTACTTTGGAATGTTGCCCTCTCTCCCCTCAAGGACCTGTTTGTGTTTGACAGATTCATTAATAACATTAACTACTTCTGCTTCAAAGGCATACAGCATATTAAAAAGCTTCATGCTTGACACCTCATTTCAATATTCAGATACCAGTTTTAAAACCTTCTATATCTGTACACAGTATAGATGTCCTGTTAACAGGATTCTTCAGCTTTCTCTGCTAGTGGACTTACATAACTTACCTGCAGTTTTCTGTATAGCTTAAGAACTCTCACTTAAAAAAAGGGAAGTCAGAGGGCATGAGATGTGACCTACTCCCAGGACAACTGTGGTGCTTTAAAAACGCAGGGTTAGGCAGGATGTACATTTTTTAAAAAGTTAAAGACAGTGTTTGTCATGGCAATACACACTTGCATAGTATACCTGTATGCATCTGTAAATTAAGTGCCAGCCACTCATACTGTGTACAACACTGGGCTGTGCTCTCCTGCAACACATTAAAAGATACTTCTTGTAATGCTTAGAGCAGCTGAAGTACTTTTTATATATTTGCTCTTAACAGAACTAATGCATACTACTATACAGATTCCTTAATGGAATCAACATATTTCCTTTCTCCACATTCCTTAAGCCGGGTACCTCTGTTTAATAGTGTTGTTTCAACCCAAACATTAACAGGTTACATTACTAAAATGCATCAAAGCATGTAGTTCACAGCTTTTTAATTTCATATCAGGACTTGAACCAACCTTCTTCCCATTCCTCTCAAAAGTTTTACTTCTGGTACTACAAATGTTGGATTTGTTGTCTAGTTAAAGAAAATTAAAACTCATTGGTCAGAGCAAGACGACTGATAGAGGCCAGACAATGAGCTAAAAAACACAGGGTCAAAATGCTTTGGAGCTTAGTAAATTCTTAAAACTGTAAGCCAAATTGCACTTTCATTGTGAATCAAGAAGCCTCAAATATTACCAAATGTCATGTTTATAACACTGCTCAGACAACCTGCCAAAACTATGACCCCAACTTAGATAATGCAACCTGGGAAAGGATCTGTAAATTAAAAAACCTCTTCCCCTTAAATATAACTTATGTGATAATATGAAATTAAATTAAAAATTCCAAGTTATTGCACAAATCATACCTCCAATATTTACAGAGAAAAAAACTGAGCTTTGAAAAAAAAAAAAAAACAAACAAACAGGAGAGCAGCAAATTTACTTTTATGAATTCCCAACTTGATCTGCTGCAAAGAAGAAAAAAAAAATAATTCCAAGGGGCTGAAGTTTCCTTCACTTCTAAAATAAAAGAAAAGGAACAGATATAGCCACAGCAAAAAAGCTACAGCATTTGTAAATGTCCTTGCAGTTCTATTGTCAGAGCTGCTTCGGCACTGAATGAACCATTGTGGGAAGGCAGAAAACAAACTTCCACATTTAATAAGGCTTCACAGATAAGCACAACTACTTCTTGAAGATGGACTGAACCACCACACAAAGAAACATGCAAAGAAGTCAGCTGCAGATATTTGGCAACACCAATAAAACGATGTGCTGGACGCTGGTCTCCATCCCTCAAGTCGAGTGGCACTCACTCAGTTTGTCTGAACAGGGAAGGTCATTTTGGCATCTGCCATTATCTGCTCAGACTGATAGGCAAACTGTCTCTGTGTTTTTTCCTTCTCCATATATTACGATTGTACTGGTGGTGTCCTCGGTTACCAACTGGTTGCCTCATGCCTCCACCGCTGACGGGGCTGTAGCTGTTGCCTTGGTTATGAGTTCCTTTCATGGAAAACTTCATTCCACTGTGCTGCTAAAAAAAATAAGATAAGCATTCATTTAGGTATAAAAACAGCAAACAAAATATATATTACCAGTTGTATTTTCTCAACATTATAAGTCACTTCGACAAAACACTGCTTGAAGCGACTGGTCTTTTCATGCTTGTTTAATTGTAGCTGTGCAAGTTCCAAGGCACTAACAGCTTACTAAGTGTTTTCTGAAGAAAATGTCCTGCAAATGAAATGGTGTAGATTTCAAAGCATCCTTAAAACCCTCAGACCTCAGTATGAAATATACTCACTGTACATCTTCCTTATAAAACCAGAGAACTTCCACATTAAATACTAATTGTGACAGATGTGTCTATTTTGGAGCATCTTAGCAAGAGCATGACCAAGTAAGATACTTAAGTCTTTGAGAAACATTATGGAAAAATATGAGGGTATGATCACATGAGCTAAAGCATGGGGAATACATGTCTGCTTTTCCCATAATCTCAAGTCAGTGACAGGCAAACTAAGTATGGCTTGTGAGGAGCTTGTAAATCCTACTGGTCTGATCATCAGGTTACACAGCTCCTTGACTGTACTTCATATACAGACCAAGGCAAAACAATTAAGTGATCAGAAATACAGCATGATACTTTCTTTGGGGGATCTCTAATAACTTGGAACAAAAACTGCCCAGAAGGTTTAGCAGCAGCCTAAGTAAACCTACCACACCATAAGGTACTACAGGCATCTCTATCAGTATAGATTTATGCAGTAAGTTGGCATACCGTAAATTGGCTTAATATGTATGTACTTAAATTAGGTGCAAGAGTTTCAGAAGATGAAACTGGAAGACTTCCTAAATACTGCTAACATCAATGCAAGCAACCTTCCCTGATGTCTGACAGCAATAACTTAATAGACAACTGATTGCCTGTAAAAAAAGCCAATTCTAACCTTAAGTGGTTACAGAGGAACACAGACCTAACATTTGAGACAACTGCTTAGAACACTAAAGTAGCTGCAGGTATTTCATAGTCTGTATTTCCAAACAAGTGTGCAGCAGAAAGAAATGAGAACACCAAGCCACCACTACAACTGTGTGCACAGAACAAAAACAGTTATTGAAAGCATAATTCCATAAGCAACATTTTACTGTCAAACTGTTACTAGAAGAGACACTGAGCATCCAGAAAGACAAAGTGGTGAAGACTAGTGTTGAGGAACAACCACAGTTAACTGCAGGATGGCAAAAAACCTTTACAACTATTTTGGATTTGTACAGTTTCCTACAGCAACCTAATCGACCTTCAACATGCAACTTCTAAACTCTCAAGATAGATGCACTAAGTGTTATCCTCAGACTACCAGTGGCAAAATAATTCAAGGACAAACAGAAAGAGGAAATGCAAGCTGAGAATTTTTCATTCTTAAGAGACACAACTTCCCAAACATAATTTATTGATGTACGTTTCATAAATAGCTTCTAGTAGATGTTTTAGCAAGTCAACATGAAACTAAAAAAAAAAAAACCTTAGAATGTTTTATATTTTCGGCAAATAGTCCTTCAAGCAAACACACCATCTGGTCACATTCTCCTGCAAAGTTTTCTAGTTCAGTAAGTATATCTCTGACTCAATTATATATAAACATTTACTTGAAATTATATCAAAATACTAAAAATGGCCCTTTAATAGTCAAAACACTAAAAGTATCCAGTCGTCACAGCTACCCGCAACTATATGCTGAAGGAAGACAGGAAAACTTCGTTATTGCTACTGAACAACCAGGACAAAAGTCTGATAAAGGGGCATACAAACTTACAGGAAGCTTATCCATCCACTTCAGCTGAAAATTTGAAAAATCTGGCAATTTCTTCCTCAATATGAGTGAGGATTCACCCAAAAAAAATACTAGGGGCAGGATGGCAAGTGACCCCAAGACCAGACAAGGAGCAGAGCAAGTATGACAATTAAGTACATCTACCTGTATCCTAAAAGATATCATACCCCTTTTTTGCTCAAAAGGTAAACAAACTTTCAAAGAATGATTAATAATCTATCCAGAAGGTGAACTCTAGATTGTGATGAAGCATTCTGAATTGTTTTTAGCCCATCAAGATAAAGATTGTCAATCTATTGGAGCAGAATCTGAATCCATCAGTCTCACGACTCATCAGCTGACAGAGGTGCTTTAGGAAGTTGACTCAGGGACCACTTCAGTCACAGATGATACCTTTATATTTACTAGTTCTCAACTACATTTTGTTCACTTGTTTGTTTGGCTTTATGAAACCATCAGCTTTTAGCATCTTCCATCCCATGCTGTGGCATTTCACAGCGTAAATGAGCATCTCATTTAATTTGAGCCTACTACGGGATGACCTATCAGTTCTTGGAGTAAATAATTTCTTGTCATTCTGCTCTCTAACTTTTTCATACACTGCTGATGACTACACAGACCTAGATCATATACCTCATCTTGTTGAGGTTAAACAATCATTCTTTCTTCACACAGAAGCAAATCCATCTGTTTGATTACTATTAACATCTTTTCCTATTCTGCTTCTGTTTGTGTTTTGACTTTCCACTTATGAGGAAAGAGGCAGCAAAATTACACCTACTGTTGGTGTTCTGCAAAAACATCATGATGTCATCTTTACAAGACACTGTTGGCTTAGGGCCTACCACTCTACAAAGTTTAAATTATTTCTCCCCCTCCTGATGCATCACCTTGAAGGGTCCTTCTGCACCTCTTCTCAGGCAGCCCTTAAGGTGCTTCACACCACCAGCAAACTTCACCAGGCTTCATCTACTGCCTTTTAGGACATTAGGCAGCACAAACTCCTGCAGGGCTTTCCTGGTGAACTCCATTTCTTACAACAACTGAATTTTAGTTCCTCATCTTCCAATTAGTTAGCTGTTTAAAAGGGGACACATATCATTCACTTAACTTTTTTCAGGTTCTTTAATAAAAGAAATTTACTTCATGTTTTTGTAAATCTCAAGAGGCTGTATCAAGCAGCTTTCTCTTGTGCACAAACTTCCGGACGTTCACATGCTCAGGAGTCATACAATCCCTGAGAGATGACACGTCTGTAAGCAGATGATGGCTAGAGACAGCTCAGGTAATCCAAAAAGAAAGCCCTTCATCTGTGATGCGACGGATAGATCTTCGATTTAGAAATTTCAACTTCTTTGGATCTATTTCTCTAGACAGAGCAATCTCTCCCATCTTAGGGCTATTGATTCAACAACTGAATTATAGAACTGGTTTGGTTTTCAGCTGTGTTGAATAATCTGCTAGATCTGGAGGGAAAACTAAAGAATTCACATTTAAGAAAAGCCTGGGTGCGGGGGTAAGGTGAAATTCTGCATCACATACCAGGTTAAATAAGTTTCCAGGGAAAAAAACCCAACAGAAAATTTTAAAAAATATATAAACAAATAAACAGAAAACCCCAGAACTTA
This sequence comes from Daphoenositta chrysoptera, assembly GCA_013397915.1. Taxonomy (NCBI): domain Eukaryota; kingdom Metazoa; phylum Chordata; class Aves; order Passeriformes; genus Daphoenositta; species Daphoenositta chrysoptera. Next base: position 262,118 of record VZRO01001103.1, on the reverse strand, counting down.
ACAGGAAAAAAAAAACCAAAACAAAAAACAGGAAGAAAAAAAAAAGAAAGAAAAACCCCAGAAAAATCTCAAGAAAATAAATTTGGTTGCAATAGAAATACCAATTATTTGCTAAGGAAACCAAACTTCTATTCTTAAATACTGGCAAATTTGCTATACAAAACTGCAGACATTTAAAGACTGCCATTATTCAAAAAGAAAATTTATAGCCAAAAATCAATCCCCTACAATTTGAAATAACACAAGTAACAGAGCTGAACTCTAAACATAAAAAGGCTTCTGAACCATTTTTGCCTTTTGTTGGTTTTTGTTTTTTTTTTTTGCCTGATAGCATTTCTAAAGTAAGGAGAAAAAAAAGGCAGAGAAATGTTGGTAATAAAGTATCTGTACTCAACTTCAAAAGAAATTACACATACAGTGTTCCAAAATGACTGGTAAGTAGTTACAGAGGTAAAGGAAAAACTTTGAAAAAGCATAGGACAGTTTTGAAAGATCACATATTTGCTATTTTGTTGTTAAGAGTACAGGATTAAAGGCCATGACTGAATCTACTCTGCAGTTGATCAGACTTGTAATCAAATTCATGCACCTCAAAATCATTTCATGTGAAATACCAGAGTAGTATTCAGAGCTACCTTAATGTACCATTAACATTTTAATTATCCCTTGAATAACCTAACATGCAGTCTCAAAATATTTCTCAAAGTTTGTAGTATTTCCAAATTCTCTATTTTAGGCTTGTAGCATTCACTTGGTCACTTTCTGAGCATAATGTCTGTAAATACACTAAAAAAATTTATCTTCTTGTACTTAATGAAATAAATTCATTGTTTTGCAGAGAAATAATGGACAATGACCTAAGCAACATTTTAGTCACAACTGCATAGGCAATCTAGCCTCATTACTTTAGATTAGTTAACAAGATTCTACAAGATATTTGCACGTGCTGCCTGGGTGTACTCTAAACCTGGTAAGATTTCTATGTGGTTTAGATTTCTAAGCTGAAGTAGAGAAAAACCAAACCAAGTTCTTCCAAAAGTTGTTTAGTACTGGCAATCTAGGGAAATAAGGCCCAAGGCACTCCAAACAAAGACACTTCTCTTTTTGGGACCTACAGGCTACTTTCAGCTACAACTGATTAGATCTTGAGTCCTGAACAGATTTTATAAAATGGGCCCAAACTTTTTTCTGCTGTTATTAAAAGCGGAAAATGGCATTTATGGAGCCAACCATGAGAACAGCAAAGAAAAGAAAAATCAACATGGAGAGTTGAAGGAGCTCAAAAGCAAGAAAAATTGTACACAAGTCCAACACAAGACAATTGGAAAAATTAAAGCTGCAAGGGAGGTAATTTATATCAATCCTTCATATCTTATTTTACTTCATTACAGACTACTGGCAGAGCTATCACACAAAGGTCAAGGTTCTCTTTGCCTTTCACAACAGGTTAGGCAAGACTACTATGAGCAGCTCTAAGACAAACTAGTATTTGAGAGAGCAGAGGGCCTAGTCCCCAAAATGAGTGACTGACAGTAGAGACTACTGTCAGCACTGCAGCAAATACTGAACTACGTTATGGCAAAGAAAGTAGACCCATGAAATAAATACCCTTTTTGATCTTGTCACTACGCAAGTTTCAAAACTGAGGGGCAAGAGTCAAAACAATGCTACCAGAAGACAGAACTCATACTGCAACTTTGCTGCTGTTGTGACACAGGCCATGAAATGTATCTGCATACTTGTAACTACAGGGAACAAGAGCTTTTTTAGCACAAAGATGACAATTTCAGACCTTAAAGAGAAATCTTATCTCACTGAGAATTCCTACTTTTTATTTGGAACAGAAAAACTACTACTACAGTAAGAAAACCAATACAGTACATGTGAAAAGGCCTGCAGAGGAAATGAATGTGTGATTATTCAAATCAGTTTGTGAACAAAAATCTGATTTCAATGGCACTGGATGATAAAGGAGTACTACACAAACAAAAGGAAGGTATGACATCTACATTTCCATAAGTCTTTTATTTATGGTAGGTTTGTTTATGTTTCTAAGAAACTACTATTTAGACTTTACTTCTTCTTTTCTGCAATTCAAAAAGCACTCAGGAAGCAACCACCAATGTGGCCATTGAGGCTCTCATACAGTCCTATAAACATCTAGACTGTATGTTTATATGGAGACCTCTGGAGACCACTTAACCCAGCATTCTTTTGTAAGCAGAGTCAGATCAGGCTATCCAGGGTCTGGTCAGGCTAAGTTTCCATACAGGGAGGGATAACACCACATAAAGACTGTCCATATAAATATAGGACAACCTAAATGAAAAATCTCTAGTACTGTTTTCAGCTGAACAACCTCTGAAACTCAGATGCAGTTTTTCTTTCTCTTCTTTCCTTAGGAAAGGAAATAAAACATCTTCTCCTGAGTTTTGCATGTGTTAAAAACCAAACAATGTTCTGTCATAGACAGAAGATGGGAGTCTGACATTGAGAATCAAAACTGTTTCCCAAGTGTACAACCGTAGCCTCCTTCCTATGAAAACACATGGGCACTGAAAAATTATTCCACCCTAAATGAGTGCATTCTCAAAAAACAAACAAAAAAACCCCAAAAATGTCATTTGGTTGAGTGAAGAAACCTTCAGTACCTAAACAGCTTATAAATTCCATTGAACAAATCAGGTAATTTCTAAATTGAAGGTGACGACATACTGAAAACCGATCATAATATATGAAGGGAATTCAGCATATTTGTATACTGGCTAATTGATGACACTCGCCTTCTCAGAAATATTTGGTAAAGTTCTGCACTGACATGAATTAAAATGTGTCTTTACAAACTTATCTTTCATCCAAGTGAACTACACTTAACTGTTTCCACTCATCTAAAAGAAATACATTTTTGATTCAAGTCCCCAGCCAATTTTGTTTGCGATGCTGCTAACCTTTCAGCAATCATTTCAGAAATACTAGCAGTATCAGCAGTACTAGTGAGACAAGGCAACATCAATAACAGTTTTCTGGATAAAGGCAAACTCTGAAGCAAAGTATGTTAGCCACAAAGTGCCTGTACCACAATATAAAAAAGCAGTTTATAAGTTTAAATGTTCTGCCTTATTTGGCCAAATTCAAAAGAATCTGAAAAAAAGGAACCTACTTCTGCAAGTTCTTTTACAAGTTTTGACTGTGGTTTTTCAGCGCTGACATTAAGGTTTCATTTCCTAGTTGTCTCCATAGCAACAAACATATTCCCAATCAGACACCACTCTTCTTTAGTGGAGGTTTTCTCAGACACACTAGAGCCAGCCAGTGCAGCAGAGGGACTGGTGCTTACTGGCTTTAGACACTTTGGAATCAAAACACAACCCTTTGGGGAAAAAAAGAAAGCATCTTAGAAGTTAAATGAAAGAGTTCTTCTGACCTAAGAAAAAGGGAGTTTCTTCTGTCTTCACTTTGGTAACCTAGCGAACAGCAATCCATCATTAATTAAACTTATCTCAAAGGAACAGGGAATGTAGTCCCCTCCTCTCCTTGGGCAGTTACCAAGCAAGAAATTTCTGCCCCCTCCACTCATCTGGACACACGTGTCAACATCTGTTTTTCTGCTTATTTCTAGTGGGCAGAACTGCTTCATAAACTGTTCTGCTCGCCCAAGTGAAATTTCAAACTGCTGTCAGCAGAGTAGAAGAATGATTACCTTGGAAAAATGATGGATGATGATGATCCTGAAAAGCACACAAACCTGCACTAGGAGCTTAATCAGCCCCTGAACTGTCTGGAAATTCTCCAATTAATTATGCAGTACATAAATAGAATTGGTAATCACACCAAACGTGTTTCAAAAATGAAAATACCAGGAAGCTTTAACAGCAGCAAACTTGCCTAGAGGGCTGTAATTAGTTCAAAATACAGTTAGTGCTCTTGGCACCTCCTGCTTTTGAGAGTTTTACTCGACACTTAGGTGCAGCTTTCCAAGCTGAACTGAGGTGGAAAAAGCTGCCAGGGAGAAAGCTGAAGACACCATGCAGACAAATGAGTCCCTTTCAAAACTTTTTGAATATGAAAGACAACTTGCTTTTAAGAAAGTCTTGCCCATGTTCAAATCTACCACGGCAGGAGTCCTCCAAGATGGTAGAATGTGCCTATTATGAGTTATGAACTAGCTGGGTCTCCAGTTACATCAATTCAAAAGAAAAGCCATTGGCCTAATCTAGCATAGTCATGCTCCAGAAAGTGGGAAGTGGAAAGGAGATATTTACAGTATTCTGGGTAAAATGATTTCATTTCCCACTTCTGACTCAATCATAACCTTTATCAAAAATGAACACTTCTACTTCACAAAATAAAAGCTTTTGGTAAATTCAATGTAAAAAATCCCATTATCCCACTTCTAAACTATAGGTAGCTAGAAATTCTTCTGATTTAATGTGATTCTCAAAGGCACATCTTTGTTAAGCAAAGCCACAGAAAAATTCCCACTTTTAAACATGTAAGTACTATAAAACTACTAACAGAACAGTTAACAATCACTTGAAAGGACAGCCAAGGAACAGAAAGCCAGAAAAAGTGCTACAAAGCAGTTGTCTTCCAAGATTCAAAATTCCAACAGAGACCCAAAATTCACACAACACACTGCCTTCTTCACAAGTGGCAAACACTCTGAATGCCAACTTGTTTTGTACTAACAACTGCATGCCTCCTAACTAGCTCCAGGGTACTTCTTCAGAAAAGCAGAGCTGTTATGGAAAGAATAATCTACACTAGGTTTGTATTTTAGATGAAGTTTAACTTAAAATAGCTCTTCAATTTTATTCTAAAAAACTTCTAAAGTTTCAGACTGTACTGTATTCAGCAGCCAGTGAATACTCCATTGCAGACACTAAATACAAATATATTATTCTATTAGCTTCTCACTAATACAACATTTCCTGTGCAGATAAGCTGGTATTGCCTAGGTGGGACTTGAGCAGCAGGGAAAGAAAGGAGGGGAAGAATCTGTGTAATCAGTTGGGAGATTAAAACCAAAGGAAAGTCAAAGGAAGTGATCATTTCCCCTCTGTTCAGCACAGGTGAGGTCACACATGGAGTGCTGGGCCCAGGTGTGGGCTCCCCAGGAACAGAAATATGGACAATTGGGAGAGTGTCCAGTGACGGTCCATGAAGATAAGCAAGTGCTGAATCAAATAAAAAGGGCAAAGTCATTAAGTTGAAAATGTCTTGGTCCTAGATTCCCATGAAGTCTGATAGAAAGACTTGGAGAAGAAGGAAAACCTTGTAAGAACCTGACCAAAACTAAGTTTCAAAGAAATAGCTCACTGTTTAGTTATCATAGGCAACCTACAACCCACAATTTGTGTAAAGCCTCACGTGAGGCAGGTTTTACTAACAGCTGTAATTATCAAGACTGAGGGAATGTTTTCCTGCAGAAAGATACACTGAGGTTGTACCAGATATATCAGCCAAAATACATTCAGGTCCCAGCACATTTATGCACACATTTAAGATTTTGGTAAAAATTCTTCTACACATGTCCATAACCAATTTTCTGTTCTCTACCTTTAAAATTACAAGTATAACCAAATCTGTTCTAATAATTCAGAAATAAATAAGCCTAGAAAGGTCAGTACTATTCCTTAAAATTCAAAAGCTATCTTACAGCTCCACCACATATACGTTGGTGGAAATTAAATAGCCTAAAGATCTACAAATATGCCACTAATTGGGCACCAGGATTCTCAAATACAACTCACAGAGTTGTGACACTCGTTCTTTAACTTACCCCTAGGTGCCTGTGTTGTGGGGGGGGCTCTTCCACTCTACACCCTTTCCCACCCTTTGTTCTCCCCGCAGCTCTGACACAGCAGTAAGAACTGTGCCGAGCAGACGGAGCTGAGCACACGCTGTGTGCAGGTTACCCTGAGAGGCTTTCAGGCTGGCAGCAGAGCGCACAGGACCTACGCTTGCGCTGCGAGCGCTTGCTGGCGGCAGAGTTGCTGGCTCGTACCTGGTTACTGGCGGCCACTATCAAGGTTCTCGGAGGCGCAGATGGGGGTTTACCACTTGGCAGGGGCAATGCGGGTGCTAAACTGGCCATAAGCTGAGCCGGTGCTTGAAGACTGAACTGGTAAACATTAGGAGCTGTGCAAGGTGGTGTATCTGATTCCTTTTGGCAGAGAAAAAGGGGAGAAGAAAAGCAACTTTACAGAAAGTACAGTATATTCAGACTATGCACGTGAAAATGCACCTAAATATCAACTCAAGTGAATACTATAAACATAATGATTTTTTTCAATAGTAAATAAAAAATAACATAAAAGCCAGCACTATGTTTATTTTATACATCTAGCAAAAGTTTAACTGAACCTCTATTAAGAAGACAATGTCAACAGGTCTATGGCAATCACAGGTCAGTTCCAGTCAGCACAAATCTAAAGCCAAAGTTGTGTCTCTACCAAACTCAAATTAAAAGATGAGAACTAAGGCCGGGAAAAAACAGAAAAAGAACAGCAACACTGTAGGTGATAGAAGGGGCAAGAATTTTAGGTGTCATGAGAGATTCGGTCCTCTGAACAGTGTTCTGGATTGTACTGATTTATATGGCAAAGTTACTCACTGTAATTGGTACATTCTTCTCCCACTCTACCAAGCAATAGCAAAGTTAGGGCTCCACCTACCAAGAAACAAGTTGATGCTCTGCCAGTCAAGACCAGTATATACACACCAGTCACACACACACCACTGCTCACAGGGAGTTCTGCTCCCCTCGCTTTCCATCTGAAATCTGGGGGATAATTCTTCAGGGAAAGCAAGATGGATGCAGGATAACAGAAAAGATACTGCAATGAAATCACTGATTACTATCCTTCCTCCTTCCAGCCCGATCACCAGCAATTTCAGATGCATCCTAAGCAGACATACTGGTGATGCTAAAGTACTGTGAGTCTGGAGCACTTAACAACAAGGAGGCAAGCACAGATTCAGGGGTTTACAGGAATTACTGAAGTCTGAAAATACCCAACTACCTCAGCTCTTAAATGACCAATTATTTTCTAAGTTGAAAAAAGTGGAAAGTATGCTACAGCCTTTTAAAACAACTTTGAACACAAAAAAATCTTATAAAACTTATTTTTCAGCCATAACATAATGGCAGAAGTAGCTTTCCCTACATTTCACTGCTACTTTTTACCATGTTCGAAACTCCAAAGAATTCTGAACTTAAAAACAATGGAAAAACCTACTCTTTATCCCAAACCACTAGCATTTTTTCCACTCCCAGCTGTCTGGTTCAAAATATAGCAAGAGATGGGGCTTGGCCAGTTAGTAGCTTAGAAGTTACCACATTAAAAGGCATTATTGGCTCAGGTCATCACAGATCTTTATTGTTAAAGTAATTACTGAAGTATTCTATTGCTCTGTCTCTAAAGATTAATTGCCTGGAAGCAAAGACTCTTCACTTAAATCACGCAAACTTTAAATAGATCTCCAGCAGTACTACTTGCCCTGACATGGCCTTGTTTTCTAAATTAGATTCTTCAGTTAGAGAATAGGATGCTCAAGAACAGAAACAAGAAAGTATTTTAAAGCTTTTCTTGGGGAAAAAGACTATAATAAGTGAGATGGACAACTGTGAATACTGAGCAGCCTAAGCAATGAACTTCTACAAAGCAAAACTTGCATCCCAGCTGAATTGAATACTCATAGTAGGAAGAGTCCTCAATAAAACCAATTTGTTAGAACAACCAGACTTTCGTTGGTCTCTATAAAGCTGTGCTTACTAAAAAATAAGTTCTAGAAAGAAAGGAGCTGTTCTCCTATTAGTTCAACTAGTGATAAAAGTTACAGTAAGCCTTTGTGAAGCAGATAACTGCATCATGAATTCACTAGAGACACATCATTCTCATAAGAATATCTGTGCAGAAAGTTCTTATTTATGAGATCAGATGTTTACTCTTTTATAAATATGTTCATCATAGTGGGAAACTACATGCTGTAGCACTGACCAAAAAATTAAGCTTAGTTCATGCCTGGATTAGATGGCATTTTTCTCCTTTGCCCAATCCTACAGTATCAACACTGTGGGAACAGGCTAAGGTCTCCACAAAGATTGGACACTTTAGGCCATGAAATTATTAAAAAGCTTATGAGAAGAGGGGGAAATGAACAGACAAGTTCTAAGCAAGCTGACAAGTACCCATGAGCTAGCAGATGGGATGGAAAAAGGGATCTTATTGTCGAGCCAAACCAATGTGCAAATCTACTGCAATGCAGCCTTCACAAACCTGACCAAAGAATAATTTTAGTGCCTCCATTCAAGGATCTCCCCTTTCTCTTCTGCTTAGATACAATTAGGTCCCCGAAGGTTAACATACCTAACCCAGATGGGACACTTCTCATTAATGAGATTTCTAAGGGGCTTTTGAGCAACAAAAAGTTGCTCAAAAGAGAAAGAGTAGCAGATGGAAGAGAAAAGAGCATCGATTACATTTCACCACAAATGAAGCTTGTGTTGCTTTATTTTAATTTTGTAATAGGTACGTTCTTCTGCCTCAAGTGCTATTTACTGAAACACATCTCATACAAGCAGGTTGTTTCTTCCTCCTACGGCATTCCTGGATTGCTAATGGCATTACTGTATGGAGTTGGTATCGTGACTTCTCAAGAGCATCAAAATCCTTCCGCGAAGAGCAGCATTACCCTTCTTAAACTGGAAGATTAACCTCTGATCAGAAAATTGAGCCCAATGTGAACAAATCTGATTTTCCATAAGCACTGCCTACACTGAAGGATTAAATCTTTCTTGGTCTTCTGGACCAGATTCTTAAGTGTAACATGGAAACTTGAAGCACTACAGAAGTTTGGATGACCTACAAGTAAATACATGGAGGTAACACTCTCGACACTTCTAGGTACACATCTGGAAGACAAAAGCTCTGACCACTACTAGGGTGAGGGCTACAGAGGTCACATTAAAAAAGATAAATGTTCACTAAAGGGGTAAGATCCCTTAATTGATTTTAGCAGATAATGTAGGCATAAAGCTACAAGATTGCAGTAAGAGCCAAGATAAGTTCCTGATCTCTTGAATGGCACTACTTTGAATGCCTGTTGGAGTACCTCATCCTGAAAGCAAAGTACATAAAGATATGCTTTTGGAAACCAAGAAATACTGCCAGATGCAAGTTTATCCTCCTGGGACACTTCCCTTTTAAAACATGCTCTTTAACCAGTTTCAACTTCCTGATTAAGAACTTAGTACCCAGAAGGAAGATTTCCACACCTCATAGTCCTGATTACTGAGAACTCTAATTTACTTTAATGTTGGAAAAAAGAGAGTATGGAAGATACCTAGAAACTCAAGTGTTACTGACGAACTTCTGCCTAGAAAGAAACAGTGAAACACTGCAGTCATCAAATGACAGATGAAGAATTGAAGCAATCTTAAAATCCAGACTTCTCTTCCTGACACAGGATGAGAACAAAATAAAATCCTTTACTCTTCTGCAGAATGCATCTCCCATTATAAAAAGACCCAGGACCTCAACACCAAGAGAATATTTACTTGCTAAAAACTCATTACTAACTACGTCTGGCCATAGGAGGTTATTTCAGTGCCATTCATAACTCAAGGCTTAGGATACCTAGTAAACTTCTCAGTTAACAATAGTTACTATTTCAGAGCTTTCCATTTCCAAGACAGTATGCTTTCTTAAAAGCTGCAGTCATCTAAGATTAATTCATGACCCCCGTGTTTAAGTTTGGCTCAATGCTAAAGAAGTCTAACCATCCTAAAGTCAGTATTCAGAAATAAAAACTTAAACAATAAAATGCAAGTTTCCTGATAATGTGATGTATTTGGGTTTTCACCCCCACCGTCTCCAAGAATGAACTACAGAAGTCTTGGCAAAAAGATCCTTATTGTTCCCACTCTCAAAATTTCTTCCACTGATTAAACAATTTTTTTTTTCCTTTTTCCCATAACATTCAGGAGCTGGAAGCTGTGAGAGAACAATGACCATTTCAGTAAAAATTGTGTTCTATTTTTAAAAGCAAAGAACTGAAAAATGTTGTTTACAGTTAACACTTTACACTGTACATTTTCAAGTGTTCCTCTCCTTTCCTACAATTACAGTGATTTAACAGATGACTGCTGCCAGTTTGACTCCTTCTACCTTTTTTTCCATTCTGGCATTCTCCATTACACCTGCATTAGCATCTAACATTATTATGAGCTAATCCACAGAGGTGAACCACAGAAATCGTAATCCCCTTCTTAGTAGTTTTACTTTCTGAATCGGCTCACCACAGGATTAGGTGAACACCAGTGCAGAAAAGCTGGAGCAGCTAATGAAAGGAAATTTGGCTAGCAAATACATCCTATTACTGACCTGGCTTAGTAAAGTGTAAAACCACACTCCTTTAAACATAAAGCAACACCAGAGAACTTCAGATATTTCCTAGTTTGGGGCCATGCACAGGAGAAGAACTTCAATGCACGCTCGCACTCGAACGGTTTTAGCCCCAGCATACTTAACTCTTCTTGATAAACCACCGTGCTGCCAAGGTGACTTTAAGATCAACCCCCGCCCTCATCCCATTTCTTCCACATTGTGTGCCATTTTCCTTCTTGGTAGGTGGAGCCATAACTTCAACTATGGTGTAAATAAAGTAGAACTGAGATGAACAAAATTTCTACTTCTATGGAAGGTTACAAGATAATTTGCCTCAATACAGTTGCTCCACTTCCACAGGCCAGCCTATAATAAATACAAGTCTTCAGTTAAGGTGAAATTGGTTGATTTTTCTGCCTTTCATTGCAAAAAGAAATTGGTCATTGTGATTACAGAAGGGGAAAAGTGAAAAAATACAGGACACACAAGCAAACTGAAAAATATGCATCCTCTAAAAGCATTTGTGTTTGTTTTACAGAAAGACAACTGAAAACATTATCTAATTAGTACCTACGAGATTAAATACAAGTACGGTACCCCTTCAACCACACCTCATTATATCCTGAGAGGCCTGACTGGAAGCTTATTCCATGTTTTATCAATACTCACTGTATTTCAGATAAGCCATCTTAAATAAAAAAGGTCCCAAGAGTGTGTCATTTAAAACTTCCTTTGTTGCCCCAATACTTTCATTTCACAGGCTTTCAACTGGTCTGTATTGTTAACAATACAAATACATTTCCAGTTTGATTTTCAAGTTATGCATTGAATTATAGGACTCATTATGAAAGCTGAACATGCACCATACTAGACTATAAGTACTGAATTTAGGTTTTCTTCCATCCTAAAATGACTTCGGTACCTCTGTGGTTTTTTTTCATGGGAGGGAATGTTAAGATATGGCAAGATCACAACTTAAGACTTTGGCACCAGAAACTACTCTGAAGTCAACTCTTCCAAAATTATATACTTCTCTCCTTACTTCACTGACCTCACAGCAGTAAAATCCCACTTTACTTGCTGAATTACAAATTCCTTCTGTATCCTCTACTGCTTAGAACAACTTACTGAATAAAATTACTTTAGAATTTTGTATTCAAAATTGTGCCTCCTGCAGCTTTGCAGAAATTTACTCTTACTTCAAGTGGATATGGAGAAGAGACTGCTCTAAGAACTAATACAGAAGAACCAAAGAAGAGCATGAGACTGTATAAAACACTGCACCATCAGAGATACAGGTTAAAAACCTCAGAAACAAACATGGGGCCATACAGTGAAAGAGGAAAATATGCAAAAGCAGCACTGGAAAAATTTGTTCCCTTCTGGTCCACAGGAAGTGTTAGCAATCTGCATAGCAAGATTAAGAAAAAAGGATTTGGAGGCTTAAACTCTTAAATGCCCCAAATCAAATGTCAATTAAATGCTTTTCCCCAGTAACACCAGGTAGTCCTGTACTTAGGGTTGCCACTGCTTTATTTGGAGACAACCTGTCTCCAAGTCAGCACTTAGATCTCTCTGAAGACTAAATATTAAGAGGCTTCTTAAGAACTTGCCTCTATTTGTTCAGGAAGGGGAGAAACTTAAGACAAAACATGCATTATTCTACACAAAGATGATCAACTATTCATACATACTTGAACAGTTACTTTGGTTAGGACACAAGAATATTCAGGCATATAGAAAGAAGAGAGAAAAATGTGTGTAGCTCCTGCTCTCAGGCTGAGAATTTTATTAGGCAACCTCCTTTTGCCCCCACTCCTTATACACACAATTTCAACTATAACTCTACAAATTAATCATTCATTAAGATAGATTTTAACAAGACTACAAGAAGAGCTGTTACATATTCTGAAGTATCTGTCCATCTGCTGCAGATAAGCAGGCCTTATGCCTGCAAATTTAATCACTTTAAAAAACCACATTTATCCAGACAGGTTATGTCATATACTCTATTACCTCTGTCTGTGAATATGGAAGCACAATAGTTCCTGCTAATAAACTGAAATTTAGTCTGGCTTAACAGGAATGAAGGTGAGATGGTTGATAACTTCATTAAGCATGCTGAGTTCAAGTGCTAAGCCTCAATTACTGCAAAGCAAGTAACAGTTCCAAAAATAAGTGTAGATCTTGCATGCATTCAGCAGAACTGTAAGAATAATGAGTCTTATTCTTATCAGTCATATTTATATATTAGTCTCAGAAAGTAAGCATCCAATCAAGGTACCGAATACATAATACTTCAATACAGTGAAAAGACACATTCACAAAACACTGAAGCTCAGAATATTCTCTAGCTGATGGGGCTGAACAGTGGGCAGATCAAGCACTGATATTCCAATGAAAAGTTTTTATAACTCTGCAAGGGTTACTGCTAAAGTTTCAAAAACAGTCTGAAAGAAGATATTGTAAGTGTTTAAAAGTTAAAAAGAGGCAAGGATTATGTCATCTCTAAAGCTAGACAACAGGGGTACCTTGTTCACTGAAACTTTAACTACCTTGGCATGACTTCATGGTCTTGAGAACTCAAGAGGTCTTCATGAAATTATCTCATCATAGAAGCCCACACAACGTTATCACCAGAAACACTGAGAAGGTGTATGAAATTTGTTAGAACCAAACTTGTAGTAGACAACTTGGGAGTTTCTGTGATGGACTGGATATGACATATATCCCTACGGTAACAGAAAAGAGCTTTAAAGAATTTCCTATGAACCATTTTATCTGCTACTGATATGCAGGCACCACTGTCACATAAAATGTTAAGCTTTATTTGGCATCAAATCATCAAAACTGCAGAACATACTTAGCACCAGATATCAAACCAGACCAAAATGAGACCGCAAAAACGTACCTAGGATTATTTCTTACTTGGCAGAGACTGTTGATCAAGCAGTAGATATTCTCTTGCACTACTCTAGGACTTCCTGAGCTAATAAAAAGCATTTTTCCACAATGCTTAAGCAACAAGAAATCCTGGTCACCAGTTATAGAGTGCAGGTCCAGAATGAAAAAAAAAGGCACCCAGAAAAAAAACCCCAAGCAAGCAACCAACCAACACAAATAGCATTTTCAAGATGAATTTGGTCACTGCTTAGATTTTGAGACTGACATCTGCAACTAGCCAAAACAAGTAGAGAGCTGGGGGTGAACATAGCTCAGTCCACCTGGTTTCAGATTCTCATAGCAATCACTTAACTCAGCGTGAAGGTGAGATTTTTTAATGCCAGAGGTTTGTCTTCTGTTGTAGAACAGTTTGATTCTTGCTTCCATACAGTAAAAATTCACAGATTTTGCACTGTCCTTGATGGCAAAGACATTTATAAAGTATCTTCCATTATTCACTTCAACATTTGTTGGATCATGTGGGAATGCATTGTATTGTACAACTTACCTGTTTTGCAGGAGTGAGGAATATACACTGCTTTTTTTCAGGGCAGCATAGGGTATTTGAAATCAGCAGAAAGCTTCATTGAGAGAAGACTTACTACATAAGTCAGTTTGATAATTAACATAATTGAGAAAAATATATGAACAGTGTAATACATTCTGATATCCAGATTCCTTGTGTCCATAAGGTTTTTTAGCATGAGTTCTTTAGTTTGCTCCTGATCACTAATATTTACATTCTTCACAGAGCCAAGGTAACAAGGCAGGAATTTTAATACTCAGTATCTTAAGAAGAACTACATTAGAAATACTGGTGAGTCAGTCAGAGCTCTGTATTGACATGTGCAGTAAGACAACCCCATAAACTGAACAGCTCTCCCACTAATAGTTACAGTGATACCCAAAGACAGGCTTCTCTTGCACAAGGTCTTTGATCCAAAATTTACCGTCTGAAAAACTGCCATTTATGATTAAGATTTTGCAGTTGGCTAGGACACTTACTAAAGACAGCATGGCTAGAATTTCATTGGCCAGAGAGTGCTAAACTAAGGCATTTTGTAAATAGCTTTGTTACCTTGGGAAATCCATAAAAGGATACCTTTTGTTCAAATCATTATTTGGTCTCATTAGATCCAGTTCTTAATTTTGGGCTGTGTAGACAGTGGCCCAGAAGTGTGTTCTCCTGCAAGCTAATCCTAGATGTGCAAAGATGAAAGCAAACATCCTCCTGAGTTTCAGATGGTATGCTGAGAAAAAGCACATAAATCTAAACTATATGGGGAAAGAAGAGACTGTCCTTGAAGGAGTTCTCTTGTTCCTCAGTGGTACCCAAGTTCTCATCTTCAAAAGGTTGCCACCAGTATGGAGAACGCAGGGTAGTAACTGTAGGCTCTTACATTCCTACACTTCCATTTTTCTGAGCATATACAGCCACTGAGAGGCTGGCTTCTAAATGTTAGCTCTGGCTTATGCCAATCTGGTCTCAAGAAAAACATGCTCCTTGTTATTGTTCTGAGACCTGTTCTCCTGCTGCAGGAATAAATCTATAATCACTGCTTTAGCTGACAGACCCGTAAGTCCAAGACACCAGAACCCTTATCTATTCAGCTGCTGAGTCATATTTACAGATTATTAATGCAAAACCAGTAATGCTGTCAGAACTCCAAGGAAGCAAATCTTTAGAAACCATTGCTGTATTGCAACCAACTATCAAATTATAGGGTTTAATAAAATTTCTAGGATCCCTATGAGCAATACTGCACTGCTCTGATAATGTCTGCACACTCAATATATACTGCCAATATTGTTTCCAGGACATGTTGACAATTATATGCAAGACCTCCAGACTTATCACCAGTGAACAGTGATGCGATGACTTCAGAATACAACTACTTCTGTGCTGGAGTGGATGGCTAGAGAGGGGCAGTGTGACAAGGTAATGTCACATCTCCAAGCCTATTTCTTCTTCCTCAAGACAAGTAAGCTGATTTCTATTATATTAGTAGGTAGAACTCAGAAAGGACCAGATGCAGTTGATCCCTATTTTCACTAAAGTGAAACTTTAGCAGTAAATAGAAGAGCAAATATACTATCTAGTCCCTCCAACTTAACAGATAGGATCTTGCACCCCATAAAGAGCAAAAGATACTCTCAAGTAATGAAAAATACACCTCCTGAAATAATGTCTTAATGTAAACTTTGTGCTTAACGTTAATAGCAACATAGGGAATAATATCTTGCTATTAAAATAAAATCTTAATTATTAGGAAGAGGTCAGCAAGCTGTAACTCTACGGTCTCCTTGCCACCTGCATTTTCTTTATAATCTGCACCTTGCCTTCAGCCTTCCAGTATCAGAAAAGTTCAGATGATTTAACTTTCAATAAAAACAGAATCCTTCCCAAAGAACAATCCTTCCACAAGATCAGAGGTAACACTACACATAACTCTAAAGTGATGAGATGCACCATATTCATAGCTACCTTCTTCTGAAGCTGATAGCAAAGCTCACCACATCATGCCTACTAATACTGCACCAGAAGTTTTGGCGCAAATTACCAAGTTGGCACACATGCCAGATGTTCCTCTGCTGCAACCTGGGCACAGCATTATGCCAGATCATGGCATGGATCACCTGACTGTGGCAGAATAGGCTTCTCTTCCTGAGTCAGGTGCAGCTCAGGACAGCTCAGCCAGAACTTGCTCCTCCTCACACACCCAAGTGAGCAGGATGAACTCATCAGTCATTTATCAGAAATCTGCCATTCCATTCCAAATTAAGGTAACACACTATCAGTCTGCAAAGGACATATGACCTGGCCTTTCTCACAAGGACATGGTTTTTTATTTTGTTAGAAAACATAGCATTTCCTTTTAGTTTGTGAATACCCAAGTTGATTTCAGTTCTATCTTGTTGAGAGCTTCCTTTTCACTTTTCATTAATATCTCTGGCATCAGGCAATGAAGTTTCACTTTCAACATCAGGCTGAATAGGACTAAGCAGAGTTCATAACAACTCACCACACAACATTGGGCACGCCCAACGTAATAAGGAAATCCTTGCATTTTTTTCATAAAATCTATTACAGCAAAATCTTTCCCACTGATATACTTAAACCAGGAGCAGGGCTAATAGTATCACTGGCAAGTATCATGCTGTTCTTTTTTCTTTAGTCAGATGGTACAACTAAAACATTTGTCCTGTTTACTGAAGGTGGCATAGAAAGGCAATTCAACACCAAAAAAACAGTAGTGTAAAGTAATTACAGAAAGTAACCACAACATATAAAGGCAGTACTTTTCCCTCAAAAGTTACTAATTTTTTTTGAATACAATTCCCAATTTTCAATTCCATATTTGACTAGTTTTTGAAAGCAGTCAAGAAACAGGTATTTGGATCTCTCTTGCTATCATCCAGTCATTCACTATCATAGTTGACTGCATATTACATCTTGTTCCATCATTGCTTCCACCTATGACAAAATGCTTGAGAAGATTTACGAGCTGCTCATGCTTTGTAATGCTGTGCTTTATAATCTGCACTGCTCAATTCTGCACTGATTTAACTTTATACCAAAACAAAGCCACCTGGCAGAACCTTAAAGAGTCTGGGAACATACCTCAAGAGACTGCGGCCTCCTCTTCCAGGAAGTTATAACAAAGCCCAGCAATTACTTTCAAATAAGGAAGCTGACAACAAAACTTTATGCAAGTGCCCTATCACCATTAAAACATGAACTGACTGCTTGGCTGAAAATAATGAGTATTATCTACCTTCACAGCACAATATAATGTTCATGTTCAACTTCAGGTATGGGGAACAAGGATCAGAATTTGACAGTGGAAGATTTTGCTTAATGGAAGGATATATGAAGACATTTCTACTCTTCTACTTAACTAGCTACTGTTAAATTGGGTTGTTTATTTCATTACATCTAACTACTACCACAAAGGGTACCAAAGATTTAGGATGGAAATAAAACCCATTTAATTTAATTTTAAAAAAATTTGATTTCAGTTATTTTTCTAAGCAGGGGACATTACTGATTTGCTGTAGCAGTTTAGGGATAGTATCACATTAACTGCTATTGTATGGGTTGAGGCTTTGAAGATAAACTCGGCTACTTACTAGTTTAACCCATTAAAAGAAAAAGCTTACAATGTCACTGCTGGAGAGTGATGACACAGAAGAGGCAGATGAACCAGAAGATAACTGTTGTGTACTGGCCAATGACAATGCCAAGTGTTGATTGTAAGGTGGTTCAGAGTCTCTGTTCTGCTGCTGTTCTCCATTGCAGAGAGCTATCTGGTCTCTTATTTTCAACCTATTATCTGTTAACAGAAAACATAAGTATCATTTAAGAGCACAGATTACAAACACATGGGCCTTCAAGTCTAAGAAGAGCTGCAGTTTAACAAGCAAATTGAAAAACAGGCTCAGAGAAAACTACTCTGGGGTTAGAAAGTTACAAGTTCCTTTTATTTTTTTCCTGTATATCTGAATGATTAATTTCAAGGCATGAGTATTTTGAATTACATCAAATTCAAGAAAAAATTTTAAGTTGGTTTCCTGCTATACCTACCAAGTTCAGGTGATAAATTAATTTTGCTCCCCCACTTCTTTTTAATCCAGGCCCTGTAGTCAATCACTTCTTGGGTCACTTTGATGATTCTACCTAATGTGCTAAAAAAATTTTTCAATTAAGTATTAAACAAAGACTGTTGGTTACATATTTGCAAGCATTTTAACAAGCTACCAAATTATGCTAAAAGTCAGTTTAAGATATCCCTAACCAAAGAATCTTTTTGAACCTTCTTTTTTTTAGCACACCATTTATTCCACTGAAGCACCACTTATATTCATATTATTTTTCTTCTACCATACTAACATGCAAGCAGTGATACACAGGTAAGATTTTTTCTCTGTATTTCTAAATGGAGTGCATATTAACTATCAAGAATGTACATGCTGATAACAGTGTACTTGATAAAAGCAATTTATGGTTCTTGCATTTCTCCATACAGAAAGCTTTTCCACGGAGTCTGGATTATAAAAAGGTACGGGATGCACGGAAGACAAGAACATCCCAGCACCACAACTGACTGTCTGGAGAGACCTTCACTAATCCTTGCTTCCAAATTTAAAAAACAATTTAAAAGGTGTTAAGGCCCCCACAATTATAAAGGAAGTACCATGGATTGTGAGGTAGTGCATCAAGAAACAGACTGGCTCCAAAACAAGTTAGAATTTGAATAAATTGATAACAGTAAGAGGCTCAGAGAAAAAGCTTACCTGGTCCTGCTGAACAGTGACCAGTTATCAACAAAGTAGTGTTTTTCCAACACACTTCCCCAATATTCAGCTATTTGAATCATACTTCTTGAGCAGGAGTGAGCTGTCTTCTTGTTTGAGAGACAAATTTTCAAGCTTCCTTTTCATCAGAGACTAGTCACTGAAACACTAACTATAAACTCCACGCTCAGATACATGAAGAAATTACTCTGTACAAAAATGGGCTGTGCAAAGTTACCACTTTGGAACACGTAATGTTAATTTCTTTAATCTTCAATGGTTAAAATAAAGTTCATTTTGTATTTCGCATCACAAAGGTACCTTGTACCTGTAATGGTATTTTCTTTCGGTTTAGGTGTACAATGGGAAGGTAGGACATACAAAACCCTAATATATTTAGATTACCTTTACTAGGTTTCATAGTAACACTTGAAGTAGCAATAATTCTCCTACTGTCCTAGGGATTACTACTTCATGCAAGACCAAATACCCCATGTTCCATGTGAGTCTTCCAACTTCAAAGACATGTTACTGTTAGTACTGAAAAAGTCAGACCAGCATTTGAAGCAAACAATTAACCAAATAATATTATCTAAATTACAAGTCCAACAGCTGCAGGTGGGCCACCAGGACAGCATGTATGTCATCCACCATTCTATTAATGTAATGTAGATAAAACAATGCATGCTGGAAAATAAAATCTTGAATTTTACATGCAGAATTAAAGGTGTGGTTGTCACCACTTAGAAAAAAATATCTGGGTTATAATAGATGATTCTTTGGGAACATTCAATAGCTAAACAGACCATACTAAGAAAAGAACAAATAAACCAGAGGATCACATTTTGTTAATGTATGTATGCTCCCGTGATGTAGCAGCATTTTAAATACTCAATGCAGTTCTGGTTTCTCAGTCTCAAAAATTAAGTTGAGCAAGAAGAGGCAGAATGAAGACAGGGATGACCAAAACTGCAGAGATTCAGCTGTGGCCCTTGCAGTTCCCAAGACAAGAATGCCAGTATGGGACTCAAACATGCACCAGGCTGGGTCTCTTCAGCACCTGGACAGGGAAGGAAATCTTGTTGTTAAAAAGTTTCATCTGAGAATGCCTTCAAAAAGAGTTGAGCTTTACTCCAGGATAACACAAATTTCACAAGTACCACCAGCTGTGGTCTTCAAACCAGAAAGTGAACACAGGATGAATAACACAAGCTATTACATATAAGGAGTTTGTCAAGCCTGATGCTCCTTGGAGTACTTTCCTGGAAGTAAATCAAGAGTCACGATTTCATATACCAGAAGCAAAATGAACAACACAGGTTGGTATTTCTATCAGACTGGATGACTGATATACTAAAAATGCCTGCTATCAAATAGGCCTAATGGGTGAAGCAAGTGCTACACCAACAATTGTGGCAGAGTTGCACGCACAGAATGAGGGAATATGTTCTCTCACCGCTTCCTTTCAAAGAGCACGGAGATCAAAGCCCTAAACTCTCTTTTTTAGTATAAAGGTAGAAAAAAAGGAAATTCACTAAGTTTTAAGGTCAGGAGTCCAAAGGCAGATCCATGCTACATTGCTTGTGCAGCAAAATTAAAAACATTCATTATGAGACATCAGAAACTGAAAGGTGATTAAGGGTTATACTGGCATATACTTAATCCAGCAGCAAAGAAAGAGAAAGCAAGTGTGATCAAACCAGATACTGATCTCAAAGAACACCATTTCCTATGTATGGGACTCAAGCATATCCATGGGTTCAAAGAAAATTTTTTAAAACAAGTATTTGAAAATTGTGCTTAAATCTGTTTTCAACACTGAAAATACTTAGGAACAAAAAACCTATTAATCTACCCTGCCTTTATTATGAGCAAATTTCATGCATTTGGGGTTTTTGTTTTGACAGAGGCCAAAATTTCTACCAGTGTCTGAGACAAACAATTCTTCAAAGATGCTTGTTTGAAAGACATGAAAAAATACAGTTAACTGGTTAGCAAAATTAGGCAGCTCTCCCGAGAAAAATGCCCTTCAAGGTTTTTCTCTTAATATTATCATATAGTAAGACCAGGAGTAAGCTATTTACAGGTCTAGCTTATTTTATAGTAAGAACCCAGAAGCTTCTCCTTTTACTCACTGCAAGACCTTGGTTCACAGGGACAACTTCTAACTCTCATTACACCACAACTACTGGGCAAATCAGTCTTAAGAACACTCTTAAAAGGATCAGAGTGGTGAAATCACATTCAGCAAAATCAAATATGGAAAGCTCCAGCCAAGCTCTACATGAACAGGTAACAAGTAAAACCATAAGAGGGAATGGCCTCAGGCTGCACCACAGAAGGTTTAGATTGGATTTTGGGAAAAATTTCATCAGCAAACAGATTGTCAAGCACTTGAACAGGGTGTCCAGGCAAGCGATGAAGTTACTGTCCCTGGGTGTATTTAAAAGCCATGTAAATATGGCACTGAGGGACATGGGTTAGTGGTGAACACAGTAGTGGCTGGGTTAGCAGCTGAAACTGATGATCTTAGGGGTCCTTTCCAACCTAAGTGATTCCATGAAAATATCATTCCTCACAGACTAAATAAGTGAGATCACTTAAGATGGCACACTCTTTCCCAGAGACAGGCTAGGGACAAAGATCATATGAAAGCTGTTCAAAGCACATACTGACACCAATCCTTAAGCAGGAGATATCCTGTCCATAACTGTATTTCACAGCTAGACTCATGTCTCTGTGGCCCTAAATATTAAGAAATCAATCATGATTTTCAATCACTTTGGCTGAAGACACAACACCAAACATTACCTTGCATACAAGTTCTACAAGTTCTAAATGGATCAGTCTCTTTATTTTCCTAAAAGGAAACTTCTTTTTCCAAGATGACAGGAAGCTGTTTGCTCTAAAAAAATCCACCAAACTGTCAATCAAGCTCTCCTGAGCTGTTCTTGGAAGGGGATAGGTGGGACTGACTGGGGACAAAATAGTGTTAAAGTAATTTCTGTAGCTGTAAGAATTACCTTCAGGATTCAGCTGATTACTGTTTCCACTGAGAAGAAAGCTTCTCCACGACAGAAGATAGCTTTAAATTCCCACTAAACCTCAGATGTTCTATTTGGAAGCCTGAATGAAGATGGTGGTAAGAGTTCTGTGAATCTATCCCTTATTATTCTGTGGGACTTGCTACTACAGAACATGAAGAAGAAAAAGGCCTATGCTGCTGAAGGACTAAAACCTGACTTTTTTTTCCCCACTGGGAACATCAGAAGCAGCAGCTGTCTAGAAAGCCTTAAATTAACAGAGACGTTTGGTCATTTGTGTTGGACTGGCCCTGAAAAAGAACCACAACAATAACCAAGAAAGATGTGAAACCTACTGAGAGTGTCACCTATGAAATAGAACTCTGTACACGGAAACCCTCCCTGGAAAGAGGAAATATGAATTCAAACCCATCAGACAGTTCAAGCATAAATCATCCCACCTAAGAAAATGCTAGCCCCAGTTAGGACAAAACTGAATAAACTCAGCCTGGGGAGTTCAGCCTCCTGCACCTTGAAGAGTTTAAGTACTCTTCATTTAGTCTCAATCCCTCTAGTAGAATGTCATGTAGCCAGTCCCTGGTCTTAAATGGAGCCCATTGTTTACAGTTATGCTTTAGTTTAACCTACCTACTAACAGGTCTAGAAAAGGGAAAAATGGGCTCATTTTTCAGGGCAAAGGGCTGCCAGATGGCCAGGCTTTAGGTCAGGCCAGCAGAAAGGTCTTTATACAGAACATGGACCACTCTGCCTTACAGCAGGAAGAGGGATCCACAAACATACCTGGATTACCCAAGGACATCAAGTTTAACTGAGACCAAACATGGACTGTTGATTTCTGCAACAAACTTGTTACCAAACAGTTCATCATCCACTTACAAGTCCTCTGGCACTGACAAGACTGGTGCTAGGGGAACTATTTGTATACAGAACTTTGTTGAATGCTGTTGCTCTTGCAAGCCAGTGGCATGATGGGTTCTGAGACTAAGATGTCACTGGCACAGACAGCCCAGAACCCACAGGCAGGTCAGACATGGCATCTGAACACTGCTGCTGGGACTGCTCCACGGGTTTGCAGTTGTGACAAAATCCAAACATTTCCCCACATACAGTAACAAGTACAGGTCCATGGAAAGCACAGGTGTTGATGACACCTGAGGCTCCCATTAAATGCTTTACAAATATACTTTTTGATGTCTGTAGTAAATACAGATACCTGATAAGAGAATGACTGTATCCTTCAGAGAAAAACAGAGAAGTTAATGGAGGCCAGGACGCAAGACAAGCAAACTTTAGGAATCCCTAAGTTACTCTATCTGTACTTAGGTAAGAACAAAGTTTCATTCAGTACCAAGAATTGTCAGCCAATACACATTTAACAGTGACCTTTAATATCTTAAACCAGCAGTCTCAAATGTCAATGTGCAACACTTTGTACCACTCCTTCTGTACCTCCATCACAGTGGAGTCTCAACCTTTGTGAATTTAATACCACTGAAAACATAAAGGATTTACAGGCACTATTCAAGTGCTGTCACTTCTAAATTCACAAGTGAAAGACTGCCTCCAATTTGATGTAAACTTGCTAGAGGAAAAGAATTTCACCTTCTAATGACATTAATGCTGGAAGTTTACATCATAACTAGAGTTTGCAATTGTATTGAGATGGTTTATGTGACATGTTACAGGCATCCTTCCCTGTGATTGGCAGGGTAGCTCAAAGCCATTGGGAGTTTAGGGAAGTCTTGGGGAAGAGACATCCTCTGAGCTAGCCCAAACTCACAGTGAGACTTAGAACAAAAGGTGCTAGAGCAGATACATGAATGGAAATACCACATGGCTGCCATGCCTTCATTGTCTTTCTCCTCTCCCTTTCAAAAAAACAGAAATTGCAAAGGTGAGAGCTCAGAAAGTACTGGTTGTGTTTCTATGAAAGACACGAAGAACTGCATTAAAAATGGCATGTCTAGAAGTATGCTACTTTTAATGGCAGTTCTGGCATTGTGAACAAACTTAACTGGCTCAATTTTTTTTTATATATATAGTATTTTTAATCCTTTACTTACTTCTTAAATACATATCAAGTCTTTTAAAACAGCTTATGGGGGCATGTATTAAAGAACCAAGGAAATTCTTAGCCTTGTTGTCTAGTTTTCTAATTGTCTAAACAAACAATTTGATCACACACATTTCTTTCTGCCACAATACACACATGCATCATACTAAACATTAAACCAGCAAACCCTCCTATGAAATACTTTAAGCAGAATGTTTGAGTAAAGACCAATTATCTTCTGGCTCCCTTCCACACTAACAGAATCTCACATTGGACTCATCCTGGGTTATATCATACTCTCTTCATTTCAGTGCTGCACATTGAGGCATTGCACTCTCATATCCCTGGGCAGCTTAAATTTCTGTGCAGATTTCAATACAACCCCAGTTAAACAATAAATAACAATAGTCCTTTAACGAATCTAGACCCAAACATTCCTAACTGATTACACAGACAAGTGGATATCAAAAAAGAGAACTAATTACCTCTCAGAATCTCTATTTGGATATGATCTTGCAAGTGGTGATACTGCGTGGCTAAGAACAATGTAGGCATAATCAAAAACTTGTTTCACTTGCATGGCACCGTAAGAACTTCTGCCAACGTCGTTTCCTGAAATAATGTGACAGTCATCAGATCATCTTTTTTTAATACCAGTTACCAAAAAATTATTCATACTTAAAGCTCAGAAGCCTTAACAATACAGCTTAACTCTGTTTAAACCAGTTATCCCATCCTAGCCACCTCAGGAACACCTAAGTGTGCCTATCTCAACAAAAGAAGTTGACTTTAGGAATAACACTTAAATTATGCATTCAATTTACCACTTTTAAAATACTCACATATAGCGCTTGAAAGAAACAGAGCACAGAGATCAGCTTAAAGCTCTTAGAGATGTCTTCAAGAGGGAACCTAGCAAGCTTAAAGCATGTCTCACTTACCAGTAGAGTTCCTGCAGGCCAAATTCAGTTTAAAATTTCACTTGTGTAACCACATTATCTTCATTAGATCAAAGACTCACATCAAACCCTATTTAACCTTATCAAAACAACAGATTAATAAACCAGCACATACAGATATTTATCTCCACAGGATAAGCCAGCTTCTCAAAAATCTATAATATAAGATTCCAGAAGCTTTTACAGCATTGTTCTTTGATCAAGTTCATGGCACTCTCAAGAGCCCCTTTTTAGGCATGAGTGACATTTTAACTGGAACTCTTTCCAAATCTAGTGTCTTGTGAGGAACTGTGGAAGTTAGAACATGCTACACCTTCTGTATCAGTGACAATGTAAAAGAACAGATCTCCCATCTGATACCTAGAATGATCTTGCTATTACCAGCAAAAAGCATTTGGGGGCTTTCTGTAGATATATTTGGCACCAGACACCAAAATTCACTGTCAGTACTCAATTTAAGAAGCAATAAAACTGCTTTCAAATTGCATGAAGTACAGACTAGGTCTTGAGTGGGTAGAAAACTTCTTACAGTGAAAGGTTCCCTCCTTCAGAATGATGTGTGAAATGCTGTGAGAACACTAGAAAGGGATGAACCACCAAATATGAAAATCAGATTAGGGCCCATGAATAAAAGAAATCAATGAAAAATCTGCTTTGAAAAACTGATTGGTAAAGGACAGAATCCATCCTTTGGACGACTAAATCCAACAAGGCTGAATTTGACTTTAGAGGAACCCTTCACTCCCTGTTTTGTCCAGTTAAGGACATAAGCCATTACAGACAAATATTACAGACAAACATGCTGAGATCTGCCATCCCGGGGAAAAAACCACAACCTTGGCTTTACATATATTAATCCTTTCAAAATTCTCCAAACATAATGCCATTCTAACAGAAAAGCACAATGAAAATTAACTGAAAACATTAGAGCATTTTGGGAAACCAGAATTTTTCCAGTAATTCACATGGTCAAATAAAAACTGATCAAGAAATACTTCCTGTTTACTGACATGAGTATCTCGCTCTGAATGCACCACTGCATCCAGCAGCCACTAGTTACAGATCTAGTAACTCAAAGTTACAGAAGCCTCTCCAAATGGTTTATTTACTATTGGACTATTCTGAAGTAAAAGCAGAGATCAGTGTGGGCTTAGGACACAGAATCTAGGAGGAAACATATGGTAATGTTCTTCACAGAGGACTTCCCAAAGGACTTAGTCCAAAGGCAGCTGAAAAGTGACCAAGATATTTCAGTGGTCACGAAATAAGAACACAGTGTTAATTCCACTAGAAAAGTAATGATTAATTCAGTATAGGTTTTTCAGAGGCAGGACACTTGTGTCCAGCCATGTAATGATATTCTAAATATATATATATATGTAAGAGAATTAAATTGAGAAGCAATACAGAAATGGAATACATACAAGTGGCTAAACACACATAATTGCACCTACCACTAAATTCAAGTCCATCTATGGTTGGACTTGATGTTAGGGCCTTTTTCCAACTTAAATGATTCTATAAATTCACATAACACGAATTAAGAATACACACTGTCAAACAACTGGCATTAGTTTAGTCTAACCTAATGCTAGGCAGGTACATTTGACATGTATCCTGCATAAAGTTACACCAAAATGAAGACAGGGCTCACACAAAATATTGGTTATTCCATTCATCAGTTGTCGCTATACCTCCTCTGTTGTGCCAGCAATAGAAATCATAAGCCTTCCCTAAACCACTTACAGTAAACTTGGGCAGTTTAGTTTAAATCAATGAAGTTGTATTTGAGTCTTGATTGAAGCAGACTTGAGAACAGAGGCAGAATAGCTCATGCCATACGTGCTTAGGTTCCTGGATTGCCTCATTCTGCACTTGTACCTAGCTCATAAAAATCTCTGAATTAACAGGTCTTAATCAATTATACAGTCTGAGGAGCTTCTGACTTGGGCTGCAGCTGGAGCTACTGTGAACTGCACCTGTCAAGTCTGTATAGTGATGACCCTACCCAATCCAGAAAGCAACATATTAAAGAAGCCAGAAGATCCCACATTTGCATTTGCTGTCCTGAATAGATTTTCTTC
This sequence comes from Daphoenositta chrysoptera, assembly GCA_013397915.1. NCBI lineage: Eukaryota > Metazoa > Chordata > Aves > Passeriformes > Daphoenositta > Daphoenositta chrysoptera. The sequence goes on along the minus strand of VZRO01001103.1, from coordinate 235,349 downwards.
TGAGGGATCCCTCTCATTAGAGAACCATGTCTTACATAACTGAGTATCCTTCTTTTGTCACAATCTAGACTGATCAGTTAAAGCACGCAACCCAAATGCTGTCACTCTTTAAAAAAATCATACATACTTCAATCCTCAGATGTACATTAGCAGATAACAATGGTGTGTGATTTCATGTATAATTCAATCCTTATTCTTTCTTACAAAGCCTTCATCCCTAAAGGAGCATGTCCAAAATTTCCATCACTTGCTATCAGTATTACCACTCCATCAGGTAGCCTTCCTTTACCTGAAGCAGTTTTAAGAACACGGCCTGAAAAGGTAAAGGTAAGACCATGAGCTAGGACTGAAGCAGACCCATTTATGTTAAGCTATTAGCTAGTAAACAGCTTTGTGCAACATTCAGCATTAAAAAGGTTCTTTCAAATGCTAACTTCGATGTATCTGTGTATTTTTATAAACACATATGTTTTAAGCACACACACAAACATATATATTTGCAAGTTCTAAAGACAAATAGCTGATACTGAAAAGCTGCAATGGATAATTTCAGGCAGCTGCTAAGGCTAGAGGAGATAATATCAATAGATGTTGCCAATCTCAAATCTATTTACTTCCTGTACTTGTGACCTATCAAGATGCAGAAGCAAGCAACATGAAGCATAATAAACTCTGCAAGTTAAAGAGTCTCTTTTCAAAGGAAACACATTGAATGTAAGTTTTAGAACTTTCATTAGTGCCTGCAGCTATTCAGAATTAAGAACTAACTTTCTCACGAAGGGAGCAGCACAAGCTGAACTCCAAGTTTTGAACCTGGTGTTAAAAAGTAGCAATTTAGCTACTCTAGCCACTGCCAGTGTGAAACTAGATCAAAATCATTCCTGTTCAGACCATCAGAAATGACTGGAGGACCTTGATAATCACCTGATTCACAAAGGTATAAAATAACAAACCTCCCTAACAGTCTGCTGAGTAAGTGCCAAGCTTGTTTTACAACCACAGATTAAAAGGTTTGTCAACTGCCAACAGTTATGTCTTCCAATACAGGACACCGCTAGACCAACTTTAGACAAACCCCTTCTAAGATGACATCATCTGCCCTGCTCCAGCATATTCTTGTGAACAAACTTCTGAGTGCCTGGCTTTGCACTTGTCCTTAATAAATTCTTTTACTTTTTACGTATTTTACAAAAAGGACAAGTGCTTTGAGAAACTGAAATTCTGCAGCTACAAGATGTTTGTGGCAACTCCTTCCTTTAGATAATGCTAAGGGAGTAATTTTCATCTCATTACCCTGTCCTAGGACACTAACTCAAGATGAAAGATCTTAGACTATGTACAAAGATCAAGTATAAACAATTACTTCAAAACGCATCACCACTACATTAGTCTGGTAACTCAAATCCAGACTTCAACAAACTTCCAATTTGTAGACTCCTAACATCTTTGTTGGAATCTTGGTTCTTAAATCACAGCAATTATCTTCTGGCACACAATGATCAGTCTCCGAGAATCTCTGATGAAACCCTACATTACCTAACAGAATCTAAGTAAAACCCACTACAACCAAAACAACAACACAATAGTTTGCTGCCTGTTCCTTCAAAATCTGGGAACTAACTGAAGGTAATGAGCAGATAGAACTGAAGTATGACATCCTTCTGATGACACCTTTCATCTGTTAGCCAGACATCACTCACCACTTCACGCTGAATAAAAAACAGTTCCTCCAACTTAAAGAAACTAATCCCACTAAACATACTCCTCTTCCCTACTCCTTTAAGGCTATTAGAAAGACTCATTTAAAGCTATTCTTATGAGTTATACCCTTCAGTATCCTATTGCTGAACTAGTGCATACACTCACATGAGCAACTTTTACTCTATTTTGATAGTCTTTGATAAATTAAAAGGAAGGAGTTTTTTTATGCCTGTATTGTCTCATTTTTGGATTAAGAAGCCATCTTTACAAGTATTCTTCCAAGGCTTAACAGGAACTTTAGAGACAGTTGTGATCAGGCTAAAAAAAGATTGAAAAACAAAATTAAAAACTTGTGCATACAGTGCAAACACAGGCTTGCAGGGGTAAAACTCTGCGGCAGCTTAGGCTAATTTAAGTTGAGACATCTGTGCCCACTCTTTATTAAAATAACTTGTTCCCATCTCCTTCACAGTACTGCTACCAATCCTCAGAGTCAAACACTGAGTGGATCTGAACACAAACTAATCAGAGATGATGACTTGTCAACTGGGCAAGAACCTGAACCCTTGGAAAAGATTTTTGTACTGGGACAGAAGGAATAGCAGAACTAAACTAAATAACAGAATTCTAGACATTACTAACACACGCTTGACAGGTAATTTTAGATACTGCAGGAATATGTGATTAAGTCTGGATCTAAAGAGGCTGTACTCATCAGATCTGATTCAAAGAGCCATCCTATATGTTCTGTGTAATTTTCCTCCTAGCTTCATCAGGCAATGAAGTTCTGAAGGTCTGTGGTAGCTGCTAGAAAATATTCCTATGTGACACAATGGTCAGATAACTTCAAAATATTATCAGCTTTCATTTCCATTGCCAAAACACTATCTCCTGAAAGAATTACATTATCTCACCCCATACAAACTCTACTAGAATTTAATTCTTATCAACTCGTTGATAGCATACAGCTATTCTTAACTACAGTTCTTTGTTTCTGCAAGATTAATGCAAGAAGGAACAGTTCAGAGCCCCTACTGGACTTAAAAGTTTTTTCTTCTTCTCCAGAGTACTATTAGCAGTAATTAAAAAATTGCACATGCAATTTGTTCTCCTTCAGTCCTCAGCAGATAGAAAGGAATAGAACTGGAGGGCAGTAAAGATTTTTGACTCTAAACAATTGTGGTACATGCTGCTATTCAAATGGGTCTCCAGGCAAGTAAGCACACAGCTCCTAAAGGAAATCTCAATGACAATGACAGTTCTGCAGAATCACACCTATGCCTGGCCAAGTACAAGAGTCATGACAGACACAAACTCAATTACGAACGTATCAGAGACAAGGTTAGACAAATGAGTATCACAGACTGCAACCCGTGCTAGAGAACTCTGAGCATTCAGCACATTGAGTATTTAGAAAAGTGCCAGACTTCAGCTCCTGATCCATGGTATTTGCTTTAGAAGTGCTGTACATAAGCAGTCAACACACAAGATTTGACAGTGTGGACTTTGACTGCCAATTACATTCTAGAAGTGCTAGTGCTGAAGTCCAAATTAACCGAAAATTGACTTTGTTAAAAAGCTGGTTTGGAATTTCAGCTACTTGTGATAGTCTAAATAGAACACAAACTGAGTACTATAAAGCTGGAAATTTTCGTGAGGCACTTAGCCAAAATTAAGCTTGATTATTTTGAGCGTTACTGGATCAAAACCAAATCTAAAAGAAAAAAAAAAAAATTTGTGTTAAGTACTTTTAAAAGAACATGCAACTCGAAAGCTCTAACTGGTATTCTCTAAAGATCCCTGTGCAGCACAGAAGTCAGTAATTCAAAGTGCTCTCCATACCACCACCATGCAGCTGGATTTCACAGATATCCACCCCTGTTCCTGTGCAGTCTGTGGCACTGCCCTGCAGAACAGGCTCTGCATCTGGGGCATTTCTTTCCCATATGGTGTGATTTATCTGAAATATGGTACCACAGCCTGTGGCAGGAAAAGCTACACCTTCCAAACTCATTCTCACAGCAAACAATGGAGAACTGTTCTGCTAACAACCCCCTTCCAGGATTTCCTGGAATTCTTTCTTTCACTACCTCTCAGGGCTGTCAGAGAATCTTATTATGTACTCAACAAAGTTCTGGATCTCCAAAGTATTATGCAACTGCATTGTTTGCCTGTAATCCAATTTACTCAGGCTAAGCATCTTGGGAGACCTCAGATCCATATCCCTTAGCCCGCCTACCTGACTGTACCTCTACACCAGCAACAGCCTTTTCCCAGTTCAGCTTCTTAACTCGTTTGACAGACTAACACAAGCTGAGAGCACAAGCTGAGCCAGAGCTCTGGAATATTGTGAGAAGTGTAGAGTCTTACCAGGCAGGAGAGGATCTTCAATACATAGCATGGATGGTCTGTATCCATTAGTCATGACTTTCATGATTTCTTCTTTGGCAATATAGGCACCTCCATTTTTTATTCTAATACCAGTTTTCAAGTAGTTAAAATTCCTTCCATAGAGTTCAAAAAATTCTATTAGAAGCATTCCAAGGTTTTCATCAGCTCTTCTGGCATCAATTCTTGGATGTAGCTGTAACACAAACCAGTTTTTGCTTATTAAAAATTAGTAGTTTTCAGACCATAACACAGGGCAATAAAAAGCTCTTATTTAAACAGCTGAGTATTTCTCCACTTAAGTCTCAACTGAGTCATTCACTCTTCATCTACTTAAACCACTCTCACATAACCGAGAGGGGGCAGCACTTCAGCAGTTTCTGGAACCCAAAGAATTCCTTCATCTTTCCTCATGGGGCTTTTGGAGGATTAGGGAACTCTTTTCCCCGAGTCAAAAGCAATAAAGAAGTACTGCATACTAAGTTGTAGCCTACTCAATAACAAAGTAGTGCCCAATTTTTCACAGAAAATCCATCCCTCGATGTTTTCAGAAAGTGGGGGGCAATCTAGTTGCCCCAACTGAAATACAGTTTGTGCCTGTATCTCCACCTATTATATTTGGTATATAAAATCTATAGTAATATTTCAGTCAACACCACCAGCAGCAGAATATGTAAGTTTTCCATTACTACAGCTGCTGGGAGATGCCAACCCCACACTTCATAATACCTGTACTAGGCTCGCTGTCACAAAAATGTATTAAGAGAAGTTGCAACTTATTTGTAACATTGTAACTTGGCTATTTCATCAGTCAAGCACAGCATCTGCCAGTCTGAAGCATGTGAAAACCTAACAAACATATAAGTAAAAAACAACTTGACTGTTGGATTTCATCACTTTAATGAATACTGAAATCAAGTACTCTGCACATTCAGCACCAGTAGTCTGGGAAGCAAGAGACAAACTGCATCCTGGAGACTTATGAAAGACCATCAAGGTGATTCAGGTACAGAGTGGAATGCTCAGCCTCTATGCCTTGCACAAGGCTCCTGCAGCTGTTCCAGTTCACATAGAAAAGATCCTGGAAGTTTGAGAGGTAGTCCACAGGAGAGTCAAACACTCAGAGCTGTAACAGTAATGCTGTGCATTGCAAGGGGCGTCTGAAGAAACAGTACAATAAAAGGGCATAGGTACAAAACCCAAAATATTTTAAAGAACAGAAACAAACGGGACAGGCTTACCTGCAGGAAACTAATTGCCATTAAAATTAGGCTGTAAGAGCTAATTCCACCAGTAAAAACTTCATTCAAATCCCTCTGAAGGAGGAACTGTTTTAATACTAAAATCAAGTAAGGTAGCAAAGAATATTTCTGCAAAGCAAAGTAAGTATAATCAATGACAATGTCAACATCCCAGAACAAATAAAGAACTACACAATCTCAACACACAAAGATTCATCTAATACAAAAATATTTTCAGTGGTGTGCTACAATGTTTCCACAGGAAGAACTAAAACATGGGGTTTTTTATTCTAGAAACGTATGAATAAACTTCAATTCTTACTTGATAGAAGACATTACATATCAAATTTATTTCTCACCTAAACAGTAAGATTTTTATATCCTTCTCTGAATGCCAGTGTCACTTACTACGCTCAAAGCTTTCACTCTAAATAGTATTTTTACTACAGAGCATAAAAGGAAACTTTTAAGTGTGTAACTACATAAGAATTGTTTTTTGACAGTTTAGCAAGGCAGTATTCATAATGCAGCATCACTTAAATTCAACATAAGCAAAACTTGAAAAAGAGACTTGCTTTAGAAGCAAAGGTTAGCATGTCTAGATCTGCCGATCGAGACATGACTGTAGAAGTCGTTTCACAGTGCACAGGTTTATTCACTAAAAGACCTAGCACTCAAAGGGAACACTGAATGGACACCAATAGATAATAAATAAAAACATCCATGTTTCATTAGTATTAATGAAAATAGTCTTCAGCAATAAATTTTCAAGCCATACCAAAAAAGGTTAGTTAAGCATCTAGCACCTTCTTGGTAAGTAGCATAACATTCACTATATGGCTGATACCTTCATATATTCCTTGATAAATCGAGCTGCCTTCACACCAGTCTCTACATTAAAACTGATGTCAACTTTCACTTCTGTCTCCTGGTCAGTGAGTTTTATTATTGGTACCTGAAAAGATTAAGACAAGATTATGAATCCCCAGAAATAGAACAATGGTGCTGTTCCCTAGTTTACTCAAGACACGTGGCTATTAGCAATCAAATGAATGCAACAATCAAATCTCTCTGAGAGGAGGTAACAATCCTAACCTGACTGACAAGTGCATGCTTTCTAGGGAGGTGATTAATGTACAACCACATTAACTTACCCTCACTCTGGTACTCTCCCATAGCCATTAGCTATCTGCCTTCATAGCTGCAATAGCAGTGTTTAATGTGACAACTTAATTTACCTAATTTAATGTCTCGTTCCAGTTAAGGAGATCTTCTAATCTCACAACCTGTGGGAATGGCATTCCTCTGACCCAGCATTGCACCATTCACTTGCTAAACTGACAGAAAACCAGCCTAGCAGAAAGCAGTGCCTGTTGGGTTTATCAAGATGAACTGGTTCAATGCAGAGTCAAATGAAAGCCAGAAGAGATCAAGCAAAGCAGCCATAGCAATATGGCAGGAATAAATTATTATAAAATGACTGAATATGTAGTTCAGCTTCACACCACCACCTGGAAGGCAGTGCCCTACAAAATCACCTTGCAATCATAACCTAAACTTCAGCTGATAATATTTATTTTTATATTGAACTCCTCATATTTTTAATCTTAAGTGGAAAACAAAAAAACAGCCAAAGTATAGCATCATTTTATACCAACATTAGAAAAAATTTAAAAGGGTAGTAGAATTGTAAGCCTAGCCTAGTGCCATTTTCCATCATTAAATGGTAATACAGATTCTGAAAATCCCATTAGTTCTCAGGTAAACCAAAGGCTACCATAGGTACTATTATGTACTCTAATGAAAGCCACAGGAATATTATGAACCTACAAGAGGAAGCCTTTTTTAGGGACCACAAAACAGAAGCTTGCTAACAGAAGTTTGGAATATTCACCTTAGTCCCCTGGAGAAAACATCACTTGCTCAGTAACATAAAATTTGCATGCATTAAGTTTTTAACATATTCAACATGATGCAGGCTTATAAGACAGATGCAAGAGATAATACACAACAGTGTCACAAACAAAGCTCTCAAGTAATGTATTTTGGAAGGGAAAACCCAATGTTAGGTTTGGAACACTTCACTATGCCATCAGAAACAAGACAACCTGAAAATCCTGTTGAAAGCCAGACAGCTTTAGTTACTGGCCCCTGGCTAAACCAATCCCCCTCAAAGGTCAGCGGGACAACATAATGCAAATAGTTAACTTATTTTACTGGATATTTTGCAAATACTAACTTTCAGATCTTTATTGGCAATGTAAGTATGAAGTATGGCCTTCAGCAAACACAGTACACAGAATTACCAACGTCAGTGCAAAAGACCCCATGCTATTGCTAAGCACATACAGATTGTACTGAAATCTTGCACAGACAGCTTAAGACAGTATCATTTGCTTCATGAATTAAGAACACTATTTATCACCAACATCTTAAGGGGTCTGAAAGTTTTTCAGTTCAGTATACCAAAGCTATTACTTACCGTAGCTTTGTCAAGTACTTTAATGGAATATGGCTCAGCCACATTGTGTTTTCTCAGTGCTTGCTCCAACAGCTGTAAAGGGGGTCGTTCCCATTTACCAAAAACAACTAGATCAATATCACTAGACAAAAAGAACACAGCATGAAATCCATTATGTCTAAAGTGCAATACACTACCACAAACCATGGTAAAAGTGGCATTCCATATATTACAACTCATACAAGGTGATCATTTTGCAACTTGCATTGTAGGTTCCCAATAAGCTTCTTCTAGGAACGTTAAGCAAGAGGGTCCATGGTGTTTAGGACCCAAAGCAGTATTCTAGTTTCTTGCTTCCAGTACTCTGATAAGTTCCTTTGAGCTCCTTTCCCTTTTACCTTTCATGCTCCCTCCCCTCTGACTTCCACTGCCCAATTCCCTCCCTCATCTATCTACTCATGTTGACAGGCATTTTAGTAATCCAAAGAATTTTATCAGTGATTGGTATTCATAGAAATGAAATTTCCAGTGCTTTCCTACTGAAAATTTAATTGATGTAAAGACAACATAGTCTTTAAGACAGAGCTACACAGGCTTCCACATCCAATTGAACCATTAACTGATATAAAATGCCAAATTAAGCAAGACATTTTGCTGTCCAAAAAGATAGGAATACAGCACTGTGATGGTTCTTTTGACTTTACACAGTAACTCTGTGGTAAGTGACAAATTCTCAGTAATTCATCTTATTTAACAAAACACAATATTTACAAGGAAAATACTATACATTCAGTTTCACTGTATGTTTAAAAAAAATAAAGCCAAAGACTAAACCCAGACACAAGGAAGAAAAGGTAATTCACCAAAGGGTCAATAAGCAGAGCAGAGCAGTAAGATGATACATCAAATACTTGTTGCAAATCTTGAAGTTCAAAAGCTCTTCCCTTTGTCACATGAAATCTTAGATAAAAGTTTTACTGAAAGTTTGACAGGTTTTCACATTCCATTCTAAAGTCCTCTTTGAAATTTACCATTTCTCAAAAAGAAGACAAACTCTTATATGAAGGAGTAAACTATTACTTACCTAGTTGGAAGATAAAGCCCTGTACTAAAGCTGCCAAATATCTGGACCTGAAAAGAACACAGCAGGAAAATATCTTGCAATTATGAATGTTCACTTCATTCTACTTTCACAGAAATGAATACTTTTCTTAACTTGTTAAGGATATAGCCAAGTAAAAAAGTTACTTTACTTCATATTCTCTGTACAAACAGAGTCTTTCTTACAGATGCAACTTTAGAGGAAATTGGGCTTCTTTAACATCAAATAACTACCAATCCAGCTAGCAGAGAGTAAATTTAAGCAAGTTCTGTTCATTATTTATTTCCAGTTTGACAGATGTACAAGCTTCTATCAATGTCCTTCCCTCCTGCTCCTTCCTTTCCTTACAGGACAGCTTTATTGAAATTAAAAGAGTTTAAGGGAAAAATTTATCCTAATTTTTAGGTTTGAAAAACAGCAAGTACATCTAAACATACAATTCATGTAAATATAAACATTCCAGATTTTATTGTTAAGAACAACTATGAAACAGCAGCAGGTGTTTGTGTGTGGAAAAGAAGGCATGATGAAGATACACCCAAAGGCCACATCAAATACTTTCAGTGAGCTTCCCCCCTAAAGAATTGAGATGTTCTTCCCTCTCTGATACAGCAGAGCCCAATTTACAAGCTCACTTAGTTTCTTCCTGGCTAACACAGGGCCTTTTCACTTTTTATATCGATTTCCACAAGGTAGAAAAGTCTCACTATGAAGGAAAAACATGGGTGAGTATGAAGCAGATGAGCTTGACAGTATTTTCAGCTCAGTGCTGTGGCCTGAGCCCTCACTCTCTGCCTTGGAAGGCTATGAAATCACAGGGGTCTGAAACATTTTTCTGGTTGTTAATGACAATGCTACAATCTGGTAATCACAAAGGTGATGCTACAAATACAGTTTAGAATACATTCTTTTTGGATAAGCAGACTTATTCATTGGGCAACAAAGTGTTTGAAATTACACCAGCTTAGACTGCAACATATCTCAGGGAGCGAAGTTTTCCCCCTACAGTAGGGGTAAAGTAATTCCTTGAATGTCAAATTCATGAAGAGTACAAAAAAAAAATTGCATTTAATTGCTCTTTTGTAAAATATTTTGATTTACAAATATCCAGAGTCAGGACTCCTTGGAAAAATGTATACATAGGTAGTCAGTCTCACTTTATTATTCAAAATTAAATTATACAGAGACAATTTAATAAGCTTTCACTTTAAGAAATGCACTACTAAAAGCTGACAATTCTTCACGTTTTCAGTTCTCAAAAGGAAAAAAATATTCAGTAGCATTCATTAACCCAAAATCTAGGTTTGAAATTTCCCCAGATTTTAAAATAAATTTCCAAATACTGCAGGAGCTGTGATATTAAGTCAACTGCCTTAAACTTGAAATTTAAACTTGAAAACCTGTTCATTTCTAAAACAAAGAAAGATAATAGCAAGGTTAAGTGAACCAAGCTCTACAACTTACTAGAGAAGCAAATCACAACTTAAGTTACACTCACATCAGCGGTAGGCCAAAGATCTTTGATGACTGTTTCTATCCTTTTTACCACTTCTCTTCTCATAGCTGCTTCTTCAGGACGAGGGGACATGAAGTCATAGAAGTCAATTATTTCTTCATGTAGTCTATCGGAGAAAGTAGGATCAGTTATAGTGACAATTTAAATACTACAATAAATTTTACAAGAAACAGGCCATAGGTTTTATTTAATATCATCCTTTAACTAAAGAGCTCAGAACACTAACTCAAGTAGACATTTACTAAATTTCTTACTGGCTCAACAGTGAAGGCCAAATTCAATTCCTGAATCTCAATGATTATTTTCTTTAAAAAGCTGAGTCAAAAAAACTACATAATGATGCAAATGTGAAGCAGCACAAGGCCAACTAACATCTTTAAGCAGGTTTATTCTTCCAGTAGTTCTTACTTCTGTGTATGTGGCAGTTTACACAGACTGCAAACAGGCCACTGGCATTAATGAGCTTTGTAGAGGACAATAAAAAGGACATTTGAGTATTCTTGATGTAAAAACGTCCACTTTGACAAATGGAGATTCCTTTGACACTCAAGCCCTTCATTAGCCATTCATTCATATAGAAAGTGACCTTCCATCTGAAGTCAAAGTGAGAAATGTTAAATATATTCTCAAGTGTAAAGTATTTTTATACCAGTGTTACATGAGGAGTCCTGACACTGGAACCTTATACACCTATTAAGATCTTTTGTTTCATATCTACCAATACTATAGACCTCTTACTGTCAAATTTGAGTTTTCAGGTGAATATCATGTTTGCCCTCACTGGAAAAGCATCAAGCCATGCTAAACAAAAAAATGCAAATAACTACTGCTGTGACATTTTTCCAAAACATCTTTTTGTTCTTGACGTATTTCTAAGATTTCTGTCTAACTCACAAAATGTATCTAGTAGTACTGATCATAACATCGTAGTGAAATCCAAATACTGTCCTAAACCCAAAAATCAATCTATAGTTTATATACTTAGACTTCCAAAAGGAAAATTTAATACATCTCTAGTAGAACTCAACTCTTCATCTGAGACTCTTGCAATTCATTTCACTAAGTTATTCCCCGGCTAGCAAGTAACTTCCAAGAGACCACATACCTAATTTTTGAGTGTCAATATTCCTTTCCATACTTAAAGAGATTTTAGCAGCAAAGCACAAAGATACTTCCAAAAAGTGTACATATTTTGAATTACTGTTTGCCTTTTCTCTTATCTTAAACTGAGCCTGGACACACAACTGAATATTTAGCTACATAGCAGATTTAACTAACATTTCAATTTGTTGATGAATCTACTTGATTCCAAAATTTTAGAGCAAGACAGAAAATACAAACTAACATGCTCTTATTTTGTTTATAGAAAGTATGCTTTTTCTACCTTTCCAAGGCAAAAAGACTAATGAATAAAATACTTGAATACACCTAATAGCAATGGGGACAAACTAAAGACTTCCTATTCTTCTGCCTGTAATAATCTACTGTAGGCAGATACAGGGTGAAAGTAAGAAGAGACAGGAAAAGCAAAGAGGCAGCCATCCTTCCAAGCCTCCAGTAATTTCATCTGGCATTTTTTCAGGTCTTTTAGTCTATTTCTGCTTTGTTATTCATGGCATTCCCTGAGAATTTAGGTATACACCAGAATAAAGAGTGCTTTATTTTAAACTGCTGTGTGGTAATGATGTTATCTAATGTTTTTTCTTAAGGCAAAAAAAAAAGTTGTTATTGGCAGTTCATCTCAAAACATAAGACTTCCCAGGCTTTCAACTCATATTCATTTGTCTCTATCCACCAGTAGTTTTCCAGGCTACTAATCCTCATGGGTTTCTGTCCCCTTCCACAAGAGCAAGTCCACAGTTTGATCACTGCTAACTTTCTTCAGCTTGTTTTCAATTTGCACCATGCTTTCTTACAGGTGGGCAGAAACACACACAGAGTCAACACGTAATTCTGCCATTCAGTCCAGGACACACACCTGTTTCCATTTTATTGTCCCTACACTTGTGAATATTGCTGCTACTTGAGGGTATCTGAGCACACAGCTGCTCTTGAAAAGAGACCATTATGAAGGAGCTTCAAGGTGTTTTCTGAACAAAACCGTCAAGATAAAGCCCACCCACTGGGTATATTCAGCCTGAATTATTTTTCTTCAGTCATGATTCTATATTTACTAGAATTTAATTTTACCAGCAATTTTATAATCTAATGAACAATGAACTCCCACAGCGTCTGTCTGCAGTCAGCTCTAGCTTTCTATTATCCTTTCTATCCTTTCCTCACTCATTTCTTCCCTCCAGGTATTTATGAGTATATCGAGCAACAGTCTTGAATAATTCTATTTGTAACCTTCCCTTGTTATAAAGTAAATAATTTATTCTTTCCTTTGGTTATTTCTAAGCAGCTAACCCAGCAAACCTGTAAATGTTTGTTTTTTACACAGTCTTCAAAAAGAATCTCAAACATTCTTCTAAAAAAATTCAGCAGTTGTGTTATCAAACTGAACACAGGAATACGGATTAAGAATGTATCCTTCAAGAAAATGAGACCTGTGAGATACAACTACCTTTATCAAAACATGCACTAGACCCTTTCTTTATGTTTGCTCATGCAAGAAGTTCTGTTTTGTTATAGTATCAGCCCCATCCAACAACTCCAGGAGATCCAGACATTCCTGGAAAAAATGTAGCCATCCTATATTAGCGAAGGAGGAGAATAAAAGGGGCCTCCATCCCCATACGCACCACAACCTCTACCACACACAGCACAGCCTTTCAAAAGCAGCCTCAGTATATCAGTGAGCTCAGAAAAATAGCCAACACATGAGTACTCTCACTTTGATGCCCTACTGAGCTTCTCTTCAGATGATTAACACCATCACAATTGTCAACCATGTCATGAAAGACTCAGAAGAATATCACTCATCATTAGTCTACAATTCTTTCCCTGATCTGCTTTTTAGTATGAAGTCAGGTTCGTATTTTCTGCTTTGCCTTGGCAAGGTAGTACTTGGTTAAATGCTTCAATCTGCACGGGACAACAGCAAAAGTCTGCGTATCAAAGCTGATTTAGAGTTCAAGCCATACTCATGGCTAATTCCTCTGAAATTCTTTGGCATATACTACATGACATGGGTGTACAACAGGTGTCATTCTGCTGACTGGATTTAAACTCTTACTGAAATTTGAAATTGCAGTTGCCTAGAGTGAAAGAAAGTTCTGCTGAGAAGTCTCCGAAGTCCTTCTCTGACAGAAAGCAGTTAGTTCACTTAGTTCTTACTACATGATCTGTCTTCCCCCAGGTGCCCTTTCACGTCTCTTTCGGAGCCCTACTGACTCTGGCAAGTTTCTTGCTTTCAGTGTGCAAGACTTTCAGGTCTTAATCCATGTAGCAAACCAGTTCTCAACCCTCTGTCTTAACAGACTTCTATTTTGTTTGCTCTTTCCAGTTTTCCTTAATTCAACAGTTTCTACTTCTTAGAGACCATCTTCTTGGTCTATGTCCTTCTGGATAAGAATCAATGTTATACTCAGAGTCAGCATATGACAACACAACCACTGTAGCATTTTATCTTTTGGCTTTCACCTGAAGAAGCTTCTCAAAACAGAGACGCTTTTTAAAATTCTAATGTTACAGTAGTTTGCATTTTTGTAAACATCTTCGCTCAGACAAGGTCACTGGAACACAGTCACAAAAAACCCCCAGCTCTTATGTATATAAAACAAGATCCTGCATGCTGTTCAGGACTAATCCCAGAGTAACTCCTCTACTAGCTGAAGGAATAATGCAGCGTCTGCAAAAAACAGATAACAGTGAAATACTCAGCCAGCCAATACAGGGATAGTTTTTAAATAAGTATTTTGTCCAAGTAGCCTCTATGATTTTCATAAGCACTTTTTAAAGTGAGGACTGTGACAGTATTTTAACCATTAAGAACACAATTTCCATTTGCAGCACATGATGTACATGCAGATACAAGTAACATGCTCTTTTTTTTTTTTTTTTTTAATACAACTTCCTTCAACACATAGACAAGCCAATCTTCTCAATTTCCTTCTGGCTTCTTCAAGAATTTGGACTCCCAACAGCATCCCAGCACCTAGCTATCTCCTAGAACATTTTAAGATGCCTATTGTATTACTTTACTAGCAAATGTAGACCTTCTAATCCACTTTTTTCTCAAGACAGTTTTACTGTATTTATAGAAATACTGGGAAAGAAACTTGCTGGTAAGCTGTAACTGTACTCTTACCTAATATAAGATGGCAAAGATTAGAACACAGGGATGCAGAAGAGAGGCTAATTGTACTTCCTACATTATTCAGGTTGCTAATTTTAATAGCCTGGCGGAACCTACCATTCACTGATGTTATTACTGATAAGCACAGCAAGCATCTGCTGCTTACAGGCTGAACTATGCAACAGAACTAACATCTTCTATTTATCAAAAAATTATCCCTTTTACTGTTTTAGGAAAGGCAGACACACTTCTAGTCTCTAGGTTAAAATAACACCCAAGTGACATCCTCAGACTTTTGCAATGTTTTTCCTTAAAGGCAGGTTTCTAAGAAAGGAGATCGTCCACTTTACTAATTTACTGCAAATATTATTACACATAAGATTATTATACATAAGATTGACTTACTGCTTCAAGGGCTAACTTCAATGCAGTGAAATTAAATTCTCAAACATCATCAACAAAGTAGAAGGTAAATTAAAAGCTACAGAGACTTTGTTCCCCCAAGTAAGCATCCAGTTCCTTTTCAACATGACTACGCTACTAAGCACATTAATTTCTTTTAAAGGAACAGATAGAAACATAACTGCATCTTTCATGTGGAAGAATTAATGCTTTTTAAAAACATATTCTTTACTTACTAGAATGAGTATTTTTCTAACTGAAGTCTAGCACATCACCCAAGGCTCCTTAAAAAAGGAAAGAACAGATGCCACAGTTAAAGCATGGAGGTCTAACACTAGGGGTGTGTAGAAAAGGAAGGTAAAGAAATGGGGAGGTATAGGCAACACCTCAAAAGAATCTCTCTTGAAATAAAGGTTACAAGTCATAGAATGCTTTCCTTCAATGAAGCATGAACTCCAAAATACATGTGAGGACCTCACTGTCTTGAGATTAAATGATGAAAAGCACAGCAGTCACTGCACATATTTTGGAAATCTGTTGAACTGTACATTAACTTACAATTAGGGCAATGTACAACTGCATTATCATGGAAATGCAGTTGAAATCTCACACTACAACAATCAAATACATTCAGTAGTTTAAATCAGTTTTAAAGTCTAAAACTAACTAAGGAACACAGTTCAGTGAAATAAAGGAGAATGTATATATGTATGTGAAAGCAATAATACATTCTGTGACAGACTTTTCCCAGTATGATCTAAGATTAAGACATCTGCAAAAAGGCTTAAAATACAACTATGACCAAGAAGAGATGAACTACAATTCTTCTCTTCCCATTCCCACTCACAACATCAGATGCCTTTACCTTTGATACTGGTCCTCCTCTACACCTGTGAGGCTCAGGCAGTACCACTGTATGCCCTACGCAATGCTCTCAGCTTAGAGATGAGAGAAACTATGAAAACACAGTGCTACGTTCACAGACTGTACTGATGCACCAAATCAGTCTCACACTACTACGTTATTCAGACAGCAACTATCTTCGTCACTGAAATTGTATGGAAGGCAGCAAACTACAAAGACTGGTAGAATAAAAAAAAAACTCAACTATATAGAACTTATGAATCACAGCTGTGAAATGTTTTACAGACAGGCACCCTAAATACACACTCAAATAAGAATCGAGCTTACTTTGCAAGTTAGCTACAAAGGAGAGAATGGAAGAAGAGAGTACTTCTGTTCTCACCCACAGAACAGAGCAGTTTATAAAATGTATTGTACCTTTTCCACAAGAGATTATTTTGTTCTTGTTTCCTCTCTAGGCTTTCTCTTTGCCCTACAGTCATGCAAGTTAGAGCCCATCCTGACTTCAGACCAAGTTTCTTGCCATTAGATTTTACCTCTTAGGAACACCTTGACAATTAATGCACTCAAGAAAGTAAGTTTGTTGGATTGATTCACACCACAATTTTCCAGACCTAAGTAACAGAATTTGTTTGTATTTTGAAAAAGAATCAGAAACTAATCTATTTTTGCAAAGTATGCCAATCCAATAAAACTCAACCAATTACCTTATTAATGGCTGGGTGTACGTTGAAAAAGCTGCATCATAAAAAAATTTTAAGAATAAGCAGATGTACATCTCCAATTTAATCCATGGCAAAGTAGATCCACTACGAAAGCTTCTGAGGTACATTACTCCTGATTTAGACTGATGGACTTCCCTACACCACCAAGAAAACATCACAACTACTTTGTTGCACTAGTGAGGGAGAATGCTGCATGTTAAACCTTGGGACTGAACGCACAAGTTTGCTATGCCAATAAATAGAACCACTAAACCCCAAAATTCCTGCCCTAATACAATCCTTGTCCAAATGCCCGAAGATAGCAAGTGATTAACATCCCAGACAAGTCAGATTGCAACAGCAGAAACATTAGTGATGAGAGACTAATTATGCCCATATAGATAAGATATTCATTACACCAGGTTAGCCACTGAAACATTAAAGAGAAGCAACTCTTGACATAATCCTGAGCAGCAGACTCTAACTCAAAATGCACCCATCAAAGCACTACTGACAGCAAACCCTTCACAATTGAAGTCAGCATCTCTGCAAGGCAACAAAAACTAGAAAAGTTTTTTCTGGATTTAAGTACTGATGCAGTTGGCCATATAAGAGAGGAAGCTCCTTTAAAATCATAACCAAAAGAACAATGTGTTCCAGAGACTTTTAAAGATATCACACTGGTTGTTTAGTGTGCATCACTAATCAAGTTTTAGAGGGGAAAAAAGAGCTTTTACTACCTTGTCATAGGATTCCATCAGAAGATGTCTTCAGAAACCCTGAAGTCATGTACAAAGCAGGAAAAGAGGATTGGAAGATTAAGGATATCAAAAACGATTATGAGGAACAACTTAACGAGATGCAAAGCTATGACTGAGAAAGGCTAAACTAGTTCAAGAGCCCAAAAACCTGCTTCTGTTAAGTGTATTAAGTGATCAGTACAGAGAAAGTTAAGTGATCCCAAAGCATGATAAGTAAAGAAGCTAGTATTTTATTTTTTTTAATTCCTCAGAAACTTCCCTGATCCACAACTACAAAGGGAGAACTTGTCCTAAACTTTTTAATAGAAAATACTTCACAGCAAAACCTATTCCGGGTAATTCAGTATTCACCAAAAGTCACACTCAGTTGATACTGCATTTGTACCACAACAACAAGTAATCTTTCTTTTTTTAATTTAAAAGGATTAGCTTTGACATTCAAAATAGTCAAAGTAACCTAAAGTAGAATCAATGCAACAAATGAATAGCAATTAATGTATCAAGATGCTAACATAACTATCATAAATTGAAGTAGTGTGTTTAAAAAAAAAAACAAACATTCAGGGCTACTTGGAAGAATCAGAGAACCACAAAGGAAAATCTGTTATTTTCTTAGATTTCTAAATGGCATTTGACAATGGCCCCACATGTCCTTATGCAGGCTTATGAAGAAACTAAGCTGACGTGGGATGAGGAGAAAGACCCTTCACATAGATAAAGAATTGTATTAAGCAGGAAACGAGCAGCTGGAACTCTTATTTTCCATATTAAAGGAAGACCACTAGTGGTGCCTCAAAACACAAAAACATCAGGCAAGTCCCACGTTAGTAATCAGGAGAAAAAGTACAAGATAGAACAAGATAGCCCCAAGATGCAGGAATACTGTGACACTATACACACAGGTCTGGTTCATGTGAATTGCAAAGATAAAACAGAACTGCAAAGCATACAGAGGAGATAAACATCTAGATGCAGGAAACAGTTTCAATACAAAGAATGATTAAACAGACTAGAAAACAACTCTCAGGTGATTCAACCTTCCCCCCAACTCCTTCTTCAAGTCCCCTGCAAAAAAGCACTCATAACTGCCTCTGTAATGCACAGACCTGTAACTGGCAGCCACTACAACCCTAGTGACAGCCTCAGGATAAAAAATTTAAAAAAAAAAAAGACCTTTACATAATGCATGGCTTTACTGAGGAACATCTTCCCACAGGTCATTTCTGATCCCAGATCATAAAAGATCAAGACAAGACAAATTCATACGCAAAATCTACAATAAGCATAATAATGCCCTGCCTCTAGCCCAGGTAGTCCAAGAACCACAGACAATTTAAAGCTGAGAGATGCTTCCAGGAAATATCACCACAAGCTCACATTGATATATTCTTCTCCCAGTATTTGGCATTGGCCTCTAACGGTCTCACCCAGTACAGCTGTTGATGTTCTCAGTGCCAACTGTCTCTACTGCCAAAGCCCAACAACTGGCAAAAACACCATGAAGCTGATGCCAGGACTAAACTGCTCCAAACATGTCCCATTCTCCTTTACACACAGATGTGAGCACCTGTCATGCAAGGCCTTCTCATGTTTTACTACTGTAGCTCAGCCTTTCTGACCTCTAGTACCTCTAGTGACTCCGGAGCCTACTGCTGCCAAAACATTCCTTTGATTCCACTCCCCAAAGCATCAGTCTCCAACTCTACACTAGGTATCACTTCGCATGGAAACTTTGTGCTTTACCAAGGCAACTTACTTGACCACAGAAAAAAAAGAGATGTTCTGTTCTTTTGACAATTCATCCAGCAGCTACCCCGGAACTTTCCTTCATACCAACCTGCAATTCACCTAACTACATCCTGATGCTCTCTCCAGAAATCTACTATGGCTAACAGGTAACTACTTCCACACTTCTCTTTGCATACACTCCATTATATATACTGCCTAGTTCTACCCTGACCCTACAGTCAAGCAAAACAAGAACTGAGTGTACAGTGCCAGCACTACCTGCCTCCTACATTACTACCTCCACTACAGGTGTCCACCTAGCACCACAGACAGCAGACGCCAAGGATTGGACAGCAGTGAGGATGAAGCATAGCCCACTGTGTTGATTCTTTACCAGAAGCTGTTGGAGCAAGACAGCACTGTTAAGTACAGGGAGGAGTTAAGAATAACCACCCTTGGGAGGCCCCTAAAGCCCTTACAAGAGCTGGACATTTCACTGCAGACAGTGAAGGCTTCAGAGCATCTCCAAAGACTATATTCTTTCAGCTCAAAGTAGAAGAAAACAATATTTGCAGAAAGGGCTGCAAATGTGGCATCCCCACACATTTATTTGTGTCTGACAGCTCTGACAGCAGGATAA
Organism: Daphoenositta chrysoptera; assembly: GCA_013397915.1. Classification (NCBI taxonomy): domain Eukaryota; kingdom Metazoa; phylum Chordata; class Aves; order Passeriformes; genus Daphoenositta; species Daphoenositta chrysoptera. Next base: position 215,601 of record VZRO01001103.1, on the reverse strand, counting down.
TAAAAAGTATGGGTTAACAAACATGCAACTGGAACTATGCACAGTTCTGGATGCAATGGATTTTTAATAGTGCATTGCACTAAACTGTAATTAAATTTATCTTAGTCAAAGTTCTGAAATATATCAAAAATGAAAAAAAAAACAAACCCTGTAAGACTGGAATTACAAACACTGCATACAGGTGAAGAAATAAAGACAACCTAATATAGGCTCAGCACATAGGAGCACCACCATATCTCTGGACATCACTTTTTGTACACAGTATCATTCACCTGCAAACTGGTGAACACTGAAGCAAGTCTTCTGGGGAAGCACTGTCATAAGCTTACCTTGCTTATGAGAACTCTCCCCAAGTACCTGCTGTAGTCATCAGGGAATGCTGCCCTGAACCCTCCTTCAGCCTAAGGAAATGCAGAGGTCTTGGTGCTCTTGCACTCTACGGCAGAACTTGCGTGTCATTATCAAGAGAAAGTTAAAGACAACAGCTATATCGGGGAAAAAATGAATGCAGGAAGTCATCAGACACTATGCAACACTAATTAGTCCAGGCAGAGCCCCATTCCCATGTATCATAATAGTTCTGGTAGCCAAACTAATCCTCAACAAGCCAGTTCTGTTGTTTCTGCACAGCGCTGTAATGTGCCAAGCAGATATGCCAGGTATTTCAGCTCTAAGCTCATTCAACATCTACAATTAGACTGAACACTTAGTTGAAAGTATTAAGACTCATAGTGTTAAAAACACTTTAATTCTTTACTTACTTTGTTAAATTTATATTAAAAGCAAAATATTTAATTCTGGTATGATTTTATACTATTCACAAGCTATCAGCTACATCTTCAGAGAAAGCACTCTATTAGCTGTGCATCCAAACAAGAGCTGTATAGTTCTTCACAAAAAGTTTAGACTAGCTTGATGTCATATTGTGAAATAATATTTGAGCACTTTTAAACTTTCTGGATGCTTAAACTATTCAGATATATTTAAGATACTGACTTTACAGAAACAGAAGGTATTTGCTGAACAAAGAATGCACACCCTAAGAGGCTAGACGTAGTTTTAAAACACACAAGAGGATATTTTACAGTAGCAAAAAATAAGTTCTGAACATCAGTCACAACAGTTTGAATTAATCTCATAATATTAAAGGACACTTCTCTGCTTTGCATCTGAAACCAATCATTTTGTCGTCTGTAGTCCTAAACTAAACGCAAGCATATAGGAATTTACACTGTTGCTATATTAATCACTCCGCTGAAGCACTGGAATAAATACGGCTTCCATCTCCTCACTCCCTGCCTTCTGTAAAAGCATAACACAGGACAATCTAGGGCAACCAAAAGCACAGCTTTAGGATGAAATCTAATTAAGCACAGCTATTCACACTTGTGTTTTATGAGAAAAATTTCCTTTACAAAGATTGTCATGCTGCTATCAAAGTGGTGAAAGCATGAGTCCACTGGGAAAAAAAGGAATGCTGTACATAAAAGAGAGGAAAAAACACCTTTTATAACATACAATATTCCTAAACATCACCATACCTACCATCACAAAGCCACTGACTATGAGCAGTGTGAATAAAACGATGACTTGCAGTGCTACAGACCATCCTCAGCTCTGAATGAGAAAGCAGAGAGAGCACAGTACTGTTTCAAAGCACACAGGCAATTCATCAGTACTACTGCAGCCTGGGAGAGCACTAACAGACATTACCCTTCTTACTCTGTTACCAAAAGACAATACAGTAACACTGTGAGCCACTACGTATCACTTGAAAATTTCAGCATGTTGTAGAAAAATACTCTTTTAGGAACAATGTTCACAGCAGAGTAAGCTCTACCATTTGTGTACAGGGTAAGCATAAGAGCATCTATGATCAAGTCCTTCTCCCTATTATCAATGCCCAAACCAGAATGCAGCTGAGGATTTTCAGGATCACATTTTTCAACAGTTGCATATACCAGCGCGGCAACACTGAATACGCTCTGTCAACAGATGACGAGTTATCAAAGTGATACTTCAGGACCGGGCTGACAGTTCCAGGGAACAGCAGGCAACTAAAGGAACATAAGGGATCCACAAGAAACTCCTGTAGGGATCCGTCCCCACCCCAGCCTTTTCAGTGCATTTTTATTTGATTTGCCAAATAACACACCAGCCAGAGTTCAGGAAAAGATGAAGCTCACCACTAAACAGGAATTATTGCAGAAGACCGATACCTAAATCCACTCCATCAGTGACAGCATTCTTATTTCAATCACGCAAGCACTTCATAAAAAAAATCACTGACACTAAACAGAACATTGTTTAATAATACACACTTGTCCAAGATTCACCTCGGGTAACAGAACTCAAACTTTAAAGCAGAAACTGCTTGTCATATTTAGGTCTACGGTTTCAAGCTTCATGCTCTCCTTCAGCACTAGTTAGTTCCCTGCTACTTTAAGGAATGCTCTGGAACTACAGGATCACACATGCTGTAGCTACTGGTATCCCATTCCCAGAATCAGGTCCTGCTTTTTGTAACAGAGATCCTTGACAGAAGATCAGGAAACACAGTTTCCACTTTCAAAGATATTTAGCAAAAAACTTGTCATTAGCACATCAGCAAAAGAACTACCTATATTACAGAACTGAACAGTGCAACTGAATCTCAGCTACACAATTTTCTTGTGTACGGATTCTCTATGAACTCATACTTGAAGAGTGGCATAGCCACTATTAAATGAAAGCCAAAAGAAAACAGAAGGACAAAAGATGAAAAATAAAGATATGTGAAAGGCATAGGTGGTGCTGCCTAACAGCTACAGGACAGAACTTGCAGTGCCTGGATTTGATTCACACGTTTGCCATTTGCCGTAGACCTGCTCGGTGAACTCAGGCTGCTCCTTTCTACACCTGCCTGGAGATCTGCCTCACTTACACTGACTTGACTTAAATTAAAAAGTTAACTCAGTGCTCCACTACATCTCTATGAAAGTAGAACTTCACAAAAATGTCACACTATTTTAAAGATACTATTGGAACTTTAGACATACAAACTTCTTAGTATAGGACTCAAAGTCCCTAGCGCAAGATGCCTCTTAAAGATTCAAATTCTAGCTTCCTGTAAGAAATTTGAACTTTCAGTGTCAGTCTGGAATTAAAAAGCAGCAGTCACAAGTCTTGTCCTCCCTCTGTTGAGGTTATGATTTACAAAAATAGAACTTTAAAAACAAATTTTGATACTTCTTAATAACTTTTAACATACTCAGCACCTGCCAGTACTGCACAAAAAACAAAAGGAAGACACTGTCCTTAAGTAAAATTTCTCACTTAAAAATCCCCAGCTTATACCCTGTTATCTTTAGCTATTTCCCCCCTGCAAATATGCAGCGCCTTTACTCCACAGGCATTCAAAGTCTTGATGTTATGATGTTCCAAGAAACTATTTTTGAAGTGACATCAGAAATCTGCTACAGTCAGTCAATGTAGCTAGCACTTTTTCCAATAATAAATAACCTTAACTTTAGAAAGTAACATTTCCCCTTGATTGAATGAAATTTGTCAGGTGAAATACGGCAATCTCACAGAGCATCCCATACATGTTTTGTTCAATCTGCCAGTCAAATCAAACGGCTTTACTAACTACCGATCTATATGAAAAAAGTATGGCTTACAAGATAGGGTAAGCTTTATAAAAGTGTTCTCTTCAAAAAGACACGATTTCTGTATTGACTGGCTCAACCTATCCTAGAGCTAAAACACACTTGAGAGAAATGTTCTAAGACCACACTTTCATGCCTACCTCAATAGAACTCAGCACCTCCCTTTCAAGTGATGTTCCTAACACTCCCGAAGCTAACCAGCTTGCTGCAGCCTAAGCAGAGGCATTTAAAAATTAGCACAAGGGATCTGAGTTCCTCTGAACAGAAGCCTTCCACTTCCCCCTTACAATCTGAATTGACACCTGGTAGCTCTGGCAAGCATCCTCCACCCATCCTTGCTGTAACTGTTGTAGGTGACCTCTGATAATGGTCTGACAACTTCACCTCTCGACCTACTACAGCGTAAGGCCTAACCCCCGTACCTAAGGGTTCCCTGGCCCTACGTGAATCGCTGCCTCGGCCAGGAGCCACCCAGCCGGCACAGACCAAGGTGATTTACAAAAGGGCACGTGTTTGTGCCCCGCCATCCCCTTCCACCGGCCTCCCTGCCGCGGCCGGCTCCGGAGGAGTTCGTGTGATCCCACCCCACCGCCCCCTGCCCGGAGGGGCCGCGGGAGAGGCGGCCGAGGCGCCCCTTCCCTCTGGGGCTGCTCACCCCTGCACGCCCGGGCTGTATTTCCTGGTCTTCCAGGGGGTGCCGGGGCTCTGCAGCGCTGGCTGAGGCGGCTGCCGCTGCTGGTGGGGGGAGCTGTTGACGGCGACGCCGCGGCTGCCGGAGAGCAGGTAATTCATCCCATAGGTGCTGGCTTTATTCTCCCGTTTCCTGCGGCCCGGGTGGTACTGGTGCTGCTGGGGAGACGCCGGGGGCGGGTGCGGGCTGCGCGCCGGGTGCGGCGGCTGGTGGTGCCCATTCACAGCGTTCACTTTGTTCTCGTGGAAGTTAAAAAACTCCCCGGGTCCGGCCCCGCTGCCCAGCAGCCCGGGAGGAGCCACCGCCACCGCCCGGGGGCCGCCGGAGGAAGAGGAGGAGCCGCCGCCTCCGCCGCCGCTGCACGATCCCGAGGAGGAGAAGCCGGGGCTCTCGGTGCCGGACTCCACCGACGAGCAGGAGGACGAGGAAGACACGGAAGGCGACTTCTGCAGCCGCCGCCCTCCCTCGCCGCCGCCGTTCACCGCCGCGGGGCCGGCGGAGACAGCGGGCACCAGTCCGGTCAGCAGGGCCGGCGGGGAAGGCGAAGGCGAAGGCGGCGAGGAAGAGGAGCAGCAGGCGCCGGGCGCCCCGAGCCGCACGCAGCCGTGCCCGCGGGGCGGAGAGGCGGCAGAGTCCAGCGCCGGGGAGTTGAGGCAGAGGTAGTGCGGGAAGCTGGCGCCGCCCCGGCCCCCCACGCCCTGCGAGGTCTCCCAGATCTGCATCCACAGCGCATTCGCGGGTCCTTTCTGCTCAGGCTGGATCCAGGCCACGCGGGGATCCATCCACGCCCGCCCGCCGCCGCCGTCCCTCACTGCCCGGCCAGAGCTCCGCGCCGCCGCCTGCTCACCGCCCGCTCCCTCGCTCGCTCGGCCCGGCAGCGGCGCTAGGAGCGGCCCGGCAGCAGCGGCATGTGTCGCGGGGAGGAGGGAGCGAGGGAGGGCGGCTGGAGGCAGAGCCGGGCGAGGCGAGCGCGGCTCGGCAGGAAGCGGAGGCGGGCAAACTGTACCCGGCGCTGCCCGGAGCGCTCCGCTCGCCGCTCCAATGTGGCGTGTCCCCCTCGCCAGGGCCAGAACCGGCACTGCGCATGTCCCGCAGATTTTAAACCTTCACCGGAGACGGCCGCCCTGGCAACCGCACATGCGCGGGAAGCGGGAGGGAGCAGGGAGCTGGNAGAATGGGCTAAGCTGGAAGGGACCACAGTGGTCCAGCCTCCCTGCTCAAGCAGAGTCGTCCCAGAGCACGTGGCACGCGATTGCATCCAGACAGTTCTTGAATATCTCCAGTGAGGGAGACTCCCCAAGCTGTCTGGGCAACCTGTTCCAGTGTTTGGTCACTCCCACAGGAAAGAAGCTTTTCCTCATGTTTAGGTGGGACATCATTTGCGGCCCTTTGCTTCTTGTCCTATTGCTTGGCATCACCGAGAAGAGCCGGGCTCCATCCTCTTGACACCTTCCCTTGAGATACTTACAGACACCGTTGGCTGACTCCTCCACGCCACAGCTCATCCCTTTGGAGAAGGGTATCCCAGTTCCCACAAAATTAAAGGGTGGGTTTTGAGGGCTAATTCAGAGAAGAAGCAAGTGCAGGCAGACACCTCCTTAGGGGAGGCTGAGTGGCAGAGAGTGTGGGGCCAGTCCCTCCCTGGGGGAAAGGGGAGGCCTGGCTGATGCGTCCAGGCAGCACTATGCAGTTCATAACCAAGGGAAGGCTCTCCTTGGATTGATAGTGCCAAGACAGCACCATAGAGCACATTTCCACTGGGTGCTTCAGTTTTTATTGGGCTTGAGTCTCAGGGAGACAGTGCTTGTTCCAAGGGGTGTCTCTGATGGATGGGTTTCGAGTCCAGTGATCACTAAGTAAAATGCATACTGCTATTGGAATGGGATCAGACAAAGACATACTGTGATCTAAAGACAGGCTTTAACAGCCAGCCTCCCAGAATCATGTCCGTAACAGTTCTCTCTCTAATCCAGGGATTTGGCTCTTTCCTTGAGCAGCTTCAGCATGCATATGGATAAAGTGTCCTCTCCTGAGGTACCCCCAGAAACTCAGCAGTCCGGGACTCCCCAGACTGTTCAACAGACCCCTTAACCTGACTGCAGAACAGCACAGAGAAGAATTGTACGTGCATAAAGACAAATACTATCAGGGAATCCTAGTTAGAACAGCCCTCCAATGCAGTTATGTGGTATATCTTGAATGATCTTGCTGCCGCAGAAGGTGAGAAAAGGAGAGGTCCCACTCTCCATAATCCTGCTAATTCCTTTCCGTGCTGCCTTGCACAATCCCTGATATTGATTAGTGAGCCAATTTAACTTGTTAATTCAGAGAAGACTGCACTTGGAAGAAAAGTAGTAGTTTTCAGCAGTTCATTTTGAATTAGCTTACTTTGTGATCAGAGCTGGCGCTGAGAAGGGGGTGGAGAGAGCATGAGAGAACAAGACAGTCGTTTGTTAGCAGAGGGCAGTTGTGTTTGATGCAGTTATATTCTCTAACTATATCCTTAGACTTCAGAGCAAGGGAAACTGATACAAAGGTGACAGCCTAATGTTTATTACTGGAAGTCATTTGGAAAAAGCAGGTCATTAATTTGTTTTTTTAAGGAATAGGCCCGTTTTCAGGACTAACAGCCAAAGTACACATAAAAGTACACAATAAAGTAACCAAAACCAAACCACATGAAAGAGCTATTATTTCTCATATAGAAATATGTTCACCACAATTTCTTGCATGGTCAATGAAGTACTAAGATCTTCAGCAGAGATTTCAGCTTGAGTTACTGACAGCAGTCCTTGGTTTTATGGTTCATCTTCCAAAGGATTTTGGATTGTTTTGGTTGGGTTTTCGTTGAACTAGAAAGAAGACAAATAAACAACCCTCTCAACTCTGTTCTTTTTGTATAAATGCCATAAGAAATAAACCAGAGAATTACACTGTCTCTTTCTTCTTTTAGCCCTGAATACTTTGTATTCTTGCCTCTATGATGGTCTGGATACAGCAAGGAGAGATGGGGATAGACTGTATTTCTGCAAGCTTAGCTGCTGGGGTATGCTAATGGTTGGAAGAGTTACTTTGTAGATCGGCTGTGAGGTACTGAAAAGGCTGAGGCAGCTACAGAGCGCACACCTCAACCCTTTTAGTTCTGTGTTTTGACTCTTCATACATCCAGTAAAGATCACATCTTCAACCTGCTGAGTTAAAACTCTTAAAATAAAGGAATACTCATCAGTGTTTCCATAGGATCATAGAATCACAGAGTGGTTTGTATTGGAAGGAACCTTAAAGATCACCTATTTCCAGCCCTCCTGCCATAGGCAGGGACACCTTCCACTAGACCAGGTTGCTCAAAGAGGTGGAGAGGGAAAACAAAGGGACACAATGGCCAGTCATGCGGAGACTTTTCCAAGCTCAGCAGTTTCATGATTTGTTTTCTTTATTTCTTTCCCTGCCCTGCTGCCATCTTTTAAAACTCAGCACTTTCAAGAGGGCCTGATTTCCCACTCTGCTAAAATTTACTTCATTTTGAGGTCTAAGTGGTAGAGACCACTGCCTTATAAGAGGCAGTAACTCAAAAGCAGCTTTTGAATGAGGAGAGACTCTCACCAATCCCAACCCTGTCTTGGAAGAGGCTAGGCAGTTTCCTGAAGTAGCCACAGACAGAGTTGTCTCTCACTGGCTTAAACTGTGTTAGACAGAATTTCTGAAGCTACAATAGTGCTTTGTCAGTTCTTTGTATGGGTTCAAGGCAGCAAATACCATGTAAGTGTAATAGAGAACATGCGATGGATGGGTGGCACAATGTGCTTGAATGTCCATTTCAAGAACTTGGAGATGTAGGAAATCTCTGAGAAATCTGTAAGCAACAGTTTGATAATACGCCAATTAATTCATCTATCTCATGATGATTTGTAAAAACTTGTGGCACATCACTGAAATATCTCTGCAGAAAAGGAGGTATTACATGTTTCCTACATAAATGTGTACAATATGAAGAAATAATACCCAATGGTCTGTTGTGGCATGAGGACAAGGAAAATTATCATCTTCTAACATCAGGTTTTACTCTCCTCTGTTTCTAGCCTCTCCAGTGAGAAATCTAAATAAAGTGTGTTTCTAATCTTGTCTCCTTAAAGTGAGAATTTCTCCCTAAAAGTAGCAAGTGAGAACTTCCTTTGCAAGGATTAATTTTTTTTTAAAATCTGGTTAATTTTAATTCAGCTCTCCTTTACTGAATTAAACGCCACAGTGAAGGTAAGATTCTCAGAATGTTTGAAAGTCAAATACACTTTGGATCATCAGAAAAATTTCTTTTCAATAACACTTCCTTTCCACTGTTGAATTTGTGAGGATGCAAGTAATGAAAAGTCTCCCCCTATGCTTGGCACTGGTGAGGCTGCACCTTGAGTCCTGTGTCCAATTCTGAGCCCCTCATATCAGGAAGGACATTGAGGTGCTGGAGTGAGTCCAGAAAAAGAAAGCAAAACTGATGGAGGGTCTTGAGCACAAATTCCATGAGGAATGGCTGAGGGAGCTGGGGTTGTTTAGCCTGGAGAAAAGGAGGCTCAGAGGTGACCTTATCACTCTCTACAGCTGCCTGAAAGGAGGCTGTAGCCAGGTGGGGGTTGTTCTCTTCTCCCAGACAACCAGCAACAGGATGAGAGGATACAGCTGCACCAGAGGAGGTTTAGGTAGGACATTAGGAGGAATTACTTCACAGAAGGGGTGATTAGACATTGGAATCGGCTGCCCAAGGAAGTGGTGGAGTCGCCATCCCTAGAGATGTTTAAGGAAAGACTGGATGTGGCATTTGGATTTTGACCCATATGACGTTGATTCTGGCCACCCACGATCACACTGCAAACCTCTGATGGATCACCTCCTTCATGCTCACCAGCTCTGATCTCCTTTGTAGCCTTTGTGGCCCATAGCCATTCACTGATGAGCTGGACTCAGTGATCTCTGAGGGTCCCTTCCAACTCAGAATATTCTGTGGTTCTGTGGTAGGATGGATGGAGAAGGCAGAGAGAGTAGGGCTCAGCAGTATGTCTGACCAGACTTGTATCTGGTGACGGCAGGAAGAGGAAAGAACTGAACAAGTCAAGTCTCAAGCTGGTGGGGGTGTGACAGGAAGGCTGTCCCGCCGAAGGAGGTGCATCTCTAACAAGTGACCTTCAGAGTGTGCTAGTCACCAGGAGATAGGGCTGGGAGGAGGCAACAGGGAAACAGTTTCCTTAGCTGCACTAAAATCACTTTTTTTTCTCAGTAAATACACTCCCGAATGGCAGAGTGGAGATACAGTTTTCATGTCTCAAATATATCTGATCACAATAGGGAGACAAAGAGAAATCCAGAACACAAGTTTCTGATTCTTACAAGGTATGATTTGGGACATTGTTTTAATCTGTCATCTGGAAATACGGGCTTTTACCTTCTTCAAAATGGCATGTGTCTCCCATTAAAGAAGGCCTGGCATGAGTAACCCTGAACAGTCTTAAATCATGTTGTATTTTCTCCCTTAAATTTTCTGCTTGGCTCAGTCCTTCCTCTCATCAAGGCTCTATGTCCTCTTCTGATGAACAGTAAGCATCAGCCAAATTTAGGTTGTTGAGGTATATTCAGAGCCAATTAAAGTATAGAGCCTGAAACAGCTGCCAACCACCAGCCATCTCCTCTTCCCACCCCGTCTTCCCTGATCTCATGATGATTGCCAGCCCTGTGTCAGAGAAGCTGAGCACATGATAAATCAGCAGCTGAACAGCTGCAGCTTCCATCCAGGCATGTTCATGCACATGAAAATACTTTACTAGCTGCCTACATAGAATAGCTGTGTGGTAAATGGAGAAAGCGTGGGAGGCAGTTCACAAGCCATTCTGTTCTGTTTGCATTCAGGGTGGCATCATAGTGGGAGGGGGTGCACGGACAGCCGGGTGTGATTCTTGCCTCACACTGCAGGATGCGTGTCAACACTTCTAGCGGGAACTCTGCCTTGGAGACCTTTCATCACTGCGTGCATGATATGGATGAGCAATACTGCTACAGGAACAAGGTAAGGATGCCACCTTGACATTCCCACGTTCTATTTCCATTGGTATATTTGGGACTCTGATAGGGATTGCTTTCAAAAGTCTGCTTTATTATGAATGTTTATCTTAGTTTATTACACAGAAATTAAATACTTAACACAGCATATTTTTACAGTATTCAGTGACGTATTTAATTATTCTGTATCAAGGACGTTCTGTGAAAGTTTTAAAGTTGTGTCCTATTTTGCTTCTTTTTGTCATTTAGAGCAGGTTTGGGAGCATACAGGTTTAGGAAGATTTGTTTTTTAACTCGGGGATTACGAATTCTGCCTTTGAGACTTGTCACTTTTCATAGGAGAGGATGTTCTGCCAGCAGTAACATTTAATTGAAGACAAATCTTACAGACTTTCTTTCTTCAAAGCTTTATTTAGACATGAAATTAAATTGTGATAACAAGCACAAAGAGGGTTTTAGGAATAATTTTAGCTGTAGAAAATACCCTATGAGAGAGATGATAAACAAATGAAGTATATGCTAAATATCTATAAAGCTTTTGAAAGTATTTTTCTAAGTGGGATCTGAAGAGTTGTATGAAATCAGATGCTCTGTCTTCCTGTCCTGATTAACACAGAGCACTGCAGAGTTTCTTGTGTCAGAAAGGTCGCTTGCCTTTGAATGACAGGTTGAGAGAACATATTAAGGAGACTCTCATGAAAGTTCGTAGGAGTAAACAGTCCAGGATTCCTCCCTTATTTGTGTTTGCAATCTAGGAGGTCCCAGGATCATCTTTAAGTTGTCACTCTGCAGGCTGCTGTGGAGGACAGCTGAGGGCATGCAGAATGTGTTGTGTGAATCCTGGCAGAGGGGAAGGCACTAGCACTAGTAGAGAAGGAAAAACTAGATCTGGCTAGACTGTCTTCCAGGAGAATAATCTATAAGTAATGTATTGTTCCTCCTAGGAACAATATTAGAATAAAAATGCTTTCTTCATATCTGCTGGGTGTGTAAGCTTTCTGCTGGGGAGAGCAGGAGGGGACAAGCTGTGAGAAAACTGATGTACAAGTCGCTGAGTGCAGATGTGCCCTGGAGCCCTGATCTGCCATGTTAACATGGCATCAGACAGGGCACCAGCTGCTTCTGTACTAAACCTGGAAGGATCATTTATGCATAGCAGAACGACTGTGGTTAGAGTTAAAGTTACGTCAGGTGTCAGCAAAAACTATCTTTGTGGAAGATGTGGCTCACTTTTATTAGATTCCATGCTAGATCAAAGCCATATTTGATCTTGTACAGATTTCTAGAAGATAATTTATCTTGTGTGGTCAACAGGCTGAATATTTATCATTGGTTCATCCTGCCCACTGGTCCTCATCTATAGGCAGCACAGGCACATACCTACACGCATTCGCTCTTTAAATAGAAACTTCTCTATTGCAATGCACCTCCCTCTCCTTAAATATATCTATGTCCTGCATCTCCACCTTCAAAGCTATTATTTTTAACTGTTCTTGGGCCACAACTAAATCACTTGGACATCTCAGGAAGGAGAAGCAGCTTGATGCCAATATAAAAGTGCTGACCTGAGCCGTATTTGCATTGGGCCATGGATAAGTTAGCAGAGAAGTACAGAAGATCAAAAGAGAGCAAGATTTTTTGGCAAGGTCTTTAGCTAAAGTTGATGTGCAGCAGCTGTAGGATAGATTAGATAGGGACTGATAAGAAAGAATAATATGGTTTAGCTGGTCCTTTAGAATGAGGATAGGAACAAAGATAAGAAAAGCATGCGTCGGTAAGAGAACATGGCTGACAATTTCATTTGATGTAGAGAAAGACCTGGACTAGGAATAAAGGGAGCAAAGGAGGTGGAGTGGACAGACGCGGGCGTTGGCCAGGGGGCCAGGAAAACTGTCAGAGTGAAGGCTTGTCAGTCGGTACACACATGTCCATTTGCTCTTTGAAAGACCTAAAACCAAGGCCAGGAACCAGAAGAGTATTCAGGCACCTCTCCCCGAGACTCTCTACCAGCACTCCAAGCTTCTTGCACCAAATCCTCCTATGCTGTGGTGCAATACTGGAACCATATAGCACTTTACAATTTTCTCTGCCTTCACTGAGAAATAAAAAACATCCTCACCATCAGCTCTTTCCAGTGTGTGGACAGACTGTGGACAGTCAGATAGACACTGGGCCTTCTCCAGGACTTCTTCAGTTTGTCAGTACCATTTCACCTTGGTACCTTACACACATGCAATCGAACAGGCATGCCTTTGGGATCCTGGAGGCTGTAGATGAACAGAACATGCCTGGGCATTCCAACCCCACCTTGTGATGGCAGTGCCAGTATCTGCTGACAGTGGGTATCAGCAGTGAATCATAGAATTGCTTAGGTTGGAAAACACCTGGTAGAACATCGAGTCCGACCTTTAACCCAGTTCTGCCAGGTGCACCACTAAACTGTGTCCGTAAGTGCCACATCTACACATCTTTTTAATACTTCCAGTATCCCTTCAGGGAATCAACCCTTGGTGACTCCACCACTTCCCCAGGCAGTCTGTGCCAAAGCTTGATAACCCTTTCAGTGAAGAAATTTTTCCTAACAGCCAATTTATCCCAGTGCAGATTGAGGCCATTTCCTCTTGTCCTGTAACTTGTTACCTGGGAGAAGAGACCAACTCCCCCCTGGCTACAACCTCCTTTCAGGTAGTTGTAGAGAGTGGTAAGGCCCACCCCTGAGCCTCCTTTTCTCCAGGCTAAACAATTCCAGCTCCCTCAGATGCTCCTCATCACACTTGTTCTCCAGACCCTTCACCAGCTCCATTGCCCTTCTCTGGACTCGCTCCAGCATCTCAATGTCCTTCTTGTAGTGAGTGCTCCAGAATTGAACACAGGATTTGAGTACTCACCAGTGCCAAGTACAGGGGGACCATCACTGCCCTGATGCTGCTGGCCACACCATTGCTGATAGAGGCCAGGATGCCACTGGCCTTCTTGGCCACCTGGGCACACGCTGGATCATGTTCAGCTGGCTGTTAACCAGCACCCCCAGGCCCCAGGACAGCTTTCCAGCTACACCTCCCCCAGTCTCTGGTGCTGCAGGGGGTTGTTGTGATCCAAGGGCAGAACCTTGGCAGAACAGAGGACATGATAGTTACCTGCAGTGGTAGTTTCCATTCCACAGCCATGCAAACAGAGTTAAGGAGTCTGTTCGTAATATCAGTCTCTAAGCTCAGCAAGCATGGGCTTCACAGTAAGTCAATGCCTCTGAACTTCTGGGCTCCTGAGCTCTATGGACATGCAGGTAACACTGAAGAAACAGCATTCATTTATTTTGGTGAGAGTAGAAAAGGAATGAGGAAGGAGGAGTAAAATTGAAATTGAAACAGATTCTGAAATTGAAACAGATGCTGAAATTTCAGTATTGAAACAGATTAGGATTTATGATTGCCTGTGGTTACTGTGCTTAGGTTAAGATAGCAGAACATTTTTTGCTCCTTCAAGGCAGGTCGTGGGCCTGAGCAAGGAGAGGCTGCCATTCCTGCTGCCATGTGCCAGGCTGAAGCTCCCATGTAGCTTTGTGATGGGGCAGCTTCACT
>VZRO01001103.1:180095-201622 GCA_013397915.1 Daphoenositta chrysoptera | reverse complement strand
TTTTTTTTTTTTACTTTTTACTCATATTCACCACTGGCTCAAAGCATTTAGAAGCCTGGAAACAGCTCCAGGTTCCTGCAGTGAGGGTTCCCAGGCTGATGATTCTCTTTACTGAGTCCTGGTGTTCAGGATTCATCAGATTGATGATTCTCATGCTTCTTAGCTAAGTGAGAGGTCTGACAGCCCTGCAGCTGGGAGTCTGGCCTCCACTACTAGAGCTCAAATTGAGGATCTTTGCCATGGTTGCTGACAGATGATGCTTGCAATGGGATAGGCTTTACTTGCAGAGTTTCCAGCAGAGCTCATGGTGTGGTATGGACTGATGCCATCAAACAGATAGAGTACTCATTTTGCTCACAGAAACACAAAGTTCAGCTGTCTTTTTCTTTTGATATGGTAGCAAGGATGCATGGACCTTCTTCTCATTGGAAACAAATTAATGTGGACACAAGACAGATGTGCTTGTGGCTCCACGCCTGCCTGGTGGGACCTGGAAGGGCTCTTTTCATCACTGGGCTGTAGCTGTTTTCTCATTCAGTAGCCTGGTGATAGCTGTGAAGTTCAACCCAGCTGGTTCCTCATGAGGCAGTGACAGACTTGGTCCATGAGACTTATATTTTCAGAGGGAAATAATCTCCTGACCATGTACTCAGAAGGTGGCAGTAATTAACGCAATGTAAACACCAATCTTTTTAGGATGATTCAGGATTCTCAGAACCTGGTGAAGCCATGTGACTACCAGTGCAGGAAGTTAAGATCGCTACTGCCAACAAGTCTTGCATGGTGGGAGAAACAAAATGCATTGACTGTATCTCTTTTGCAATTTCTACATCTTATTTGGTCAGTTCATGTACCATCAGTTAATCAGACTGGCCATACAGACGATTCCACAGCAGTGATTCTGAGCCTGAAGCCATGCTACTGCTCTTTCCAACTGCACACTACATCACTTAGTGGTTGAAAAGTGCTTCTCTGACAACTTTGTTGCCATTCTATTTTAAATGCTTCTGTTGATTCCTTCCCTTGTTGATGGTGTAAGTCATACTATCCAGAGATGATCTTTCTGAGAGGAGTGTTCTCACAGGGTGGGTGCTGTGTCAGAGACTCAGCCAATTCTCGCATGATGCAGTCATTCTCCTTTAGCTCCGTGTTTGTGTAGATTGATCAGTGCCTCCACCCTCTAGAGGGGACCCTCTCTTGATCCTTCTCTTCCATAACTTGAGAACCATACATAGTATTAGTCTACACCCCAGTCTACTATTAGTCTACTACCCAGTGGAATGCTTCAGGAGTTCCATTGCATAAATCTGTGGCTGAGTCTTGGCTGTGAAGTGCAGACCCCTTGAGAGTCTTCCCTTGAACTGGATCTCTTAGGAGTGGACAGGAGAACATACAAGGATCTGTCCTGAGGATGTGGAAGCTGCCTTTTTCACCTTTTGCCCTGTATTTCTTCCTGCTGTTTTCTGCTTCCAGTATCCTTGTGACAAGAGAAATCCTTTCCCTGCCCTGAGTGTGGTATGTTTCTTGTTGAGGACATGTTAACCATACACTACCTGGCTTTGCCATAAGGATTCTATTGCCTGGTGCTGGCCTGGAAACCATCTGTTACTACTAGCAATGGCTCTGGGATAGGGCTAGGAGACAGGGTGGAAGTGGTTTGACCTTGATTGTGCCATTTATAGGATAGACAGCTCTGCCTCAGCTTTCTGCACAGCTGTGAAGAACAATTTCTTGACATTTTTACTGCATGGCGTAATTCTTTGCTGGGCCTGATTCAAACTCTCTCATTCAGTTTGAACTCTCTCATTTGGGCCACATGGAAGCCGGTAAGAATTACAGACAAAATGTTTTGATCTCACAGAAATTACATCTGCAGTTATCCACAAGGAAGAAGAAACGGTCTGTGATGTCTCAGGGCAGATCTCATCTATCACGCTGGAAAGTCTCAAACTGGATCTGCTAGAACAAAATATTTACAGTACACATTAGGAAAGATAAAACCTTTTCTAGATCAAGTAGAACTCTGGCTGAATGCCCAGCCTTGCTGCCAAACAGCTGGCCTTGCTGTTGGACAGAGAGTAGGAAAAGGCAGTAAGTTTCTCTGGAGGAATCTGTACAGAGGCTAAAAGATAAGGGGCCTTATCCCTGGAAACCAAAATTACCTGTAGTCTTCACTAGTATCTGTTCCAAATCCTTACTGGAGAGCCTTTCATAAAATTGATTTACTTAAAAGGAAAGCCCATTCAAAGGCTGCAGTTTAAAATGCCCGTGGAGACATACTTTCCTAGGCTGAAAAATACAGTGTTATGGAAAGCAATCTCTATAAACAATAGAGCTGTGCTTTGTATTTTGTATTTTCCCCTACATCTTATGCTATAGTCATCTACTTCAGAACATATTTGAGTTGCAAAAACTATTGAAAGCAGAACCCAGCTCTTCTGGTCAGTACTAGCATTTCACTTTCTGCTCCTCCTGTAAACAGTGCTTTGTGAAAATTCACCAGCACAAAAACAAACAATTCTATGAGAAAGAGTTTTGATATGATTAAAAAAAAAACCCAAAACCCAAACCACAAACCAACCATCCAAAAAACCCCCAAAACACAAAAAAGACCCACAACAAAGTAAAGCATTTCTTTGGCAAGCAATGTTTTCTTCACAGGAAACAGAATTCCTTCTTGTGATCAGTTCATGAGATAGCCCATAAATTCACTGTGTGTAAAACAATGTTACATGAATAAATCACTGAATGGATTTTTTTTTCGGGGTGTTGTTGTTTGTTTGTTTGTTTTAACTGAAGGTGTATAGTGAAAATCTGAGACAAGAACAGACTAAATATACCAGCAGCTGGGATGGAGCTGCAGGCCCCTCAGAATCTGGCATGCCCAAGTGCTGTCAGCTGTGGAGGCTGAGGACGCAGGGCCTGTTGCTGGGTGCCGTCTGTCTGAGCACAGTCGATGGTGGATTCACACTGTGTCTCCAGGCATGCGTGGGCCGGTACATCCGAGTGCCGGAGACTGGGGAGGCTGAGATCCAGGGGCAGCTACTGGGCAGACTGGGTGCCTGAGCCCAGCTGCTGGAGGCATCCCCTTTGTACACTTGTATTGACATATTTCCCACAAACAGACAAAAAACTTCCAAAACCAAACCCAAGTTGTAAGCCTCTGAAAGGATGGATTAAGAAATTCTCTGTGTGGGCTTCCAACTTTCCTGGCCTGCTTAGCTGAATGCTGTGATAACAAATGAGGGTCTATGCCCTAGGTGCTGGCAAGGAACTGGTCTAGCTATCAGTAAGTGTGTTGTGGATGGTTCATCTTACTGAGGATCACAAGCAGGAAAATTAGCACTCCTTGTTGTTCTATATGTTGTGCAACACAGACACAGATGGCTGGTGCTGATAATTTATTCATGCATGTTTGGGGGTGCATTCTTGTCTGCTTCCAGGATCCCTGAACTGAGGAGAGGACTGACTTTGAATTTGCTGCTGTGAGTAACAATTTCTGCTCTAGGCAGTGCTTAGAGGGGACTGGAAACTATGATGCAATAGGTACCCAGTAAGCCCACATCTGTGCAGTGCCACAATAAGACAATTGAGAACAGTGTTAGACTGTATTTTATATGTAAGAAAACGTTAGATAATCACATTTCATGTTTCTAATTAGCCTAGTGTTAATGAAGACACAAAGTGGCAGAAGATGACAGTATTACTCGATGAAAAATAAGGCATGGTTTGTCATCTGCAGTGTTACTTACAATTTATCTTTTTTTGATCTGATGCAGAAACAAGAATATTCAAGAAGATCTCTGAGGTTTAGCCACAGTAGCAGATGGGGTTGCATCTGCAAAGGAGATTGTTTTGTCTGCTTTGAATTGAAATTAAAAGCTGTTGCAACTACAATTCATCTAGTATGAAGAATTAGGAAACAAAGTACAATTACTTTGGGTTTTTTTACTTTTAAAAGTAACCGTTTTAAGAGTAGTAATTATTTCATATTATTCATTGAAGTCTGGAATGTCTACATTGCACGGCAGTTTCTGTTTAGGAAAACCACTTAAAGCAATTGACAAAAGACTTTCCTACAAGTGGCATGTTATTGTTTTATTTTGAACTTTTATAAATTCAAACATTGTATTGGGCTTGCATGGAGATGTTTTGGTAGTAGTGGGGCTACACAGGTGGCTTTTGTGAGAAGCTGCCATAAGCTTCTCCTGTGTCCAACAGAGCCAATGCCAGCCAGCTCCAATACAGATCTGTCTCTGGCCAAGGCTGAACCCAGCAGTGATGGTGGTAGCATTGCTGAGATAACAAGTAAAAATGGGAGAATAACTGTCCCTTTGCAACTGCAAGTGGAGAGAGGAGTGAGAATATGTGAGAGGAATATTTTTGCAGACGCCAAGGTCAGTGAGGAAGGAGAGGCAAGGAGGTGCTCCAGACGCCAGAGCTGAGATTCCCCTGCAGTCTGTGATGAAGACCACGGTGAGGCAGCTGTGCTCCTGCAGCCTGTGGAAGTCCATAGTGGAGCAGAAATCCCCCTGCAGCCCATGGAGGACTCCACACTAGAGCAGTGTTCCCTTTTTGCTCATGAAAATATCTCAGCTCATTTTTTCTTGGCCATTTAGCTTTCTATTTAGAAGACTAAACTGCTATATGCTGTCTGCATAGCTACTCATATTTTCTAAACTACTTTTCTGAGTATTACTTTATTCTATCAGTAATGATCGTATACTGCACTGTTTTAGACTAAATATTATGCTTAATCTAATCCTCAGAGGACTAGTAAAACCTGCAGGGATTATTTGAAGCATAAAAAGGACTATTTTCATCTTTGGTTACTGATGTTAGTGTATCCTGATGACTCTCCTTTAACACTTGAACACTTTCACAGTACTATTTGGGATTTTTCACGTCAGTTCTGTTAAGATACCATCACCATTTTTTGAAGAGACGGGCAGAGAATGAAAGAGGAAACATATCCTTTGCAAAACATTAAAATCCTACAAATCTGCGCTATTGCACTGGGGTGCTTTATCACAGGGCTTCCTTGCACATTAGCAGGACGCTGGCTCTGCACAGCAGCTGGTTCTTGGCCTTCTGCAGCAAACACAACATGTGGAGTGGGGGCATAACTGGAAGCCTCTTGGACTGTTCACCAATACTCTGATATCAATTAAAAAGATTAAATTCCAACCCCATGAAGCAGGCAGCAAGACACAAAGCAGGTACCTGAAGTAGGTTTTGCTTGCTTACATTGGACTGGCCTTTAGTCTGGACAGTGCTGCTCAATGTCTGAGCCCCCATTCACATATCACACAGCTTTTCCTTTTCTGGAAGACATTTATAACTTAAGTTTACAGTCGTTTTCCCTTTCAATAGCCCAAGAGAAATGGAGTGCTCCCTTCCAGAGCAGCTGGAGCATGTGGCTTTGCTAGTGCTATCTCTTTGGATCCAGCCACCCATGTCCTCTCAGAAACTGGACAGATACTTTCTAAACAAGAGGGAGCAGGGATAAACAACACCACTGAGACACTCTTGCTTTTACATTGGTAATGCATCATCTCCAGTGAAGCATTACACAAAAGGTTGTACCAAGTGTTAGGTTTTCTTTTGTCTCTGCAAGCAAGTAACCTACTGCTTCCACTGTCCACTTGTACACATCATGTATTGGCTTTGATTTTTAAGAAAACATGGTAAATCAAGCAAGGGATGAAAAGAATATGTTGTTTTAAGAAGTTCAAGAGCAAGCTTCAGTTGTGCAACTCTTTCAGATGCAAACCTTGGTTAAGGCTTTGCCCTTCAGTTATCCTGAAACAGGAATTAGTTGTTGCTTACACGTATTACATGCGTTTTTTTTCAACACATATATTGTAATAGATATATTGCATCACTGCAAAAAGTGGTGCAATTTTACCCTGAGATCTGCTTTCCTCACAAAATGGATGTGTGTATGAAAGGCTGCCCTGACAACTACAACCATTGTTGGTAAAAATGAGGAGCATAGAACAGACTGGGACAGTCTCATACTAAAGTTATTAATATATTTCAATCACAAACAGGACATAAAAACTGTGGTAGGCACCCAGGATTTCCTGCCTGCTGGAAGAATTCAAGTTTATACAACAAGTCACTTGTACACTATCTTCACTCCCCCAGAAGATGGTATGATGCTGAAGCACAAATAAAATAGTTGAAACAGCAGGTGCTACAGTTTTTTCAAGTGAAAAGTGACCTAGCAGCAGGAGAGGAACCCAAATGAGCAGCCTCTGCTTGTGTTAATCTTTGCTCTAACTGCAAGTGTAGAACATGTCAACATCTCAGCTACACACTTTGTTTTACGTAACTATGAATGTATCACTAGACAAATATATCGTATGACTTTTAATAATTGCTTTGAGTGCATCTCATCAAGTGCACACATGCATCTAGGTTATTCTAATCCAACCTTGTTTTTTCAGTCCCCAGGATCTCAACTGGGATAATGAAATTGCTGGTACAAAAGCCTTGGTCAATATCCACAAGTTAGACCGGGGATTACTAACAGAAGAAAAAAGGTATTCAAGCAAGACACCACAAATCATGTTTTATTAGTAAGGGATTTGGGGGAAAGATGTATCAATCTAACGAGAAGTATCTCTATTAAAAATAACGACAGATATTACACCCAATAGCAAGTATGCATGTTTTCTCCCTCTGGAATGGGCAGAACAGAGTTCATTTTCACATTACGTATTCTCAAGAAAAATGTTTCAGTATCAGATATTTTCCAACAGAAAAATCTGTCAGAGCTGCTGAAAAGGGAAGGGATCACAAGTGAAGTATGACAAATAAGTGGGATATTGTTTAAACAAAAGGCAGTTCTAGCATTTGACCAAGTTGATCATATGCTTTCACCAACATACCTGGGTCTTGAAATGCAGGAATCACAGAATCATTAAAATTGGAAACGACCTCAAAGTTCATTGAGTCCAACCTTTAACCCAGCACTACCAAGTCCACCACTAAACTGTATCTCTCAGTGCCACAACTACATGTCTTTTAAATACCTCCAAGGATGGCGACTCCACCACTTCCCCAGGCAGCCTATTCCAGGGCTTGACAACCCTTTCAGTGAAGAAATCTTTCATAATAGCCAATCTAAACTTCCCCTGGCACAACATAAGGCTATTTCCTCTCATTCTATCACTTGTTAAATGGGAGAAGAGATGAACTCCCACCTGGCTACAACCACCTTTCAGGCAGCTGTAGAGAGCTGTAAGATTCTCCCTGGGCCTCCTTTTCTCCAGGCTAAACAGTCCCAGCTCTCTCAGCTGCTCCTCGTAGGATGTGTACTCTAAGAACTGCCTCAAATAAAATCTGTACTTTACTTCGGGAAGGCTAGAAGTATAATGAGAATATAAAATATAATCACACAAAGAACAAAACCTTCTGGCTTGGGTTTGGGGTTTTTTTTGTTAATCTAATTGACTAAAATTTCTAACATGCTGACATTCACAGCCCACAGATCTTAGCTTTTCCTTTTCTGTAACAAGAGAGAACAGAGATAAGCTGTCAGACCATCACACTTCAGATCCCATCCCACTGTAGGCAAACCATAAATTAACGTTATGTGGGCAAACCAACTGAACTTTTAGGCAAGATAAATATTTATTAGCATAGTAGCAGAGCAAAATCGAGGCATCTGTACAAATTTGCTGGAAACTATGATAAAAGACTACTGACTAGAGAGCTACAGCTCTCGAATATACAGAGACATGGTGAACATTGACCTTTCTTTCACTGTTTATTATTGAAAGAACATTTGCCTTTTCAAAAACGACAAAAAAAAAAAAAAAAGAAGAAGTGTTAGAGTCTAAAGTGCTGCAGAAAGATGTTTTTTACCAGTAGGTTGTCCCATTAGTGATTTTTAAACAAATATCCCTGAAGATATAAGATATTTTGGTGGGTTAACCCTGGCCATATGCCAGGTGTCCACCAAAGGCACTCTGTCACTCCCCTCCACAACGGGACAGGGGGAAGAAAACATAGCAAAAGGTTCCTGGATTGAGATAAGGACGAGGAGAGATCACTCATCAAATATTACCACAGACAAAACAGGCTCGAATTAAGGATATTAATTGAATTTATTACTAACAAAATCGGAACAGAATAATGAAAAGTAAAATACATCTTAAGAACACCTTCCCTCCACCTTTCCCTTCTTCCCAAGCTCTATCTCCTCCCTCAGGGAGGCACAGGAAGACAGGGAATGGGGCTTACGGTCAGTTCATCACATGTGGTTTTTCCTGCTGTTCAAGGAGAGGAGGGCTTCCCCTGCTGCACCGTGGGGTCCCTCCCAAGGGAGACAGTTCTCCATGAACTTCTCCAATAGGAGTCCATCCCATGGGCAGCAGTCCTTCATGAACTGCTCCAGCGTGGATTGCTCTTCCACAGGGTGCAGTCCTTCAGGCACAGCCTGCTCCAGTGTGGGTCCCACTCAGGGTCACAAGTCCAACCATGAAACCTGCTCTAGCCTGGGCTTCTCTCCACAGGTCCCAGTCACAACCCTGCTCCAGCACAGGCTTCCCATGGGTTCACAGCCTCCTCCCAGGCAGCCACCTGCTCCAGCATGGGGCTCCTCCATGGGCTGCAGGGGCACAGCTCCAGCAGGGGAACCTCAGCTCCAGCCCCTGGAGCACCTCGTCCCACTCCTTTGCCACTTGGTGTCTGCATAGATGTTGCTCTGCCCAAGAACATTTTTTTTTTTCTTTTTTAAATATGTTATCACAAAGACATTACTGCCATTCCTGATGGGCTCAGCCTTGGTCAGGAGCAGGCTGGCCCTGGGATGAGCTGACATTGGCTCTGCCAGACAGCTTCTTCTTCTAGCAGCTTCTTACAGAAGCCATGCTTGTAGCCCCTCACTACCAAAATCTGGCCACACAAACCCACCAAAGATATTAATTCACCATAAACTATGTAAGTGTTTAAACACCTTGAGTAGATAATGGTTTTTGAATCCTCATTTTTTTCCACTAAAAGAGACTTTGATAGGTGGATTATTTAGATAAGAAGATTTTTAAAAATGCTGCAGAGATGACAGGATTTGGAAATATTCTGATATTTAAGACTAGGAATCTAAAATTATCTTCAGAATACTCTTTAATTGATCCTATTGAACTTTTATTGTCCAGTAACTCCATTTTAACATTGAGGAGTAAATCAAGCTCTTCACCATCCTCTCTCTCCAGCAAGCATCATGACTGTTCATCAAAACAAAACTTACTGCAATAACCTACTGGAAAATTTAGCATCTGGCAAAATTGTATTACCAATTTCGTTTGAAAAACATAACCCAACATAAAAGTGCAAACAGAGCAGACAACACTTGGCAAAAGTTTAAATTCCATTTATTTTCAAATTATATTAGCAGCAGAGTTTTGGGGTTTTGCAGAAAGTTTTTTTAGTTGCTGTTCATTTGTTTGTTTTTTATTTTTTTTAATTATTTGAATTTGGTTGTTCACTTGGGGGTTTTGTTGGAATTTGGGGTTTTTTTTGTTTTCCCTTGAGTTGTTTTGGGAGGTTTTGTTTGTGCCAGCAATTCTAAAAAGTTCTTTATTATTACAATAATGCAAAAGACACAGATAACTTGAAAATCTGTATGCATGGGATCTCATAATGTTCTTGAAACTATTCTGGAGTCTTTCCTGAGTAAAAGGTTGGGGTATGAGAACTGACACAAGGCTGCAGAATTTTAGAATATAAAATCATCTGGAATGATAGCAACAGAAGAAGGAAGACCCTTGATTTTTTTAAAACAGCATAGAAAGAATTTTTTTTTTTAAATTTCAAGGTTTTTTTATAAAGTAAGTTAGAAAACATTACACAATTGTTAACAATGTTAGATCAGCCTAAGTATCCTAAGTAAAGATTTCCAAAACCAGTTTAGAGTGAGAAGACAAATATTGCATATTGAGATAACTATCAATTTTAAGAGGTAGATGACAATATTAATCTATTAACAGTACAACTTTTATGTAAATATCATTAAATATTGTCTATACAGTGTCCCTATATTTGTAAGAGTGCAAAGAGAAGAAAAAACACTGCCTCTCGTCTAAAAGCAACTATATTCATCTAATTCCTTGATCTGCATCACCAGCTCTTCTGGAGATGCAGGTAGGGGGAACGGAAAGGATTAGTAAGGCAAGGAAAAAAATAAAATCAAGCCTATTTGTGTGTGTAGGCAGAACACACCATCCAGACTGCAGTGAGGGTGGCTGAGCTCACAGCACAATCCTCAGGACAGCATGGCTACATTAAGTGGAAGCAGCAGAAGCCGTCACAGGCAGAACAAGAAGCATCAGAAGTCGTGCACAGTACTTCCCACGATGCCTGTTCACACTCATTGCCTAATGCATTTATGAAGGCGCTTCACTGCTGGAAAAGCATTTCTCTTCCTATTCACCCTGTCCATCAGATTCTGGGTTACCATTAAGAGGAAAAAGCAGTAAGTAATAGCAGCACTGATGGAAAGGCTTTGTCACAGTGATGATCAGAGTATGTTGCTAACCTGCCAGCATCTGTAAAATGTTGGCTGTTACTAAAAGCATCTGTCTCAAAGTGTTAAAAGCACAGCTCAATACAAAAATGGGATGACAATTTTTCTGTCCTTTGGATAGTCTTCAAATTTCTCAAGGTACCATCTGAAAAACAAAGGAAGAAATCTGATGAGTATTGAGTCTTCAAAACGCTGTTGAGGAAATTAAGTAATTGTACAATGTGTTCAATTTAGTCCATACATGTTTTTGTCTACAAACAAAACAAATGCCTTTAGAACCTACTCTGGATAGAAAACTGGCATTTACTGCACTCACCCTAATGACATCTAATCACCAAATAAAACAAAACTACATTACATCTGCCAGCAATGGGAAATCAAACCAACAGATGTGGTGAGATTAGTCAGAGAAGGAACAGCCCATTCTTTCAAAATGTATGTTGTTACACATCCTGAGTATTTTGAAATTTTAGAACTAGAGGGAGAAAAAATTAAATCAAAAACATGTCATTGCATAATGACTTCCCATGGAAGCAAGGGATACTTCACACACCGGAATGTGAGTCCCATTCTGCATAGAAACATCTTCAGTTCCAGTTAAAATTTGGATAATCAAACTGAACATGACAAACATTGCACTAGCCTCATTGCTAACATCCCTCAAAGACCATGACTATTTTCAAATCCAGACAATTTAAAAAAGAAAAAAATGCAGAGTACTATCAGATATTGTTTTCACCTTCCATAACAAGCATGTTTAGTCCCATTTTGGAATATTTATTCTTCTGCTTTTCTGAAATAAAAGAACTAAAGTTCATCTGTGCTCCTCAAAGGTGCAGATATTCATAACATCAATAGCTAACTGCAAGATCAAAGCTGGAATAAACAGAACAAAACATGCAATGCACAATAACCTGTATCTAGGGAATACCATTATTACCCCATTTAACCATTTCAGTAATTTATTCTAAATTTTTTAAACTAAACAAACTACACTAACATGTTTATTCACTTACATGGATTTGCCATTTTTAGTTGCTTGGGTTTTCCTGTACTCCTCTTCCATTTTTATGCATTTTTCCTTTAGTGTAAATAACTTCATTTAACAACATTTAGCTTTTCCTGATGTTCTGAAAGAGTGCCATCAAGGCTTAAGATTGATGGAAACCAACCAAGGAATTTGAGCCTGAAGAATGTAATGTACAAGGAGAGGCAGGAGAACTTGTCATTGCTTCATCTGGCAAGGAGGAGACACTCACAACTCAACTGGGTGAGCCCTGGGCAATTGGGCATAGCCTTGTGGTTTGCCCTGGCTGGAGCAGCCACACCAGTTGACTGGACAACCTTCAAATGCTCCTCCCAGCTCAAGATACTCCTCAACTCTGCTCACTAATAGCAGGTGATAAAACAGGAAGAGATGGTCATAGGCAACAGGTTTGGAAGGCTTAGGTTGGATAGTGGAAGAAACTTGTTCACTGGGAGGGTAATACAGACCCAGAACATCCTACAAACAAGGGGCAGGAAAACCTCTGTTTCTGGAGGTTTTCAGGACTCCACTAGACATGGCTGCCCTCACAGATGGTCAGTAATTTTTTTTCAACCCATCTCCTCCCTAAATTCATGTTTATTTCCTCTTATGCCACTAAGGTTCAACACGAGAACTGAAGCAGGAAGCTGAAAATAACCAAAATAAAATTAACATGTTCAAATTCTTTTAAACATGCTATTCCTTAAAGAGAATCCTTTCAGGAAACAAGTCTCCCCAAACTATGGTCCTTCTTGCTAGCAGGAAAGCCACATTATAAATAGAGTACATGAGCAATCAGAATATTTAGAGCAGAGACTTTATTAAACATCATCTACCAGAACTGTTTTTATATTGTCCATACACTTGATTATAGACAATGTGATACAGACATGACTATAAAGTGTGCCTGTTAAAGACAGCTTGAGTGATATTCCAAATTTTAATATTATAGGAACAAGTTTGAGAAGGGAAAGTATAGTATTTGATTAATTAAGACAATATTGCCAAACATGTCTGTAATCTTTACAGATCCAGGGTGAACCATCTTCATTTAAACATTATTTGGACCACCTCATTGTACTGTGTGTTTATGCTCTGTACTATACTGCTGAAATTCTACAGTGCTTAATCTTCTCAGGGTATTCTCTATCATATTCTGCTCTGCAGCAGCAGTCTCTTTCACAAGACTTGCTCTGCAACATCCCTATAGGATGAGGCATAATTTGTGAAATGGAAATGCAGTGTGGCATAGAAACAACAGAAATGACAAGGCACAAACACTTACTTGTGGTGTTGTCTTGCCCTTGAACCCAGGATGAAGAGAGTACACAATGCAAATGCAAGGCTTTCAATGGTGCAGCAGGCAAGGGCAAACCCAAACCATTCCAGGATCTCTCCAAAAAAGTTGGCTCCAGTGACATACCCAAACATTCCTCCTGAAAGCAGGACAGAGTTACTTCAAAATACCTTAATCAAAATGTCCAATGTTATCTTTTCTGTTCATCAAATAGGAGCTATATCACCAATGTCTCTATTTAATCTTTAAAGGCAGTGGAGGCAGAGTTTTTCAGTTCAAGCTGTACAGTGAAGGATCACTTCAGACCTCATTCTAAGACAGACTTTTTGTAGCTCCATTTTTTGTCTTTAAATAATGAAAGAAAAGAGGATTTACTAGCATCAGAAACAAGTACATGTCTTTGCAAATAATTACTTAACAATATGTTCTTTGATCATACGCTAAATCTTTTTAAAAATATGTAAAAATAGAAGACATACTCCCCTTGAGTGCCAGAAAATACTCATAGGGTTAGTTAGCCTACAATTTTTCATTTAAGTACTTTAGAAATTAAGTTAATTATGAACAATATTATTATTATGAAGTAAAGTTCCAAATTTTATTCTCTCGCTTACGAAGTTGTTGCACTTTTGTTCCCATTCCTCATCAGATCTGCTGTTTCAACCCTTACATTCAGTGAAAATTTGGCAGTCTCTGTTAAATGTGTTGTATAGACAATTGTGCATAAACAATTTGTACTCACCTACTGGGAATTTTATAAATTAAGAATTTCACCCTAACTCCAAAGTCAGTGTACAAATTGATAATATTTCAGTATGTGCTTTACCAGTGGGACTAGACAAACAAGTATTTGACAAATGTAATAAAGGACATGTTTTGACCTTGCTCTAATTACACTACTTTTGTGACAAAAGTAAAATTCTAGGACTTCAACTGGATAAGAACATCAAAAAGACCACCTCCTCCTAATCTTGCAGCAAATAACATATTTCCTTCAGAAATTTTTTATACACTGAACACAGTACAACAGTATGTTCATATTCATTTTTCACATGAGCAATTTACATCTATTAAAATTATAAGTTACCTTCTTGGTGAAAAATAACAGTCTACCTTATATATCTTAGTTCTTACGGTTTTATTTAAAAAAAAATTAACAACCAAGAAAAAGCAACAACTAAGAGAAAAAATGTAGCGAGAGAGCAGAATTCAGAGGTAGAATTATCTTTCTGCTCTCAGGGAGTGTAATATACCTGGAAGTGTGCCTGTTTCCAAAAGTGTCAATAAACCTTAACACTTCAATAGGCTCCATAAGAAAGCCTTTCATATTCCCCATTTTCCCATGAAGGCCAGAATTTATAATGCCAAGTCCATTTGGATTTCTGTCCTCTTTTCCCTGTGTCTCCCTTTTCACAATCGTTGCTGCTCTCTGATTACTTTAGGTACCTCCCTCTTCATATGTAGCACATGAGATATGTCACATGCTGAGTACTTTCTGCATTCCCCTCCTGCCCCCACACTGGATTGATAATTCAGGTCTTTATTCTCCACCCACCTGCTGATTCTCCAAAAAGTTGGGCAATGCTGTTACATGTTTACCCCTTTTTAAAAATTAGCCAACATTGGTCAAGAAACCTAAAGATCTGCACAAGCCAAGTGATCTAATCAAACAGATTCCTTACAATACTTGGCTTAAGAAGAAAAAAATGTTTCCCAAACTATGAAATCACTTCCTGAGGTAGACAACAAAATGCTATTTCCAGTTGCCTCTTAGATCATAAATTACCATCTCCCTTAAAATACGCCAAGCTTTAGATTCATTTTCACATAGAATAATTTTAGGTTGGAAGGGATCTCTTGAAATAATCTTATCCAACCCCCACTGTTGATGCAGGATCAGCCAGAACAGGTTGCCCAGGACTATGCCCAGTCCTGTTGCCAGTCTCCTTACAATCTCTCTGAGCAACATGTTCCACACCTGTGTGTTTGACCGCCCTCACAGTGCAAAAAAAAAAAAAAAAAAAGTTCAGATACAATTTTATGTGCTTGAATTTTGTGTCCACTGCCCCTGCTTCTGTCACTAGGCACCACTAAGGAGAGCCTGGTTCTCTCTTCTTTGTTCTCTCCCATCATGTATATATAAACATTGGTAAGATCCCCCTGAGCCTTCTCTTCTCCAGTCGGAACAGTCCAAGCTCTCTCCACCTCCTCTTATATGAGATACTTCTTTTTGTTGTATTAATTTCTGTACCATTTTTACTTACCTCTTGGTATCTTGTAACCAGTTTCCCCTGGTTTTCTCAGATTCCTGAGAATATGATCAGAATGAATATTGATGCCCATGCCGATCAACCACCCAAAAAAACCTGAAAAGAAATATTGAAAATACTATATTAAGTGCACTGCATTTGTTCAGAAAACAAACTACAGTCAGATATCACATTAGGCATATTGTCTCAAAGCAGTAGTGATGTAAGCAGCATAGACAGTTCTGGTGACATCCTGCACAGTCCCAGTCCCACACTGTGCTCTTCAGTCAGTAGAGCTCACAGTATCAACAGCTCCCTAGAGAGGAAATAGCACTGTAAAAATGAAGATTATTCTTAATTGTGCTAGACTTACATAAATGTATGCATGTGCATATATGCAGATGTAATGTGTATGTTTCCCTAACTTCCACATAGAAAAACAAACACGTTCAAATTTTAAACACTGAAAGAAACAGCCATTTTTAATCTTCCCAGAGGGACACATCTTAGCCCCACTCTCCTTTTCCTTTTTTACGGATAGCATACCAGAATTTCCCCAACAGATTTATGTGCAATAAAAGGAATACAGTTGTGAAGGAGTTAATGTACCATTTACTCATGCCATTCAGCAAAATGGTTTAGCCATTTATTACAGCCTTTCACAGAAACTGAGATTGTTGTCACATTCTGCATCCTTATGTTGCCATGCGTATGGAATAAATCAAAAGGAATTTATAATTGAAATTCATTATTTTGACCCCTTGGCAACATGCTACCTTTGTTATCTTCCTTTGGAGGCAGCATTCCCTGCTGATAAGGAACAGATAAAATCTGTGTTTTGAGGTTAACCAATGCCTCATCTCAGATTCTGTGATTAGTCTTTCCAACAAGACACAATCATCTGGAGCATCTAGATGCCTGTTGATATTAGGAGAGATACTGGTAACCCACATGCCTTGCCTACAAGATTGTACCCAGATATGGACAATGCATATGCCCTCTTCACGTCTGATGTGTGAATAGAGCAGAGGTGGCACGTGTTTAATTGCCTGATTTCCAGATAAAAAGCTTCATGCTACAGATGAGGTGCTGATGTTCTGTCACCTGAACCTTGTGAATTACAGTTTACCACTAAAAAAGTGTTTTGATGCACAAAAGAGATAGCCATCAACATTCTAAGGAAGCAGTTGAATAGGGACTTACAGGAGTAAGAAAAGACACATAGAATACTGCAAAGGGTTTGAAGAAGCTAAAGCAATCAAAGGAAGAATGGAGTTTCCAACTAAAAGTGCAGATAGATAAGGAAAGGACACAAGGGTGAAGCAAGGAGGTGTTGGTGTCCCTGTTTGTTGCAGTCACCACTTCAGGGTATGGCTGGCTCTCTTGGTAAGTTCACAGGCTCTTTATTGGCATACAGGTGTAAGGTTCATGCTGGAAGATTAGGAAGTTGTTCTTGGTTTGCAAGCTCGTGGTTCTGCACTTGAAGCAGAACATTCCCATTTCCTCTGAAAATGGATATGTTCACTGCTCTGAACTAAACCAACACACAGTCCAGAGAAACCATGAGGAAATCACATCCTGCTCCAAATCAATTGCTGGTGCAGATATAAGTTATTGTGTTCCCCAAAACAGACAAACTATATAATATAGTTCCACAGTCAGAGAACACATCAGTTGTTTGCATCTTCTCACCATGATAGCTAATCAGCCTGCCTTCTCCAAATTTCTGTCTACACTAGAAATCTATCTCATTTCAGCTTCCATCTATTGAACTTTGGTTGGCTGCTGCTTGTAGACACTTGCTCATTCATCTTCCACATCTAATTTCATACAGCTTAAGAAATATCTTATTAACTACCAGCAAGTATGCTTTCGTGCTATTGTTATTTTCTAATATTCTAGTAACTGTTTTTTAGTAATTTTAAACAGAAGCTTAAAGACACTGTTAGATATTTTTAAGTACTAGAACATAATAGTCCAGTTGTTCAGGGAGTACCCAGTGTACAATACGTCACTTTGGCATTTGCTTTGACCAAAGCCACAAGCATAAACTGCAGGTATTTGGAGATGCCCAGCTGGGATGAATACCAAATAGCAACTATAAATTGCTAAGATCCAATTATGCTGATACGCAATACAAAAAAAAAACAATCCAGAAGATATTCTAATTACAACAATAATAATAATTAAAAAAAAAAAAAAAGTCTTCAGTTAAGCTGTTAATAGCCATGCCAAATTTTATCTCGAGATCTGTTGTAATTACAGTCTCAAAAAATCAGCAATGGTCACGCTATTAAAGTGGTTGATATGTATACCGGGAATCTTCAATTTCTTAGTTTTCAGAATAACTTTTTAAAGCACTATATTGACTTACAGAAGTCACCTAAGCAACACTTCACTTACATTTAGCAGTACTAGAAAAATATATAAACATATATTTCAAACTGGTATTATTCAGGGAAAAAAAGGCAAACAAAGAAAACCACAACAAAAAACACAAATAGAAACCAAACTAATTAATACACAGAAGTATTCATAACTGAAGGCAGATGAACTTAACTATTGTCATTTATACATTTGCATCTTTCAGAAATCCTTGAAACTTAAAAAAAAAATCCAATCAAAAGAACTCAAGGAAGCTTGAGCAACAAGTCTTATTGACTTGAATTTTTTTTTAAGATATTTGAGTAAGGAAGAACTGATTTATGGCTCCTTAATCATGATTTGTTCACTGCACTGTACTGAGATATCTTTTGACTAAGGTACTGAACTGAAAACATTTTCAGGACACTGAAAACAAAGTCTTCCTGGCTTTAGAGTCTTCAACAGTTTTGATAAACAAATCTTTTAACCTTTTTTTTTTTTCTGGATTCCAATTTAAGGAGAGTGGAAATTTGAAAGTACCAAGAAAATTTCAAATATATTCTAGTGCCCTCTGAAGTCATTCCCTTGTACCTCAATTTCTCTATTTTTAGTGCGCAAGCAGAACTGCCTCCTAATCTTGGCAAGAGAATCTACTTAGATGTAAACGTCTTCAACTTTATATTCATGACAACATTTATCACAGTGGTCCTCTACTGTCATCCACAATAACACTGAAACAAAGACAATAAATTCTTTTTCTTGCTCTAAAAGGCTTGAGAAATCCAGGAGAAACACTAACTTGCTCTGGCTACAAAATAACAAAAAGAAGGGTAGTGACTCAGATCAATGATCTACACAGTCCAGTACTCTGCCTTGGACTGATGAGGCAAAATATTCTGGTTTATCTTCAGATGAAAATGATCTTTCTGTAAAGATTTCATTAGGAAATGATACTATCATTTTGACAGTAGGCAAAGGTAGATGTCTAGATAACAAAAAACTACAATAAATAAAATACTTTGTCACTAAATATCGTAGCCTTTTAATCATATCCATGGCTTCAAGTATAAATGTAACCTCACTTCCCAATTGGGAGTGAATGACCAA
This sequence comes from Daphoenositta chrysoptera, assembly GCA_013397915.1. Taxonomy (NCBI): domain Eukaryota; kingdom Metazoa; phylum Chordata; class Aves; order Passeriformes; genus Daphoenositta; species Daphoenositta chrysoptera. Next base: position 183,044 of record VZRO01001103.1, on the reverse strand, counting down.
CCCCTCCATCCCTTCCTTGTGGGGCCAGTTTTGTCATTTGACAAAGCCACCCCCCAGTTAGAAGGGCAGATGGATTGATGCCTGTGTGTGGATCCAGCATAGATATCCTGACACCAAGGACTTGTAGCATTTGCCATGGTATGTCAGTAGTTAGCAGCTAACCTTGCTAGTTTTTTTACTCCATGAATTTGTTTACTTTAGTTTAATCTATATGTTACTCAGAAAATCGTTGCTTCTTCTAAACCTGCATGCTGCTGGTTCCACGTAGGGCTTCAAGCTTCTACATCAAAAAAATACACGACCCGGATTTACTTGTGTGTTAAAGAGTAAAGATGACAATCAGCTCATCTAGCACTGCAGAAAGAAGTGTCAGTTCACAGCTCTAAAGTAAAACAGGTTAAAAGGCCTCCAGCTACACCAATAAGAAAATTATGAGAAGACTTATAAAATGGCATTGAAGACACTATAAAATCACAATAAAAAATTAAGAGCTATGAAGACAGAGGAAAATTACACCTGATGTTCTCATACCATGATTAAACGCACCTGTAATGAAGCGTGAATCGCCCAACCAGCCCGGAGGGTAAGTTGCATAGGTGGTTAAGCTTCGGCCCTGCAAGTATCCATTGAAAACACAGAACAGGAGCGCTAACACAAAAGTGAAAAACGGAGTTGGTTTTCCTTCACGGATCAGAAGAGGAAAGATGAGTGCCCTACAGCAGACAAAGAAAATTTATTGTATTAACCACAGAAAAAGATAGTTTTGAAGTCCAAACACTGTCCACCCTACCCTACTTTTCAAATTCACAGCACCAGTCCTTGATGCCTGTTTGAAAGGATAGCTGTGCTTGCTTTAACACCTAAAACATTCTTCTTTTTTTGCCTAATTGGAATTACAAGGTCAGTCCTCTCTCCCCGTATGGCAGAAATTTTGAACCTTGTATCCAAAGTAATTACTTTGGTGAGAGAAGTAAAGGTAACTGATATTAAGCACAGCTCATTTTTATGCTCCTTTGTTCCAAAATCCTCAGTTGTATCATCAAGCTTTCTGAAATGAGCTAGGTCTCAAGATTCGTCCACCAAATTCCCCCAGCACTTCCAGGGGGAAAGTCAATCCCCCTGATCTTAACCTAATTGAGCTCAGTTTCCTCCCTACCCCGTAAGTCAAAACATTAATTGCTTCACCTCGACAATTTTGGTCTACTCTATGACACCTCTAAAGACGTGACAAACCCACAATTGCCATCCCATTTGGGAAAGGAATCTTGATTGCTTTTCCTGGGGGATTATGCAAGTAAACAAACTAGCTCCAAACAAGAAGAGCAGGTGAATATTCTTATGCTCTTTCTTGTGGAACTAGCCAACTCCCGATGGTCTATTGATTTAGTTATGATCTATAATGATGCAGAAGCAGGATACTGAAGCCTGAGCATTCTTCACGTGTTTTCCATCTACCCAAGCACAACTGTTTCAAAACAATCTTTCCAAAGGAATCACAGCTCTAACAGCTTTCAAGAAAGAGTAACATATTCATTAGAGGATTATTTAAAGCCTGCTATGCTACAACAAACAGAACTAGATAACAGAGGTCTCTTCCAGTCTACATTCACCTAGAGAGTCTATCAGGTTTGGCAATAGCAACAAGCAACTGGGAAAAACAAAAAATGCAGCACAGCTCAGCTCAGCTTTCTGTATAAACCATTGCCTCACATTCATAGCTATTCCCTGACATCAAGGATGAGTTAAGATCCCGTGTCAACGCTAATACCATTACACTTAAGAATAGAAAAAGGGGGAGTAAAGACACAGTTCCAGGTTTTCAAAGGCAGCCTCCAGGCCAGCCGCATGCCATACACCTCCTCGCCACAAGGCTGTGGAATACGGTTGGGTCAAAAGCAAGAGCTTTTCTCGATAAGCACCAGGAAATAACAGCATATCAGCCACATAAGTGGCTTAAAATAAACCTGACAAATCTATCGCTCCTATCTTGGTGGTAAATTTACTTGTGGAGTATGACCAGTAGCTACGGTCCATAAATTGAAGGGAACAGCAAGATCGCACGTGGGCTCCAGCTAAGCTGCCTTCTCCAAGTATTTTTACAAAGTGCCTGAATACTGTTGACTACGCGGCAACATAGGGCACTCGACCTCAGCCTTGGCAGTATTTTAATGAATCATCATCGAATATGCTGAGCTGGAGGAAACACGCAAGGCTCATCCAGTCCAACTCCTGCAACGAACACTATTTTGAAAGATAACGTTGAACAACATAATGGGAAAAGAGCTATTGTTTCACAATATCAAGATTACATCAGTAGACGGTGCTGAACCTTCCTTGCTGTAACACTGTGACCTTAAGACTGTTCAATCCATTGCTGAGGCGGGAGCCACCACAGCAGCAGCACAGGGATGGAGCGGCAGGCTGAGGCAGCGCCAAGCGCTCCGTTTCCACGCCGGAGCATCGCAGCGCACAGCACAGTGCGCACAGGGCAGCCAGCACCGCATCGCCCCGGCGATTTACCCGGCTCCCGTAACAACACAGTCTTAAGGTAGCGAAGCAGAAGAGACGTCAATGGTTATTATATTAAGTAACAAACGCTAATTAAGAGACCCTCAACCCCTTCGGTCGGAAAGCAGCAACTAGGCATCTCTAGGAAGACTGATCCCTTCTCCCGCCCCCAGCATCGCAGGGAGCCCCCGCCACCCGCCCCAGCCCCGCCGGCGCCCTCGGGCAGCGCCGCTGGCCCGACCCCGCACCTGTGCGCGTAGTGCAGCAGGAAGCAGCCCAGCAGGACGCGGTTGGGCCGGNCGTAGCGAAGCAGAAGAGACGTCAATGATTATTATATTAAGTAACAAACGCTAATTAAGAGACCCTCAACCCCTTCGGTCGGAAAGCAGCAACCAGGCATCTCTAGGAAGACTGATCCCTTCTCCCGCCCCCAGCATCGCA
>VZRO01001103.1:117269-179557 GCA_013397915.1 Daphoenositta chrysoptera | reverse complement strand
GGGGCGGCGGCGCCGGCGGCGGCGGGGACCAGGCGGTGAGAGCCGGGCCGGGTGAGGTGAAGCGGGGCGGGGAGCGCCGGGGCCGCCGGGCTGACGCGGCGGCGCTTTTCTTCAGGGCTGGGCCGGCGGCTACCCCGAGATCGTGAAGGAGAACGAGCTGTTCGAGCGGTACTACCGGGAGCTGGGCATCGTGCCCGCCGGAGAGTGGGACGCGTTCATGGCGGCGCTGCGGGAGCCGCTGCCCGCCACGCTGCGCATCACCGGCTACCGCAGGTACGGGCCGGGGGCTCCCGCGGGGCCGCGCTCCCCGCAGCGGCCGCCAGAGCCCTGGCACAGGGGCAGGTGCCCTGCCCACGGCAGGAGGGTGCAACTGCACCATCTTTAGGGGCCCTTCCAACCCAAACCCCCCTGTGATTCTGTGATTCTCCACCCGGTGTCCCTCCGGCTGTCTCTCGCATGCAGCCACGCCAAAGAGATTCTCCACTGCTTGAAGGAAAAGTACTTCCGAGAGCTGCAGGACCTGGAGGTGGATGGCCAAAAAGTCGAGATGCCGCAGTCGCTGAGCTGGTGAGTGATCTGGAGGCGAGACAAGGCATTCTGCATGTTCCCGGCATCCAGCCTAGCTCACCGGTCTTTCTTCTGCCTCTGCTTTTTTCCCATCTCTTTTCCCCCAGGTATCCTGAAGAGTTAGCCTGGCACACTAACTTGAGTAGAAAAATCTTACGCAAGTCCCCACAACTGGAAAAGTTTCATCAGTTTCTGGTTAGCGAGACAGAATGTGTAAGTTTTTGGATAGATCTTGATTTTTTTCTGGCATATCCTGAGCAATGCTTTATTGACATACATTATGAAAGATGGAGACTCTATCTTTTCTTTCAGAAGCTGAGTAGCTCAGAAAAATCTGGATTTTGTGTTGCAGTTGGCAATGATGCATCCCGTGATTCTCGTGCCTAACTGCAGCTACAAACACTGGCCTAAACCAATTGGTTTCTTTGTTGTTGTTGTTTGGGGATTATAAAATGAGTCCCTGTAAAATAATCAGTTGCTGTTAGAAACCAAATGTTTAAATCTGATAAAAAGGGCATGCATGTGCGTGATAACACTTAAGTGATGGATGTTCGTCACTTGATTTGACCCAGTTTCTTGTCTCTTTGGAGCAGAAACTACAGAATTAATACATCTGGACTAAATACGCAGTTATTAGAAATTACAATTGGGTGAAATACTGTGACGTTTTTGTTACATTCTAACAAAATTTAATCCTAAATTTATTGTAGTGTTTTTCTGACTGCTTTGTTATTTTACTACATAGTGATTTAAAAGTTATTGCAAGAAAAATGCATTCTGTCATGGAATAAAAACAAATTTAATTTCTTTTTTCCTTTCAAGGGAAATATCAGTCGTCAGGAGGCTGTTAGTATGATCCCACCTCTGCTGCTTGATGTTAGCCCTCATCATAAGGTAAGTCTAGAATATAATGTGTACTAAAGTTTGTTCTGTAAAATGAGCTAAATTAAACTACAAATCACAACAGCAGTTTCAAGGCTGATACACAGTTCCATGTCATTTTGGTATGTTTTATGCTTTCTGCACATCAACAGCAACACTCAACTAATGTTCAGATCACAAGCACTATCAGAAGAACATCTTCTTTTTCAGCTGTATGTAATATCCTGCAAAAAACACTTAGGTTTTAAGCAGTTGCATAGTCTTATTTTCAACGTGTAAATGTGTTTAGCTGCATCTGAGTTATGTATTCTTGTTTCAACCTGCTTTTAAAGTAAGATGACTGTTTTTACCTTCATCTCTCCATCACACTGTGAACAGATGTAGTTTTCAAGATGCAAGTGATAATATTCTTTGCCAGGTAGATTTCACTCCTCTATGCCTTTTGAAGAAGCTGAAAAGTTCTACTCCATAAATCTGTTAGATGAAATATTTTGGGTGAACTGAAACATGCTGCTGGTGGTGGCTAAACACTATAGGGTGCTAACTTTAACTGAAGTGTGTAAGGAATGCCCATAGTATTTTCTTATGGCACGTTGTGGGAATGACAATATCTGGTAGCAAACTTTCTGTTCTAGCTTTTGTGATGTTTGCATACTCTGTGCTTGTTTGCAGACCAAATCTGTCAGGTGGCCTTACTCTCTTAACCTGTTAAATTAATGAGCTCATTGCCTTGCTATCTCAAGCAGCCACGTTGTGTTCTTCTTTCTTAAATTTTCATGCTGCATCTAAAATTTTATGTTTATCAAACTCCTGACATATGTTTTAAAGACTAGTTTGTACATACTTGTTTTTATATTAACATTACTTAGCATACACAACTTTTCACCTTGTTTTCCCTTACTTTCACCCTAACCCAGTATATGACAGCTATGGCTGCAAGTTGTGAGGCAAGCTCTTCTCATCTCTTTTAAATGCATAATGAATTGAAAGACTCAGTCCTGATGTGTCACAGGTGTATTTTGATTTTTGTCTGGAACTGAACAGGTAGTGAACACATTTGTCTTAATGTAAAACACAAATTGTGGGGATATTTTTGCACACACCTTACACTGTCTATGCTAAGATAGCAGTATACAGTATTTTACATTGAATGTTCAGTTTGGGTGAGTATTGCAGCATTCTCCAGAAATGCATGTAAGGTTTCATAAATCAGACTAAGAATAGGTTATTTATCCTCTCTTGTGCCAAAACAGCAAATGTTTAACAGTGTAACGATGCCCTGACCTGTCATTTAGAACCTTTTATGGTCCTTAGTGCCTTAGTTTATGAGCTGCTTGTTAGGACCTGAATTGCAGGTTATTTTTGCTTAACCAGCATGTTCTGTATGTCATGTCTAACACGCTGATTCCATCTTCCACAAGGATCAAATTAATTATTGTCAAACTTCCAAAGCTGTGTTCATTTTTAATATATTTTTCACAATTTAGTTTTCCCACACCATCAGTTTGCTGGACAGTTTTAGAGCATGCTTAGCTTTGTATATTCTTCATCATCTTTTGCATTATCTGCTAAAGTAGAAAACAGTAGCATCACAGCTCCTACTTTAAACAGCAGATCTTGCAGGGCGTGTTTCATGATGCGTTAGCCCTGCATGACAGCACTTGCCACATGCTCTCGGGCTCTCTTCACGTTTCTCTGGGGGCTGTTGTCTGGTTTATGTCTTTGGTTAACGCCTTTGTTCATGCCAGGGGCTTGCATGAGGATCTGAGCAGATCGTTCCCATCCTTTATCCTGTTGCACGGTCTCAGCTGATTTTTACTGGAGCCAGAGGTCCAGGAGATAGACATATGTTTCTGAAAATCTGTAACTAGGCAAGAGGAAAGAGTCTAAGCTTCCCTGCTTAAGAGAACAGTGTGAGATGTCAGTTGGTTTGCTGTGGAAGTGACTCTACCAATGACTCACAATCCAAGTTGGTGATAAACTAGGAGGGAGAAATACACTTCAATTTAGGTGTTGGTGTCTCTCCTGTTCTGGTCAGCTGACTCAGGGCAGTTCAAACACTTCCCAAGTGCTGCTTCTTCCAAGATAGAGAAACAAGAGATTTATGCTGCCTTCATTTTTTGAAAGGGAAATGTGAAAGGAGGGAGAGCAATTAATTTTTACAGAATCTGTATAAACAGCTGTCTCTGATTACTTTACTGATAGTTTAAAGAAAAGTGCTACTTGCTCTTGAATGTAACTTTGCCTTTAATATGTGTGTGTGTGTAGATGTAAAGTTCCAGTTAACTTCAGTTGGAATTGCTTGTGAGCTGATAAAAAGATCATATCCCCATATATGTGTTCAGGTTCCTCTTCTGAATTTTATTCCAGCTGATGTTTTTGTTCTAAACTAAAGTTCTTTTTATATTTTCGACCTTCAAAGGTAAAGCATGCAAAGAACAGGATTGTACTTTGTTTTTTTCAGATTAGTGTTCAGAACAATCATAATTCTGCATATTCAAAAATACTTAATTTAAACAGGAACACAGTAAATTTCTCAAGTACTTAAAAAGTACAAGGCAGGATGTTTTTTTAACTTTCTTATGTTTGTAGATTCTAGATATGTGTGCTGCACCTGGATCTAAGACTGCACAGCTCATTGAAATGTTGCATGCCGACATGAATGTTCCCTTTCCCAGTAAGTCTGGAAGACTAAAAACTTTTGTGACTTGGAACTTCTGATTTTCTCATAGGAGGTTGTTTTTAATGTCGCAGATGAGTAACTGCATTTAACTACATCTTGAATTCCCAAAGGGGTTGTTATGAGATGAAAGGTACCCCACCTTTGATTTGAAACTTCATGGGCTTCCTTTACTTGAGAAAGAGAGATGAATTATATGTATCTTTACAGTTCAGACTACAGTACATATAATTAGAGCTTAATTTCTGTATATAAATCAGGTTTACTTAGTTGATGGTGGCCTATGAGCCTCTGTGGTTTCATGGTATCTTGCAAACACTGGATTAAGCTGCTTTAGACTAAAGCAGTTGTGATATTTATTGTTTTTGTAAGCTTCAGAATCTTTGTTTTTGGTTAGATGCTCACAGAAAATACTGCCCATTGAAACTGTAAAGTTGTAGAGAATGTGGATTCTTTCTGCGTTCTACTGAAAGTTTGCTGATTGTCTTCGGTGACAGTGGGGTTTTCTTTTGTTTAGGAGTTTTACTTTGAAAAGTTGGAGGGCCCTTGGCTGTGTCTTACTGCCTCTGGATGGGAGCTAAAACTCCTTAGACTATGACACATCAGTTAATCTTCAACATCATTTAACTTATTTAATGCTCAGCAAGGGGTCCTCTACTCATAAGCAGTCTTTTTAGTAAAAATCTCTAGTGAAAGGTTTACACAACTTTTGAAGATCAGGTAATAAACTATGAAAAATTATTTAGCTGTTGAATAGTGAAGCATTTTCCCACTATTTTATGTTCCCAGAGGGTTTTGTCATTGCCAATGACGTTGACAACAAGCGCTGCTATTTGCTGGTTCATCAGGCTAAGAGATTAAACAGTCCGTGCATCATGGTGGTAAATCATGATGCCTCCAGCATTCCTAACCTACAAATAGATGTTGATGGAAGAAAAGAGATCCTCTTCTATGACAGGATTTTATGTGACGTCCCCTGCAGGTACCTTGCATGTAAATTTGAACACATGGATTTTAGTGCTTTAAGTCCAGTGTTAAGTTTTTTGTTTTACTGAATTATGCCTTTTGAGTAGGTTAGTGAGTTAGGATTTGTAGTAACTTCTGAATGCCTTTTAAGTGTGGGAATACGGAATCAAGGTGAATTTTTTCATTCCAAGCAGTCCTTAAATTTGATCAGTTGAAGGGCTTCAAATTTTGACCTTATACTCAGGACACTGAAAAGGAAAGACAGTGAGGAAACAGAACAGAACAGTGTATGGGAACTAGTTATACGGGAGAAAGACTGTTACTTTTGCACTGCTATAATTGGATATGGAATGAGTTTTACACACAAGTAATAAAAATCTGTTTAACCTTTGTTGCAGTGGAGATGGAACCATGAGGAAAAACATTGATGTGTGGAAGAAGTGGACAACACAAAACAGTTTGCAGCTTCATGGGTAAAAAATGCTTATTACACATCTGCACTTCTTTCATTTTTCTCTCCTGTTTCTGTATCTTTAACATCTTCACGCATTCACATATTAATATATGACAAAGCAGACACTAAGAAGAGTAATTTTTCTCTCAAATCAAGATCTTAGTGCTATTGAGAGGAAGTGTAGCATTTCAGATGTGAGGAGTGAATCTAAATTGCTTGTATTGTTACAAATATCTGACATTGAAATATTCATAGAATTGATTTAGACCGGGTAGCAAATAAAATGGAACAAATCACTTGGTTGGGATTCTTAGCATTTAGGCAGGTAAAATACTGTTGGAAAATACAGTAAGTTGTAAAATTTAATAGTGATATTTTGAAGTCTTTAGGCTACTGAAGATACATAAACGGTTCCAGTTACCTGAGATGGATTTATGTAAACGGATGGTGAATTAATACTTAGCATAGTGCAGGCACATGATAAAATGTAGTGATTGAAACACAGATGAAATACCTCAGAACATTTTAATGTGTATTTTTAACAAGCTGGGGATGCCATTGGTTACTGTGACTCAGCTGACTGTGATTTCTTGGCAACTCGTTCATTATTGCAGGTTTCATTTTAGTTGGAAGTATGCAGGTAGGGTCTAAGCTCGTGGTCCAGCTCAGTGATACCTTTCTCAGAAGGCCACTGCTAGCTAAGCTATGTTGTCCATAATATCTGTAATAGTCAGATTACTCCTCGTTTTAACTGGATTTCTGAGAAGAGTCATGTTTCGGGTGTTACTTTTCTAGTGTTGAGTACTTTGTAATAAAATTGATGGGGCACTAGAAAGAACAAAATAGAGAATGTTATGTTGAAAGTTATCCTGCATTAGTATTAATGTTTGACCTAATTGCCATTTTAATTTAATAGGTGTAATTGTGAGTGTGTCTGCAGTATAGACTGCACTAAGCTGACTCAGTTTAACACTGACTGTAATTTGTGTGCTGCTGACAGCTGTAGAGCTCCCCAAGTGCTGGCTTAGCCCATGGACATTTGTGTGTCTGCAGTAAAGCTTCTTGTGGGCTCCTGAATGATAGCTGGCTAGACCAAGAGTGTTTTGTTAGATTGCAGTTGAGAATTGCAACCCGTGGTGTTGAACAGCTGGCAGAAGGCGGGAGAATGGTGTATTCCACCTGTTCCTTGAATCCCATCGAAAATGAAGCTGTGATCGCATCCCTGCTGGAAAAGAGTCAAGGTGAGAATGTGAGCTTGAAGAGAGTGGGGAACTCTTTTTCTTTTTTTTCCCTTCAGTTCAAAAAAGGATATGTGTATGATGGTACTAGTGATAAGCTTAGTGTGAATAATACACTCCTAGTTTGCAAAACTACAGAAATTTTTTGGTACCAGTAGGGTTTCAATAATGTTGCTATGAGTAGTCTTGTTAAATGGGCATGAATCAGCTGCAAATATAAAACCTGAAGAGTTGTGTTAATGATACAGAAGACACTTCTGCAGATCAGTGGCATTCAGTCTCTGTTATCTGGCTCCTGTTAACTGCTTTCACTGGTTGGAGTCCATGTCTGACATTCGTAGTTCCTTTGGAAAACTCAGTGTGAAACATTGCTGCTGGGCACTAGAGGAGTAAAAAGTCCTGTGTGTAGTTAAGCAGTTAGAGCAAGGTAATTGTACACCAGTAGGTGGGAGTCACTGATACCTTTAGCATCCTTCAACCCACATTTTGACATGCTTGGAATTTTAATGTGTTTAAACTCATGGGGTTTTTTGCATTTTTGACTTGCATATGAAGGCTGAGGTTACAAGAGGTGGAAAAATTGAGATGAGCTGGGAAGCTGCACTGCATCATTTTGTGATAGTAGGGTTTAGTAGCCCATTTAGTAGCTGGTGTATACTATTTTTTCTGAATCCATAACCTGAAATTTGGAAACATCTAATTGGATTTGGCATGGAAAGTTCCACAGACTTTTTTAAGTTGAGCCTTTTACAGAGCAGAAGCAGCTCTATTGCTCCTGGAGCTGCACTTACTTTGGAAGTTGGTAGCCTGTTTTGTGTAATGTTTACTTTGTGCTAGTAACTATTCTGGCCCCAATGCATGAAATTTCATTATCTTAGAAATAGCACTTCAGCTAAAGTGCTTGCAGGTTAATTAGGAATTGACTATTTAATTTCTTCTCCTGCTCTGCTGTGCACTGGCGCAGCCTCACCTTAAGTCCTGTGTGCAGTTTTGATCACTGCAATATAAGATAGACATTAAACAACTAAAGAACATCCAAAGGAGGGGAACAAAGATGGTAAAGGGTCTGCAGGAAAAGCCTGATGAGGGATGGCTGATTTCACTTGTTCTGTTCAGCCTGGAGAAGAGGACACTGAGGGGAGCCCTCATTGCAGTCACAGCTTCCTTGTGAGAGGAGGTGGACGGGCAGGCACTGATCTCTGCTCTGGGGTGACCAGGGACAGGACCCAAGGGAATGGCCTGAAGCTGTGTCAGGGGAGGTTTAGGCTGGATATTAGGAAGAGGTTTTTCATCCAGACAGTGGTTGGGCACTGGCACAGGCTCCCCAGGGAAGTGGTCACAAGGCCTGACAGTTCAAGAAGCATTTGGACAACACCCTTGGGCACATGGTGTGACTCTTGGGGTGTCCTGTGCAGGGCCAGAGTTGGACTTGATGATCTTGGTGTGTCCCTTCCAACTTGGACGATTCTGTGATTCTATGAAAGGACATTTTTATTTAGAGGTAGTTTCTTTGGTAGGCATAGACACATTTCCAGTAAATTATAGTATGCTTGGCTTATGAAGGCCATACTAAGCCAGCATTAATTTTAACAATGACAAGATTAGAAAGCATTAAGAACTAGTTGGGACAGGAGCACAAAAGCAGTAGGATGTGAAGGCCAGCAATTGCAGCACCTGGGGGAAATTCAATAGTTTGAAGGAAGGATCTTGACTGTCTGTGACATTCGGATCTAGTCTCTGCCTGGTGGAGGTATTTTGAGGCATACTTGGAAGCTGTGATATGTCCCAGCAAGTGAATGGTTATCCTTGGAACTTGGACACAGGTGTAGCTAAAGAAGGTAGTAGTAAAGAAGTAGTGCAGTGGTCTTCAAGGGGCATTGTACCTCAAGAATTAGTTCAGGTCAGTCCAGAAGGTTTATACTTCCTAGCACAATGTTACCTTGCTGCTTGTGAAGCAGATGAGAGATTGCTTTCTCCTTAGGGATGAAGGAGTAGGGAGAAGGCCTTTTTGTACCATGTAGCAACTATTGGAAATTGTAGTACTTTTGACAGGCTCTTTAGTGCCTGATTATTCTGGTGTAGTCTTGAGACATCAGCTGAAGTCATGCTGTAGGGAGGCAAGAGTATTCAAGGATGGATGTAATCATCCATCAAGTGTAATCACATTTGAGATGTCATTTTTGGATTTGTCTGTGAATTCATGTATATAATTCATTTATTGAAAAGACTTGCTTAAGCTGTCACTGTAAGAGTAAATGGTTATAGTCATGTAGAACAGGTTGATAAATTGTGTACAACATCAGGAAAAGCCTACCTGACTGTTAAATAACTGAAGTATTCAGAATCACAGGAAAGCAATGTTAAAAGTTATTCTTCTCTAGGGAGATCACCTATTTAAACAGTAAATTTTTATATCATTCTTTCTTGAGTTTGGACAGCTTAAAGCTTTTTATTCAGTAAATGAAGCTATATTCTGTTGATGTTTCTTGTAGTAATTTGTCATATTTTAGGCACAGCGTCTTTTGTCTTGTTAGTATTAAACAGTTTGGAATTTTCCTTTCCAGTTAAAAAATAACAAATTCTCTTTCTTCTCTCCCTGGAATATATTGAGATTGTAAGTCCTTGAAACTAGAACATTGTAGGCATTTCAGTAGGCTTAATTATACTGTAGTTGTTCCCTGAAAAATACTGAATCAGTGTAGTAAATCCAAATATTAAGTAAATGAGAGTAACAACTTCAGTGACTGCATTGCTTAGAACACTGATGTTTAATGATACAGGTTGTAGAATATTACTCTGCAGCTGCTACAAAAAATACCTAACGGTTATGTTTTGGATATTTTATAGGTTGCAGCTTATGTGGTTATTATTAACAGATCTTCTCACCTTTGTTAATGTACATGGGAGAAGTTGTATAGCATTTTATTTCTTGAAAGTTTTAAAAAGTAGTGTTCTTCAAACAGTCTTCAAACTTTAAAGAAAACTATTTTTGTAAAAGTTAATTGGCAAAACAACTCTTAAATTCTGTTTTCAAGAACATTTGTATTCTTGGGATTTCAGGTGCCTTAGAACTTGCTGATGTCTCTTCCGAGTTACCAGGTTTGAAGAGGATGCCAGGAATAACAAAATGGAAGGTACTCAACCTGATATTTTTGTGAAGTTTTTCACAAATTTTCACAAGTTTTTCACAGATCTGTGGTAGAGTGTTAAATTAGGGAAATTCTGAAATGTCACATTTCACAACATTATGTTGAGCTGGATTAATGGCAGTGATTTGATGTTTAGGGGAGAGAGATAAGCTTAAAGTCTTTGTGGTGGCAAGTTCTTGGCTCCTCATGTGCTCTCCTCTTACCTCTTGGTGTCTTTCCTCTGTCTCCTATACTTTCTTGGTACAATTCCTTTTTCTGTTGTATGTACGTGGCCTGTAGATGGCAACATAATTTCAGCCACTTATAATGTTACTCATCCAACTCTGTCTTTAGACTAGTCTGTGAATGTTAGATTTTGCAGTTCTTCAGCTGGTCCATTTGAATCATTCGAAAGTGAAAGCTGTGAAAGTGTTTCAGCAAATAAGCTGTAAAACCTGCAATGATGTGACTAATCCTAGAATATTAATAGAATCCTGTATTTTGTTCCAGACCTTAAGTGATTTCAGTTCTGGAAACAAACTAGTGAGGAGGGGCAAAAAAACCCAAAGCTGCTTCAGCTTCTTGTTAAGAGTATAGTGAAGAAAAGTAGAAGGCCATCCTAGTAGTAGGGAAAGAAACTGATAAATTTTTAGTTACGAGTGGGTGCCTTTGCAATGCCATTGGTGGCTCTGTCTTACCATCTCTAATCTCTTGCAATGGCAGACAGGTTTATGCCTGTGTGCAGGCTAATGAACAAGATGCAGGGAATAAAGATTTGTTTATGTTCTGCCACTGGAAATCCAGCTTAGAAACTAGCTGATTTCTTTCTTCTTACGGTTCCTAAGGTTTACTCTGTATGCTTGTACCTGAAGAATAAATGTAAAATGCATGACTGTGGCTCTGTGATCTTAACTTTACCTTTTTTTGGTACTCCATAAAGCCACCATATATATATTTATATAATGATCACTAAGGATGTATTGTATTCCCTGTAGCATCTATTTCTCTGTTTGCAGTTGAAATATGAATCTCCCTAACAGGTTTTAAAAACTAGTCTGATAAAATGTGTTGAAAGTTTGCCAGACTTTCTTCATCCCTTATTTGCTGCTAATGTATATTTTCAGGCCTCACTGGCTAGCATGTCATTGTGGATGTATTTGCTTGCTTTGGTGCTGTTTTTGCTTGGTGTAGTCTTTTGTTCCCTGGTGCAACATTTGTTTTCTGGGAGCTCTGTGACTGATTACATTGAATATTCCTGAGCATCAGTTGACTGTAAATCTCTGGAAACCGCAAAAGCAGAGATAAGGTTTCATTCAAGGGACACTTGGGTGCTTGGAAATAGCATTCAGTATTCTCTCCTTAAACCAGATGATGAGTGAACTCCAGTGAATTGTTTTGGGTTTGAAGGAAGACACCTTTTTAACTCTAGGTTTGGTCATCTGCTTCTGCACCTCTTCCTTCTGCCCTAACAGGTGGTCAGTAAAAAGTACAATAGAAGAGAGTTCAGCATGTTCTTTGGTGCTTTGTCATTCTACCTGTCACACCAGCCTACCAGTTAGGCTGGTAAACCAAAACTGAACAGCACAGGGCTGCTAGGCAGTTGTTCCAGTAAAACCAAAATAGTTATAGATTTTTTTAGACTTCGGTTATTTATCACTCCTATTGTTGGTTTTGCTCAAGCTTGAGTCGTGACTTCCAAAGAGGAGCAGTTCAGAAGTACAGTCTGTCTTGTCTCCATCTAGCACTATGAAATGTAGCATATTTTGACTTGAAATACTAATCCTGTAAGTACAGTAATTTCTATTTCAGGAAATATGGAAAGGCAATGTGTGATCTGATCAGTGGCTGAGAAGTGCCAGACTTCATGATACTGAAATCTGTGTTCCAGATAAATGTTACATTTCAGTCTCCACTAGAACACTTGATTAAACTTTCAAGACAATCAGAGTGAGATGCATGAAATCACTTCATCATACTTGTCAGTCCTGAAGTCACCATTAGTGCAAGTTCTTTACTTTGTTGTCTTAACAACAAAAATAGGCCTTCATTTCAGTGATTAATGTTATGCATTTGCCCTGCGCATCCCCATTTGGGACCTTTCTTACAGCTTAAGCATCCAGTACAAAACCAGGCATCTAGAGCTCTGAAATCAAATTTTCCCTGGCTTATTTTTTCACTTTGGTATCCCTGGTTGAAGAGCGTTCAGAATGCCTGCCTGTAAGAGTTGTGGCTCTGACCTCCTGCTTGTATCTTAAGAGTCCATCAAAAGCTTTGACCTTCAGCCAGACTGAGGTGTTGTTATGTCTACACGTGTCTTAGAGCAGATCTATAGATATGTTCTGAGTTCTGAGTAAAGGTACAGATGCTAGAAAATTCATGGGGACATAGTTCTTCAGCAACTCTCCACAAAAGCATCTCTGTCAGTGACCTGTATATGCCTGTCTTGTGTGGCTTTCTGCCTGCCAAGCTGTTGTGTTTTACTCTTGCATATTTCTTATGTAATGAAATTGGGATTTCGCAGTTCTGATCTTTACTAGACTGCAGTAGCTCTTTTCCTCTGTCTACTACTTGGAAGCTGCCTATAGCAGAATGTTCCACAGCCAGTCTCATGGAAAAAAAGGAGTAGTGTATCCTAAATCTGATCGCTCTCCAGTCTTACAAATTTCTTCACTGTCCTGCCACGGGATTTTGGTGGTTTACATGTTTTAGCAGGTTACCAGAGATCTTTGTATTTGATGCAGCACCAGTCTGCACTTTGACTGCATGCTTTTTGAAGCATATGATGTGGAGCAAAGGGCTGCAGCTGGCAAGAATCTCCTACTCTGAAGTGCACATGTACAATGCACGAAGAAACAGTACACTTTAAAGAACTTACTTTTCTATACCAGAAAATAACTTGTCTTTTTGGCATCTGAACCTTGGCTTGCAAGTATTTTAATTAAAACTTGTAAAATGGTGACCTATATTCTTCATGGTATTTATATTTACTCCTTTCAAGGTGATGCTGAAAGATGGACAGTGGTTTGAAGAGTGGAAAGATGTGCCTTCAAACAGACAAACACAAATACGTCCTACTATGTTTCCAGTGAAAGATGAAGAGAAGCTAAAGGCAATGAATCTGGAGCGTTGGTAAGTTTTCCTGGAGTAGATTTTATGAGGATTTGATGTAACATGTATGGTTGTGGGCAATTTATAATTAGGTCAGATTAGGATGTGTAGGTCGGAGTATATTTTGATTGCTTCATAAGTAATGGCAGTGCACAATATTTAAATTCCAGTGAATCAGGAGAAATTACTGCAAGTTGCATAAGAGGAACAAGTACTCACATGAGAAGGTCAGATTCTTTGTATCCAATAGAGATAAACAGTCAAAATTACTGAAAAAGTATGTAAAACTTTAACAGTTTACCAGTGTGACTTATTTGCTTTTAAAGGCCTTCCATAGCTATTCTAAAGATATTGTTTAGAAATGAGTCATTAAAGCTCAGATGTGAATGGTGAAATGAACGTGTTGTGTTGATGCAAGTAATTTTGCCAGAATGCTCCATTTAGATCCTGTTTCTCATTTGATAAAGTAAATCTGCACAATCCTACTAGGAATACTTACCTTATCCTGAAAGTAAGTATAAATGTGGGCCTTCTAGTATTTTGTGAGAGTCTGAATGGAGCTATGAATGTGCTGCAACTTTTTTTTTTTTTCCTTTTCTCTTTAGTCTTAGGATATTGCCACATCACCAGAACACAGGTGGCTTCTTTGTGGCTGTGTTAATAAAAAAGTCTCCAATGCCATGGAATAAACGTCAGCCTAAGGTAACTTCTTTTGAATTATCTAAAATGTTAATTACTAATAATGTTTCAGGATTTTTTTTAGTTTGCACATAATAGAAGACATACTATAATTGTTCTGTATCTGCCCTTCAGTTATAGTTCAGTGTGTCAATTAAAAATAAATTCTTAAATCCATGAAGTGTACTGAAGAAAAAAACCATGACAACTTTTAAACTAGAAAAAAAAAAAGAAAGGGGATTTTGAAATGATAGTAAAATAACAAGATAAATCTTGACCCTAAAATTAAGGCTTTGAAAAAATTACAGAAGCAGATTATATTGGATAGCTAAAGCTGTCACTTCCTTCAGCTGTGTGTGGTCTCCTGCTAAAGGCTTTTTTCTGCTGTGTTGTAAGCTAATTCTGATTTCAGTTTATCTTGCTCTGTGGCTGGTTGCTCAGGAGTGATTCACTAGCAGATTAGCAGATCAGCAGCACGGGGAATGGATGTAAAACTGTTTGGAGCAGCAGCTTCAGCCATCTGACTTTAATCCATTTGTTGTCAATTGTCTTTAAAATCCTGTCAGGAGGATTTTAAGTTGATGTGATTTATTTGATCTCTTAGATTGTCATGTCCATGAGAGAAACTTCTTGTGTGAATCCTTTTTAGGTGTTTATTTGATTTGCTTCATTAGAACTATTTGTGAGTAAGGTTTATGTGGCAGTAGGGAAGAAGCAGTTATCCAGAAGGAAGCACCCTCCGAAGAGTTTGTGCTCTTCTAAGCTGAACATCGTAGCACTCTTGCAGCAGGCGTGCAGCAGCAGGATGCGTGTGTCACTTTGAGTGTTAGGAGGAAAACAGCAGATCCTGGTTTAAAATAGTCTGCTCTGAGTGCTTGAATATGATTTTGTAGATGGCACAAAAATAGCTTTCTTGGACAGTTGGTACGAAACTGTCCAGATCAGTGCTAGAGGTAAATGCAATTTATAGTGGTATCTTGATCTGGTAATCAGATTAACTCCCTGAACGGATCTGTTTAAGCACTTGCATACAAATTGACAAGAATTAAGCACATACAAAGAGAGAACACAGGTGCCTTCTGTTACAAGTTGGATACTACTTCTGCCATTTTGAAAATACTGTAATTTGAAATAGATTCATCAGAAATTACCACAAAGAACAGAAGATACTGAAGTGACAGCAGCTAATTCAGGTAATGGTTCTGACTGTATTATTGAAGAACCAACACTTGCTGAAAATGAAGAGTCTAAGAAAATGCAAGAATTGCAGAATTCGGACACTGAGCAGAGCAAAAAGGAAGGAGTGTGCGGGTAAGGACCACGTCTAAGTATTTTTCCTGTGACAGTAATTGCTGAGTATTCTGTAGTTCTTTTGTTACTTAGAAGTTGATCAAGAAAAATTCATTAATTCATTCAGTTGTCTTGCATTTCCATGTTTTCTGTCTTGTCTGTCTTTCATTCAGCAAGTTTGGAAAATAACCGGTTTTCTTATTAGCATTTGTAAAGTCTGTTAGTATTTTCTTCTCTGTTAAGGAGAAAAAATACTTTCAGAAGTTAACGTTTGGAAGATCTTTGTTGTCTTCACAATCACTTCATCAGAAATCTCTGTTTATTTGTTTTTGTGAGTTCTGTTTCAAAGCACTGCTTCACATTCTCATTTTAACAAGTTAAATTGTGTGTGGTGTTACTGAAGCACAAGAAAATGCCAGTATTCTGTTTGGCATACTGTTGTTACAGTAAGCCAAGTGTTGACTAAATGAACTAAATATACTGATTTTAAAGCAAGTACTTTTACTGGAATTGACAGTGCAATGTTTCTTTTTAGACCACCACCATCTAAAAAAATGAAGTTGTTTGGTTTTAAAGAAGACCCTTTTGTATTTCTCCCTGAAGATGATCCATTGTTCCTTCCTATCCAGTAAGAAAAAAAAAGTTTCTGTTTTGGCAGTAGGATTTCTTTTAGTTCAGGATTATTAGTAGTTCAAGTTCAGTTCATCACAAAAGATGGGTCTCGTTGGTCTTGTATAAAGGTTTTTGCCTGACTTTGCATGCTGCAACTTTCTCCTCAACCCTCCTCTCCTCAACACTTAAATACCTATGTGAAAATAGCCAACTAGAGTTTGTACTGGAAATTTTCCAGTTTGTCTCAGTCTCTATAACAGCTTGTCTTTTCTGATGTCATGCAGCTTAGAAAGTCTAATCTTTGTGTTCTGAAGCCAAAGTGCTAAGTGTTTACAGAGATAGCTGGAGGAAATGGGCTAACCCATGCATTTTGAGTATGTGATTTTATTGCTCAGTTAATCAAAACAAGTATTATGGCCACAGGAAGTTTTACGCATTGGACCCATCATTTCCCAAGATGAATTTACTGACTCGAACTCAAGAAGGAAAAAAGAGGCAGCTGTACATGGTTTCTAAGGAGCTAAGGAATGTGCTTCTGAACAATAGTGAGAAGATGAAGGTATGGTTCATGAGCATCAGTGGATATCTCCTTGAACTTGCCAACTGTACTGTTTACATAGAGGATTAGCCCTCTGACAGGCTTTTTAAATTTTTTTAAGTCTGGATTAATGTTTTCCTCTCTGTCCCTCCTGTGTTAGAGATGAAAAGTTGACTCTGAGAGGTAAATAACAGTCTCTCAGATGAAAATCAGTACATTTTTGGTGGATGAAAGAGAAGTTAAAAGTAGAAAGAGGGAATATATAATTGCTGTGTGTGTGCCAGCATATTTATATAGTCTTCAGGTAACTTTACAGATTTACATTGATGCTATTGTATTCATGAGCCCCCTAATTAAGAGCTTTGAAAGCCTACCAAAAAGGTATGTTCAGCTGAATTATTTACTGGCTGTGTTACGTAGGGATGTTGTTTCAAAGTAATTTTAACAACTAAACATTTTGAAAGTTCATTAAGCTGAATGATAGTGAGATAATAAGTAGTTTCTGTGAGTTAGAGGGAAAATTTTTTTTATATGGTTCCCTATGGAAAGTATCTTGCAAATGCTAAAGATTTGTCTCAAAAGTCATTGTGTAATTTTGGCTGGAACGAGGTCATCTGGTCCAGCTTCCTTCCTACATCAAACAGAGTTGACTTCAGAGCTGGATCAGATACATTCTGGGGTCTCATCCAGTCAAATCTTGAAAATTTTCGAGGATATTCAGTACATCTTTGCAACAGACCTTTGGGATGGATAGATAATTATTCTTTTATCCCCCATGCAGGAAATGGCTACATAATTGACAAAATTTTAAGAAATTCGTGCATTATATTAGGTAGTGAGACTTTGAGTACCACAAAGGATAAACACAGTGTCACTTGTACATTTTTGGAATCCTGTCTTTGATTGACTTTCCCAGAATCACATAGAAAATCCTTCCTCAAACTAAAATTAAAATTAGATATTAATAGTTTGTTGCCCTCATTTTACGACTGCCACTTCCTCACACTGTTCAGTTTTCAATATGGAAAGAAGTAAAAAGCATTTTATGTTGTGAGAGCGCCACATTTTTATAGCGGAAGTTCCTTTTTCCCTTGGATGAATTTTCACATTAATTCAGCATCCAGTGTGAACGAACTTTTAGTCGAAGAGTTGAAGAGAAAACAAGTTCAGAATGGTAGCTTAGAATTTATGCTCCCTCCTGATGCTTATTGGCTTTGCTGTTTGCAGGTTATTAACACGGGGATAAAAGTCTGGTCTCGCAACAGTGATGGTGAACAGTTTGGATGTGCATTCAGATTAGCACAAGAGGTAATTGCATCGCATTGTGTTTTCAAAGGAGATACTTTGGTTTCCTCAAGAGCCTATAAGAGAGCTGGCATGAACTTTGTCAGATTAATGGTAATTTACATTTTCAGTATGGTTTAAAATACGAAAATTGTTTTCTGATATTAGGTAAAGTGCATGCTGTTTTTAACATTTTTCCTTCAGAAAGTAGTGGTTGAATTTTGAAATAATTGTGTTTATTTATTAAACAGGGGATTTATACTCTGTACCCATTCATTCATGCAAGGATTATAAATGTCTGCATAGAAGATGTCAAAATTTTGCTAACCCAGGAAAATCCATTCTTAAGTAAATTTAGCAGTGAAACACAGAAGAAAGTCAAAGACATGGGTAAGCCTGCTAATTTTGCTGTCACAAAATTATTTTTATACTTTACACAGAAGATGATGAAAATCCTGTAACATAAACAGCGTTTGCTAAAAATTGTGACTAAATTTATCTTAAATATACTTGTTAGGTAAGTAAGCTTTACTGAAAGCCAGTGTGCTGCTAGAAATTGTAGTCCTTTCTGATTACAGCCTTTAAGGTTTTTGAGCTTTATAGAACAGAAGAGTTGCCAAACTTATGAGTTCTGCAAAGCAGTGCTGTGAGGCAGCATTTACAATATCTGATGAACAAAGATTTTATATACACTTCTGATTTTTCTGCCTGTTAGTGCTCCAGCTGAAACTGTTTGTTTGTCATCTGCAATTGCTTGTCATGACCTTATGTATCAAATATAGTTACTCAGATTTGATTTTCTTAAATACGGGGAGCAACGTCTACTCATATTAAACTTTTATTTCCTCTACACTGGATGCTTCAAGAAATGAAAATTGGTTTTCAGCCTTTTGTTATTATTTCCAACTCATTGCTGATCCTTGTACTTCCATGTTTGATGAGACAAAATGGGAAGAAAAAAGTTGTAAGGTTTGGCATGCTCTTATGTTCATTTTAATTGAGTAAAAGTTCCTTGCTAGATTCACTGAGTAAATTAATCCACTGTGTGGGTTTTGTATTTTAATTTGTTTGTTTGGGATTTTGGAGGAGGCAGAATTGGCAATTGCTTCTGTAACTGGTTTGAAAAAAAAGGGAATAAAATCTGGTAATGTGTATAGTTCAGTGTACTGATGTAGATAACTGCTAACCATGTCATGCTCTGTGGTTGTCTGAAAACTTGTTTTCTTGAACATTTTCAGATTACAATCATTTTATCATTGTACCAAGTAACACATGTTTTGTTTTTGTTCCCCCTTCCCTGCAGCCATGGGAAGCATAGTTCTGAAGTACGATCCAGACCCTGAGTAAGTAGATATGTTGCTTTCCATTTATGCACTCTTAAGACCTGGACAAGAATTTATTTTCACTCAGCAAAAACAGAAGTAGAGGCATAGAGATGCAGTGAGGGAAACAGTAAGGCCAGACAGGATACAGAGAATATGACAAGGAAAGAAGCTGTCTCGTCAGAGTTCTTAAAACAAGTAGAATTTAGCTTCATAAAGGAGAGGTGATAGTTGTGCCAGGGGTCTACAGTTCACTGCATGTGATTTATTTGTTTCCCTGTAAAGTCCAGCATTTGGAATGGAAAAAGTTACTTTTTGTAGTTCCTTTTTGTGGACAAAGTAACTTCTGTGGACAAAACTCTACTTTCATCTTGCTGTTCCTTGTATTAGTTTTGAAAGCAGAGCCAGAAAATTATTTTACTTGTTGCAGAAATTTAATAGCAGTGAGTTTTTGGTTTTTTGGTTTGCTTGCTTGCTTGTAGACAAGCAGGTACCTGTGTAGATGTTGAAGTTAGGAACAATGTACTTTGATCTACTTGTACGATGTACTTTGATGTACTTTGATACTACTTTCTGTGAATAGTTACAAAATGCGTTCAGTGTTAGAACTGAATTGGTGTATGGCTATAAAATGAAGTTTTGAAGATGAACTTTCTCATAATTGACTGAACTTAACTGCTTGTTTGTAGAAAACCTCATGATCTTCAGTGCCCAATAGTGCTGTGTGGTTGGCAAGGGAAGACGTCACTCCGTGCCTTTGTGCCCAAGAATGAGAGACTTCATTACCTGAGGATGATGGGAGTTGAAGTGTTTAAAGCAAAGAGGAAAGAGGACGAATTGGAAAACAAAACTGAGGAAGAAGTTCAACACGGACTGGTGCAAACAGAGGAAGGAATGGATGTGGAAGATAAAGAACATGATTTAGTCACAAAAATGGAAGCAGAAATAGGTGAAAAATCTTCCCAGAGCCCTGTGGAAAGCAGTGCTATGGAAATAGAAAATAAAATCGAGGATTTAGAACAATTTAGTAAAAATGCCAACACTCATGTAAGCCAGGAAAGCAAAGACACGGATGCCAGTAATGTGAAAGATTAGGTTTCTTTCTGTATTGCTTGGCAGCTTCCATGAGGCTGACTTCCAGACTTTTGCTTTTAGCATGAAACTGTATTTTAAAATTTGGTTGGAATGGGATGTTCCTCTTTTAAAGTTTCACCTATTTTATATTTTAAATGAAAGCTATAAAGAGATTTCTCTTCAAATGTGTCTTCTTTTTACCATTTTAAACTCCCTTTTATTGGTGGGTTTGTGTGTCTGTTGCTGGCAACAGACCAGGCACCAGTAAAATCTAAAGCCTGTATTTTGAATGGAAAAATGGTATGCACAAATGCACTGCATGTGTGTAACTGGTCAAAAATTCCTTCAGAAGAAAAACCTGGGGTTCCATTCAAAGCACATAGATTCCAAAAACATTTTTTCTCCTATGATTGTTCACCCCACCTACCACCCGATCTGATTACTATTGGTAACTGCAGGTTCTCTAAAGGATAAGAGAATCAGTGTGAGTATCCATACAAATGCACATACAGGATATCTGACTGACAACCTGGTTATTCAAAATAAAACCGTGTACAGCATCCTGGGAGAAAAAAGCAGAATGCATTTTACCAGAGACTGATGTCTGAGGTTCTTCAGAGTGATAAAATTGCTTGACAGACCCAGCTAGTAAATATTGTTAACTAGCTATTCAGGTGTGCTGAGTGTGCCTCAGACTCCTGTCTTGAAATGTGCCTGGGAAGAATCTGTGACTGTCACTCAAGTATGCTGTGGTCATCTGTTCCTCTGTCAGTTCTTCAAGTGGGAGTCATCTCTGTTTTTGCAAGATAACTTGTTTATAGCTGAAATAATAGTTAAAAAAACCCCACAGTGGTATATATGTTGTTGTATAGTAGATGTTTAAAAGGTTATTTAGGTGTAAAAGGGTAATTTATTTAATCTGACTTAAAAACAAAAAAAAAGTTGGCTACCTCAGAAACTTATACTATAAATTCCATCCTTTGTGGCTTAGTTTCAGCAGTACTGTGTACTTTTGTCAAATTGGTCTGAAAGGAAAGTGACAAGGTATTGTCCTCCTCTAGGACCGTAGTGACGCAAATATTTGTTATGCTTGTCAAGCGGAATTTTACCATGTGTATTTTTATTGATGAAGTCTTGTGTGGCTTGGATCCATTTGCTGTACCTTGCTACAACAGACTTTTTGATGTCTGCCCTTGAACTACTTCATCAAAGGGAGAATTCTTGAGGGACAGACATAAAAGTGAAATAATGCCATGTCCTCTGATGAGATATTAGTCTCATGCAGTGAGGAACCATTGACAGGACTCATTTTCCTCTCGAGAGTCCATAAAATAGGTTAATAAAAAATCAGTTCTTGCCCTTGTATTTTGCTAAGGTTTGAGTTTGTTCTTTGAGTCGAGAGCTGTGATGGGACAGATTCTGTTTTGGCAGCTCCTTAGGCTGAAGAGCAGCACAGCAGAATTTTCTTTTGAGTGGAGACATGTGCAAAGTATAATTTTTAATTCTTAAAGTATATGAGGAAAAAGATTTTGCAACTTGAAACTTCCAGCATGAAACTTAGCATTGGTTTTCATATGTTTGCATTTATTCTGGGATATTGGGCATTCAAAATGGAAGAATGGTGGAAAGACCAGTGTCACGAGTCGTCATTGTAGTCTGCAGTACTCAGCCCTGATGATGATTTGAATTCATCTAGTCTTTGTGCTCTGATGATCTCCATAAATTTTCAAAAGGTCAAGGGTTAGAACGTATGTGAAGGAACTAAAATTTGTTTTGAATTATGCCTGCTGTTACTGTATCTGCTGATGTTCCTGAGCAGCAGTTTCAGCTTCCTTTCGGTCAGTGACTCTGCTCAGGATACAAGTTTGACAGGGTAAGCTGAGAAGAATACTTGTTGATACAGACAATCCAGACAATTAAATCAGCAGAAAGCAAACTATAGAAAATGAACAGTCTGATTAGGTTTTTTTGACTGGGCTTATGACTGGCAGACTAAAATGAGAGTAGGAAGCTTTTATCTGGAAGCTAAAGAAAAGTAGGTTCTTGGATCATAAACTGACTGAAATTGAGTATGACTTAGACATCTAACAGAATAAGAGCCTATCATTTTAAATCCTCTCAGTAGTCCCATTTTCCCATGTTACCTATGAAATTTTGTTTTGCCCTTGGCTTTTTGGAGGTGTATTTTTTTGCTGTCAAATGCAAGTGAGAGATTTCAGCTGAGAAACCAGGGGTCTAATTTTCTTGTGCTGTTCAGCAGTTTCAGTCTATGTATCCAAGCAAATCCAGAGATTGCAGATTTATTGTATTTTTTTGTTTGTTTTGTTTTTAATACTGCGAGTTTCCTTAAACCAGTTGCTCTGTCCCAGTTGCTTTTGCCTTGGTAGCCAGAAAGGAAGATGCACAAAACTGTGTAGGTAATGGCTGAAAGCACTGTCCCAGTTTTCCAGGCTGAGAGCCCAATGAAATGGATGTGTTCTATTTGTCTTTCTCTGCTGAGCTCTCTGCTGCTGCTGCGGCTCTGATGTTCAGGTGGCTGAACCTCTGCCTGGGTGGTTGCTGCAAATAATTTAAAAGGAAGACAAAAGAAAAGTGATAAGCAATCACGTTAAGCTTGAACACAAATTGGGAAGTCTGTCCTTGTAAGTAGTCCCTATTAAATTTTGTGAGATTTCTCTAGTTAGCATTGCTGGTTTTTAGAAACACAGGACTGTAGATGTTTGCACTGATGGCAGGGGGTTTTATATGTGGTAGAGGGGAAAACAGAAAAAAGTTCATGTATCTAAATGAATAGTCTGATGATGTGCTGCTCAGAGAAGTCCTCAACTTCCAAACACTGCTGGGTCCTTAAGAAAATCTGTTGACTGAAAAGCCTAGAAAGCTGAGGAAAGAACAAAAGGAGTGCACCACAGGAGGTGCTCTTCTTCAGCATTTACCTGATGTTAGTAATTTGTTACTTTCGGAAATTTGTTAGAATTTTCTTGCTTTGATATGCTGCAAAGTTGATATACCATAGCATAGTGCCACTGAGGTGATTAATTTTTTTTCTTAAAGGTCTGAATCCTATTAAAAGTCAATGAGGCTTCTCAAAGTATACAGACCCCTTGAAAAATTCCTGCCCATGAGTTTCAAATTCAGATTTAACAGTAAAAGGAAGCAATTCAGCTCGTGTAACAACCCCTTTTTGAAGCTGCGGCAAAGGAAAATCAGAGCATTCCTTTCTTCCAGTGGGAAAACTCCATCCCGGGAAACAATCGGTGGCGTGCTGATGCTGCACTGCAGCCGGAGCTGAGCTCGGCACGCTCTCTCCCGTCCACCAGGACGAGCCTTGTAAACAACCCCAGCGAGGCGGCGCGGACACAACAGCAGCCCTGTTATTCCCAGCCAGTGTCCCGGTGAAGTTGGCCGGCGTGCCCGCCTGCCTCTGCCGCCGGGCTGTGCAGCTGGAGCGCGGCGAGGAGGGACCGCGGCCCTGCAGCACCCCGGGGTGCGCGCCCTGCCCGCACCTCTCTCCCCGCAGGGGGATTTGCCACACCTCTGACTCACCCTCGTACCAAATACATGGTTGAATTTAATCGTATTTGATTTATTGCGCCGCGTTTCTGCAACAAACCTGAGTGTTGTTTTTTGACTAAAATTTAGTTTTCTTCCTAGGGTGTGGCTGCTTGTGGTACAAATTTAAGTTTCTTCTGCACTTGGTATTTCTGTTCAGTTAACATTTAAGCAAGCTGTTGGCTACCTAGGTGCTTGCCCAGGTAGCCAAATTTTTTCTTCAAGTGAGTTACCTATGCGTGTCTTTGGCAGGATGGATAACTCCAGGCACTTCGTCACCAAAACATCACTTTGGAACGTGCCTGTACACTCCTGCCTCACCTGAATACCTCCTCGTATTTCTGATGTTTTGCCTCTCTCTTCCCATTGTCCGTTTGTCGTTTCTTGAAATTACAGACTTCTCCCTAGTTCTCTTTTTTGTGTCGCTCAAATGCTTTCAGGTGTGTTAACAATGGACTTTTGCCTGTTCTCAAAGGGAAAACTGATAGGAATGGTGGCCAAAACAAGTCTTATAATTTGTAAGCATGGGGTAAATATACAATGAACCTTGCCCAGAATATTCGTCCAGATTCCAGGGGTTTCTTGGACCAACGATTGTCTTTTGGGTTTAATGGTCCTTTGTGTATTTGTCCTCCATAAATTTGCTCCCTGAGACCATGTAGACTTTTAACTCTCATCCTATAGCAGGGAGCCCTAAAATCCTACCTGCTGTTATGTGAAGGAGTATTTTAGCACCTCATAGGTTTGTTCAACGATCCCCACTTCTTGCATTGAAAGCGACAAGAAGCAACTGATTGCTGACTAGTGTCTTCAGGACACTCGTGATTTTATTGTCTTCTGTCATATCCCTTATCAGTCATCTTTTTTTCCAAGATGAGGGGTCCTGGTAAACGAGTTTATTCCCTCTATGCAGATTACTCCAGACCTTTCATCATCTTTCTCAAATGTTTCTGAACTTTTCTCAGGTTTTATGTCCTTTTCCAGCGGGAGGAATTGCTCATGGTGCTTAGGATGTGGCATTTGTGGAAGCATGTGCTCACTGTTCTGTCCTCCAGTACTCTGGTTAGTGATTCTTCGTGCTACTAAATATCAAGCTGAAGTTTCACTGGAAGTGCTTGTGATAACCTCATTATTATGTTCTGAGCAGCAATGGAGAACCTGGTGGTTTTTACATGTGCTGCTAGCATTATTTTTCCCCACATAAATCACTTTTGTCTGCATTGAGATTCGTTTGCTGTTTTATCACCCAGTTGCCTTGGTCTTGTAAGGTCTTTCTGCAATTCTTTGAGGCTGGACCTAAACCAGTAGGTACTAACTGAATTGTATCCTGTGCAGAATAGATTTCTGGGAGTCTGCAGGTCCTTAGTAGTTCTGAAGAGATCCTAAGTTGGTTGTTACGTTATGACTAAGTCACAGGAGAGGAATTTCATATCAAAATGCTGATGAGCAGGATGACTGAGCCCAAAGAGACTATAGTATTTTCTTTCTAATATTTAAATAATTAAATATATGTCCACAAAATACTCTCATAGAATGCCTGTTGTCTGGAAAATACCAGCTTATTGCAGGGAAAAAAGGCGTCCTTAAGAACACAGCAATCACACTTCTGACAATTTCCCCTGAATCTTATCAAGGGTTCACCAGCCTAGAAAACCTCCAAGGAGGGTCTTGAGAACCACTCCCTAAGCTCCTCTATGGCTTCTCAGGCTTCAAATTCACTAACTTGTTGTGCAACAAGGTGGTATCCTGTACATTGTGTTACCAGAGTTCTTGCCCTTCTGGGTCTGGGTGTCTCCCTGACCAGCTTAGTCTGGTACACTGTCCACGTGTCATTTGTCCCAAGTGACTTTTGAAGTCATTTTACCCCATAGAAAACTTTGCATTTTCTCTATCTTATAATTTCCTAACTTTGGATCTGAGTATGGAGAGACAAGTGTACTCGGCTGATCTGAAATTGTCTTCACCTTAGAAATATTTTTCTTTTACACCTTACTAATGTATTTTGTGATGGGGTTTAAATTCATTGCTGTAAAATCAGCTTAGGCTATCTGGATTTATATTTTTTATTTGTGAAAATACTGTAGAGCTTGTGAAAGGTGGCAGATTGACAACTTTGAAGTTAAGCTGATTGTTCCATTATTTCCCAGCATCTTTCAGCCTTTTAAAGACATCTGCTCTTTTCTTATCTCCCATACTCAGTTTTTCAGATGACTGCTAAGTCTTCTGAGGCAGAGAAAGCTACTTCCCTAGGTGTCCTTTGATGATGTTTATCAGTCTTGTCTGATTTGTGAAGTTGTCTAATTTAGTTAGGTGTAACTTATTTCATTACTCTCTGTCTTGTTCTTCCTCTGGTCCCCAAGAGGAAGAACATTCATTGATATTGTGTGCACGAACAGCCTCATTTTATTAAAGGGCTAGGTCATCATTTTAGATACATTAATTGTTGTATAGAGAATGCAGGTTCGAAAGAGGTAACAGGCAACTCAGTTTGAAATCCTCTGCTGATCTTTTTTCCTTGAATATATTTGTCAGCATTTTCTTTGCGCCATTCAACAAGGTAAGAACAAACTGCAGAGAATGGTATCTTGTAATCCTGAAATCCTCTTGCTAAGTTGCATTTTGCAAAGACACTTCTCAGGGCAAAGTGACGTGACTCACAGCAAAGGACACAAACATGCAGCAAGGGAGGCTTCAGTGGGACATGAGCAAAAAATTAGTCCCCACAAAAGGAGCTGAGCACTGGGGAAAGTGCCCCAGAGAAATATGGATCTCCATCCTTGGAGATCTTCAAAACTTTTCTGATTGAGGCCCTGAGCAAGCTGACCTCGCCAGGAAGCCAGCTCTGCTTTGAGAAGGGGGTTGGACCAGCCCCCCTCCAGAGCTGATTCAAAGCTCAGTCTTTTTCTGATTCTAGCATCACTTCCCAGGTGAGTGCCTTCAGCCAAGCACAGGCAGCCACAGCCCCTGAGACCTTTTGCTGAGGACACCTTCACCCACCCTCTGGCCCTTCAGACATGGAAGTATTGCATTTAGTGATGAGGGAAGCACCTGTACATGTCCAACTCGAGTTAAACCAGCCTGCAGTGATCTAACAACGCAGTGACTGGATCTCCTGCTGACTATGTACAGCAGGTTGGTATTGCCAGTGCTTCTTGTTTTCTGTAATTCAAGCTGATTCAGTGGAATCTGTCAAAATGCAGGAGGAATAACTTCATGGTTCTTTCAATTATATCGTAAATCAGAGGATAAAAGAGTTGCAACTGCTGATGAAATTGTTAATGTTAGATTGCTGTGGTAGGAATGAGCCTCCAGTGTGGCATTTTGTGCCACCACTGTTACTTCAGGAACACTGCAGACATACAAGGCTGGGGAATTGTGTCCTGTGTTCCAAAATGCTGCACTGCTGGCTGAGGAGAGCTGCAGCACATGAATAATGTGAAGCATCTACAGATCTGAATTGTTCTCATTTTCATTAAGTCATATGTTCAGCTGTAAATGTTAGATTGTCTCTAGAGGCAGAGGATGAGTTGTACATAATGACTGTGAATTTCAGATAGAAAGGGCAGATCTGAGCAGTTTTAGGACACTTTTACTCCCTCAAAAAAAAAAAAATTAAATGAGGTCATGATTATCTGTTTATCTGGTTACTAGACAGCACAGGAAAACCCATGCAGTTTTGGTCAAGGGATGGCCACCCCCCCAAACAAGCATCAGCCCAGGCCTGAGTTTTGACCAGGGGTGATGTAAGACACTGCTCGTTGGTGTGTGGTAAAATCAGGTGCAGGAGATTCAATTTCTTCATTACCTCAAAAAGGAAGTGACACTACAAAAGGAATGACAGCTGTGAGGCACTTGTCCTGGTGGGACTACAGCATGTTCCAAGGAAGTTGGGAAGTGCCTCTATACTGGCAGAAGGTGCTGATAGCAGGCAAGCAGTTTGTCTTAAAAAGAAATGTTCTGTGGAGACAAGTAATACATGTGTGTACTGATGGTCTCATGTAGGTCACACAGGATGTCAGCCAGTCCCATGGAGATATTTCTGGTGCTCTGGAACATCTTAAAGACAGTCGGAGACACCACTAAGGCAGCTGAGCAACTGAGCCTTACTTCCCTGTGGGTGGGACTTCAGTGTTTAACTGAATTGCTTCTGATATTAGCCAATCTGGGTTTTCTTTCTGATAAAAAAAGTTGTTTGGAGGGGTGGTTTTTGGTTGGTTTTTAGTTTTTGGTTTTGTTTTGGTTTGTATTGTTCTGTTTTTTAATCAAAACTTTCTCAAGCAACACTGTCAAAAAAAGGGGAGAGAAAGAGAAACCTAGAAAATGTGTGTCAAATAACAAAAGCAGTCATCACAATTGATGAACAATTTATTTGATTCCTATGGAGAATCCAGTTATTCTGCTTTTCACATCCAAACAGGATTTGAATTTACATCCGGTGTTCGGAAAACTCACATAATACCTCACTCAAAAGCCTCAAAAAAGGACTAATTCTTTAATGTTTTCCTTCCTGTGACAAATTGCAACAGGTCATGGACGTGACACACTTTGTTAAGAACTGATGTCATACAAAAGGGTTTGCAGGGTTAAAATAATATGAAATCTCTGATCATGCTATTACAGAGACTGTGCTGTTCCCTTGGAGAAGAAATAGGAGGGATAATGTAATACAAATGGTGTGTCTGAACAGAGGGAATAACGTTAACATTTTGTACTCCAGGCTGCCTTGGTACAGGGCTGGGATAACAGGGTGATGCTATTGACCTCCATGAACGACACTGAAAGGAAAGCCAAACTCAGCCTGATTCTTTCCTGAAGCTTGTAGAAAAACACATTAAATCAGATTTAATCTCAAAAGGTAAACATCATGAAACAGGGTATTTCCCTGATGTATTCTTTGTAGCATGCCAGCCACCTACAAAAAACTGATGTCATCTTCCGTCTCTCTAGATTAATTTCCGGGCTGTGTTCTTGAGGCAAACGAGACTGTGCTTCCAATCACCTCTGCCCACTGCACCGAGCGTGTAGGACCATGGAAACAGCACAGCAGGCTGGGCTGGAAGGGATTTGGGGAGGTGGTGCAGTGACCCTCCTGCACAATGAAGGGCCAACTTCCCTGGATGTTCAGGGTCTAGGTGAGTCTTGGGAATGCCCCAGGGTGGACTGCCTTGCTGGGCAGCTGCTCCAGTGCTTACCTGCTCCTGTATGGAGGCCATTCAGCAAAATATGGCAAAAAACCCAGGCAGCTGACCCTTCCATAGAGGCATGGAATAATTTAGGTTGGAAAGGACCTCTAAGATTGTGAGTCCAGCTGTCAACCCAGCACCACGGTGTTCACCTCTAAACCGTGTCCCCAGGTGCCACATCCATATACCTTTTGAACACTTCTAAGGACAGTGACCCCACCACTTCTCCGAGCAGTCCATTCCAATGCTTGGCAACCCTTTCAGTGAAGAAATTTTTTCTAATACCCAATCTAAACCTTCCCTAGAACAACTTGAGGTTATTTCCTCTTGTTCTATCACTTGCTGCTTGGGAGAAGGGGTTGACCCTCACCTCACCACACCCTGCTTTCAGGCACTTGTAGAGAGTGATAAGTTCTCCCCTGAGCCTCCTTTTCTCCAGGCTAAACAACCCCAGCTCCCTCAGCCACTCCTCACAGGACTTGTGCTCCAGACCCTTCACTGGCTTCCTTGCCTTTCTCTGGGCACGCTCCAGCACCTTCTTGTAGTGAGAGGCCCAGAACTGGACAAAGAGGTCGAGGTGTGGCCTCCCTCACCGGCAGTGAACACAGAGGGATGATCACTGCCCTGGTCCTGCTGGACACACTGCCTCTGTCTGATACAAGCCACCCAGGCACGCTCTGGACCATGTTCAGCCAGCTGTGAACCAGCACCCCCAGGTTCTTTTCTGATGGGCAGCTTTCCAGCTACTCTGCCCCAGTCCTACATGGAGTAATACTTTATGCAACTGTAGTGAAATACTGTGTTTTCCTGAAATGCTGTAGATTTGTTTTAACACGAAAAAAAAAAGAAAAAGCACAGTACATAGGATGACAGAGAGGTCTCAGCAGTGATTATCAACAAATTACCATAGATTTAGAGAGGGAATTTACGGATGATAACTTTTGTCAGGCTCACTGCTGAAACTGCCAATAGAGGAGCCCTACTGTGAAAGAATGAACAGCAGATGCTAGTCATAAAAAAAATTTAAAATGTCTGAAACAGCTGGTAAGGACAACACTTGACTTTATGGCTGGGTGCACCAAGCACAGATGCCAACTACTGTTTCTAAGCAAGATCTGAGAACAAGCATCTAACGAATGCATTGTGATTACTGGAAATCACTGTATTTGCCTCCAGACCCCTGACTGGGATCAAAGGTCTCCGATGGAGACTGGCTCTGGCTCTAGAGCTGCTCACCCCCTTCTGCCTGAAAGATGTGTGCTACCAGCACCAAATTGCTCTCACGTAAGGCAGAGGTAAGGGACGCCCAGAAACAACCTGCCAAAAGAAGCCAAAGGAAGGGCAGCCTCTGAGAGCAGCTCCACAAGCTCTCCTTATGTCAGTGCTCTTTGGAGGGGCGTGACCTTGTTCAAGAAACTGTTCAAACCCTCCGCCTCCCTGCACCCCTGGAGATGCAGGATGTGTCTGGAGGAGCCCCGGGTGCTGAAGAAGCCCTGAGTAGAGCAGTGTGCCCGAGCAATGAAGTAGGCGAGCGGAACCATTGCAAATGCCAAGTAAAAGCTTCTCACTTCCGTAAGCGCTGCGCCCCCGCAGTGCTTTCCTGGCACAGGGGAAAAGCTTGTGTGGCCTGGCTGTGGATGTGCTCTTAAACGTTGCGTGCCTGCTTCTTCCCAGAAGGGTGCATCCATTCACAAAGGGCTTCCTAGCAGGGAGGTGAAACGGGCAGCGAGCCCCCAGGGAGGCTGTGAGGCAGGGAAAGCTTCAGGGAGAAGGGATGAACAGGATGGGAAGTGGGAGAGCAGAGGATAAGCACTAGGAGAAACTTGGGAAGCTGGAAAAGATTGCTGGGAGACAGAGGAATCCTGCAACATTAGGAATAGCAAGCAAATTAAAGTATTGCAGCTGGCTGCGGGTGAGAGGAATGTGGAAGGATTTTGAAGGTCAGACATCTGATGTTAAAAGGAAAAGATGCCCCTGGGGAATCGTGTGTATGCACAGCACTGGAACTGCTGCTTTCCAGGACTGAGCAACGTGATGGAGCACTGGTGCACTTACTGGCTGCAGCTCCTGAGGGAAATGTGTCCATGCAAGAGCTGCTCTCTCTGGTGCTTGAAGGGAGCAATTAAGGCCATTGCTAGGCAAGTTCTCAGCAGCAACCGCCTCTGCAGACAATATTGAAGAGATGCCAGCTCTGGGCTCGGGAATGATGGTAAAGTCTTGTGAGGACGGGGAGTACCAGAACAAACTGGTGAAAAAATAAGAGGCACCAAACCAATATGGCACATAAACGTGTAGGCTGTTCCAATAGGCCCAGCTGGTTTGTGCTCGAGAGTTTGAAAGGGGCATAAGCCAGACACTGAAAGGGTGCAAATGAAATTATATCATAGCATGTAACTATGGTAAACCTCAATGCATACCTTATATCCAGTGTTTATTAAATACCTATATATATACTCAGATTGCCTAAAACGATTTAGATTAGTGTTAAATGTTTATATTTATTTATACTTTAAATCTATTATTTTAAAATTTTACTGGTTATTGATAAACTATATGTATTTAATATTATAAATTATATTACATACACTATATACTCTATATGTATGTTGTTATAGGTTTGTATAACAGTGTATAATATATGCACGTTAGTATAATTAAATAATATGTGCTATTGAATTACATAATAACACGTCACATGTTTTTTCACTGAATTATGGAATGGCCTAGGTTGGAAGGGACCCCAAAGACCATCTTGTTCCAACCCCTCTGCCACATGCTGGGACACCTCCCACTAGACCAGGTTCTTCAGAGCTCCATCCAACCCTGACTTTGAACACTTCCAGGGATGGGGCATCCACAGCTTTTCTGGGCAACCTGTTCCAGTGCCTCAGCACCTTCACAACAAAGAATTTCTTCCTAACATCTAATCTAAACTTACGCTCTTTCAGTCTGAAGCCGTGTTGCCCTGTCCTGCTCTTGTAAATAGTTCGTTTCCATCTTTCTTGTAGTCTCCATTCAGGTACTGGAAGCTTGCAATTAGGCCACCTTGAAGGCTCTTTGAATTATTATGGTTTATTATATAACAGAATGTAAAGAATTTTTCTATTTACATTATAGAATGTATAAAATATATGTATAATATTGCATTATACAATCTATCTATATAAACAATAATACATAATATATAAAATAGTATCTATTACATATTAGACATTAATTTCTCACTGAATCCTGATTTTGTGCTAGAAGGCTAAGGAGACACAAAATGCTGACTGTCTTGTTCTGGGGGTTTTTTTGGTTTTTTGCGGGTTTGGTTTTTTTTGTTGGTTGTTTTTTTTTTTTTTTTTTCCAGATTAAAAAAGCAAGCATTCTGGGCAATCCTCAGAATCAAGAGCCAGTGAACCTTATGCTTGCAGCTGGCAAATAGGTTTAAGTGATCATTTGAAACAAAAACCCAAAAATAATAACAATTTTTAAAAAAAGATATAAAGAACAACATAATGCAATCAATCATTCAAAAACCTTTCAGGAAGTCCTTTCTTAGCAGCTATAAAAATGCAGAATTTTGTTATGGCTACAAAACTGGCCATGATACAAGAAGCAGAGTAGGACTGAGAAATCAATTTTTCAGGGTGTAAGAGATTAGAAACATCAACATGTTTAAAAACATAAAGCTTCAGCAGGTGATCTGCATAACATATTAAATATGTGGACATTTGGAAAGGGGATGTGAACAGTGAGTTAGCAAAATTTGTGGAGACTACAAAGTTATTTGTTTTAGTTAAAGCTTGAGACTATTGCAAGGCCAGTTGAATGAAGAAGAACCTAATGAGAGACAAGTAAATGGGGGATTCCATGCCAAATGGCCCTTCATAGTCAATACAAAGGAAAGAGAACTGGAAGGAGAAGATAAAACTGTTCAAACACTTGAATTTTAGATGGAGAATACCAACATGGTGGTGAGATTTGGGTACTGCTCTAGGCAGCTCATGGGAGACCTCTGCTTGGTGGGAGATTCTGTGAGGATAAAACACTGAAATGTCCCCTTGAGACACAAACTGGGGAAGTGAAACCATTCTTCTCTTTCTTTTTGAACTGGTTTTATTCACTTCCCACCATTGCAGGGCCCTGTCAGAGGTTCTCGTTAAGAAGACAAGAGCCAGCAGCCATGCCACTAATTGGACATAAGGAAAAGGGGCAACTCCCAGAGGGTAATTAAGAACTGGAACTGCCCAGAGGGGTGGTGAAGTGTCCACCTTTTGAGGTATTTGGAATTCAGGAGGACAATGCCCTGAGGAATCTGACCTAATGTCCGACGATCTTCTTTTGGAGCAAAGGGTTGAATGAGATCATCTCCATTCCAAACGGAATCATTCTGATCCCCAGGACAAGATTCTGACTCTCCCCTCTGTGCCATCAGGACACAGAATTAGATGACTTTCTCATCCAGCTGGACAATTAATTTGTACCGATCTCAACATTTGTATATTACATCAAGAATACAAACCAGATGCCTTTTTCAAATCTTGCCTAGCACAACATAAAGCAGTTGTTTTTATTGCACGTCATGAACACAGACTGGAATTTGCATGCAATACTGAAAGATTTTAAGATACAATATATAAATATCGTTAGGCATTCTTTAGGAAAAGCCTGTATGTTTGTAGAGTGTGTTCTGAGCCTTCAAATATCCTGGCAATAAAGTTACCAAATAGCCAAAGCTGCCCCACGTGTAACAATGTGAAAACTAAGATTCCTTTTCAACCAGCTATGAACAGAGGGATCAGGTGCAATAATAGACACAATCAAAGCTGTACCTGCAAACTGAGAAGCTCTGATGAATGTAAAGATGGACATGACCTGGCAACGTGCACTCACAGCCCAGAAGGCCAAACTACATCCAAAGTGTGTCCTGGGCTGCATCCAGAGCAGCGTGGGCAGCAGGGGAGGGAGGGGATTCTGCCCCTCTGCTCTGCTCTGGTGAGACCCCACCTGAAACACTGCATCCAGCTCTGGGAGCCCCAACATAAAGAAGGACATGGACCTGTTGGAGGGAGTCCAGAGGAGGGACACCAAGATGATCAGAGGAATGGAGCACCTCTCCTGTGAGGAAAGGCTGAGAGTGTTGTCGTTCAGCCTGGAGAAGAGATGACTCCAGGGACACCTTATAGAAGCCTTCCGGTACCTGAAGAGGGCCAGCAAGAAAGCTGGAGAGGGACTTTTCAAAAGAGCATGAAGTGATAGGACAAGGGGAAATGGCTTCCAACTGACAGAGAGTCATTTAAGACATAGGGAAGAATTTTTTTTATGATAAGGGTAGTGAAACACTACACAGGTTGCTCAGAGACAAACTGTGGATGCCCCTTCCCTTGAAACACTCAAGGACAGGCTGGACTTTGATCAAGTTGAAAATGACCCTGATCGTTGCCAGAGGCTTGAACTAGCTGACCTTTAAAGGTCCCTTCCAACTCACCCCATTCTGTGATTCTGTGATTACCATCCTTTTCAGCTGCTCCCTGAGGGTATGCACAGGTCTGAGGCAATGCTGGTGCCTTCTGGCATCCTTCAATGCAACTCCCAGTGCTGTGGCATTTGGAGCAATCTGGAGAAGCCATCATGTCTTCAGAAGGACACACAGATCACGCTGAAGTTGACATCAATTCTTACTAATTTCCATACGACCACTTTCCACTTTCTAAAATAGCTGGGTCCCTTTACACTAAGTTAAAGGTTGTTTTTATTTGAGTAAAAAGCATGCTTGTGGCTAGTGCTGATAAAATGGATGGGGTTTTGTTGTCTTTTTTGGGGGGTGGGGATATTAATTACTTTTATCTCTGAAAAGGTGAAGCTATCTTTTAAGTGATTTCTCAGGTTCAATGCAAAGTGTTATGTTGCTCAGGAAGGAATGGAATGGATGCATGAAGGGGGGGCGAGGTGTTTCCTGGAAACTGAGATTTAATTGTTTGAGTCCCTTTTATGGATGTTTGCCTTACTGATAGAGAGTGACAAAAAGAGAGAGTGCAGATGGAGTGACATGAGGGTGGTTGTCTGTCTCAGCTCAATTCATTTTCTTGTAGCTGATTCTCTAAATTTGTCTAGATCAGTAACATCTTTGCCCTTCTTCTCCCTTACCCTGCTCTACTCTTCTCCCTCCACTTCTGCCTCAGCACAAGGACTCTCGCAGGTTTATCCTTAGGCACCAGCAGATGATTCATTTAGAGAAGGAAAGAAAATGGGAAGGAAAAAAATCTATCTTTTCCATAGGTAGCCTGTAGACAAAGAGATGTCTCTGGTCAAGGAGCATTGAAATAGGAAGCAGTCTCCTATTGCTTGTTTCCTTCTTAGATGGAGAAGCTAAGACTTTATGTTTTCTTACAAGAGGGTGGATTCCATCAAAATACCTAAATGTTCTCTTCCAGATTGAAAAATTTAATTTAATTTAAATAATTTACGTTTTTAAGTTACATTTACAAAATTACATTTTGACTAGTTGCTTGAGTCACAGAGGATAATCTCTTTACATTACAGATGCTGACTAAACTTTGCCAGTTTTGTCACCTACTGAGCAATGGTATTCCTGGTTTGGCAGGCTATCAGGGAACCAGGGGCAGGACAGGTCTGTGGAGCTGGAATCAATACACAGTGGCAGAGGGGGTCTGTTTAAAAGAAATTTTTTGCCCTTAGTGTAAAACTAGCCTCCATAAGAAGTTAAGGACATTCCTAAGGATCCTTTGAAGACATTTTTTATTGGAAACAGGGAGGTCCTCTCCTTTTACTGAGTTTCTGCTCATGTAGAGAAAAAATCTGGCCAAATGTTTAAAAAACCTTCTGTGCTTTGCCCACACCAGTTTAAGCTGGATATGCCAGCTGTTTACTTTCATGAGTTAATGAGTATTCTTAAGCTTTCCTTATTCGTTTAAGAGCATCAGCATTGGAGGACAAAGGGATGTCAGTACTGGGAAATCAAAATGCTGTTTCAATTTCTCTGTTATATTAGAGCTCTTGTTACATGTCATGTGGCAAAATCTCAGATCACTTGACAAAGTGTCCTGAAGAGAGAATGTACTTCTTGGAATTAATTTCAGTGACAGAGATGAGATGACCTTGTTACAAACCAGGGCTCTCTACTCTCAGATCTGTACATTTAGCTCCAAGAGGAGATGGCTGCCAGAATTGCTCTGATCCAGCAGATCATAACTTGAAGCCACACAAAGGCTGCAGCATGTTTCTTTGTGGACATTAAGCTAAACACATACTTCAATTTACTTTTTAAGGACAACTTCCCACTCTCATTTCAGCTGGTACATTGCAGAAAACTCCCCTAAAAACATATCAAATCAAGTATAGTTCTGCAGTTACAAGTGCCTGCTAGCTGAGGACGCAGGGAATACACTACCACTTATGAGTGCTCTCCCTCCAACCAGCACTTTTACATTTAAAAGCAGTCTGTACTGGCCCATGATGGTGGCACTGACAGGACCCCTTGAGTACAATCCACATGTACTCCAAATCACTTGGGAAAACACTGGGAAGGTGGAAGGGCATATTTAACTGAATAACTGCTCAAGGCACATGAAGTAATGTAGGACAAAGAGCTACAAAGAAGAATTTTCTGGTCATCTTTCAAATATCTAGGCAACTCCTGACTTCTCGTCCATCCCTCTTTGGCTTTATTCACTGGCAGGAATTAATGTTCTTCTCTGTTAAAAGAAGATTTCAAGAGAAACCAACAGCATAAACTGAAGCTTCTCCTTCAGGAGGCTGCAATAACTTCTGGTTCTTTCCCTTCCAAAGAATCTGTAAGCTCTTCCAGGAACACAGTCAGTAGGTGTACTCATGAAGGTGTTTCTGCCTCCTCCTCTGCCACCCTCACCATGGTGGATCCTCACCACTTGTACCCTGGTTTGTCTAGTTACATTTATGCTTTTTCCATAAAGAATTTACCATGGGTATTATGGGCAGCATCCAGCTGTCACTTTTTGAGAGCTGGTGCATGAATTGTAGATAGCTCCAGCTAGCAATGGATGGATCATGTCATCTGTCAGCGAAATTCGTGTCACAAAATATTCGGACTCTTCAGGTTACTTCCAATGGGAAAGAACCTTTAAATTCCAATTAAATTCAAATTAAATGCCAATACAGAACGAAGAGCAGAAATGCCCCTAGATAAAGTTGTTATTTCTACCCCGAGTCCTGCAGAAGATGTCTATGTAGTTATGCCCCAGGTCTGAAAACCTCACGGGTGTTATGGTCAAAAGAATACCAGAACAGAGTCTGTTTCATCTTTGGTCTTGATTTGGGTCCAGGGTTCGCCCATATATATGTGTGTATGCATGTATGTATATATATATATGTGTGTGTGTTTGTGTATTTATATTTATTTATATATAGGTATATAAAGTAAATATCAAATAAAAATCCACACAAAAATTAAAAATACATCAGGAATAACTGACTGCCCTTGGAGCAACTGTTCAGAAGGTGAGGACGAGGGTCAGATATTTTCTGCTTGGTGATGGAGGAGAGGGGAGAAGCGACTCAGCACAGATGCACCTTGTTTGCAGGAGCCCTGTAAAGGCTGGGCACCCGTCGGGTTCGCTGAGAGCAGCAAAACTTCTCTTGCAGTGCTTAACACTCAGACTGAGGGCACTTCCAGTATGACTCCATTTTGCGGGTAAGGGAGGATGAGGGAGCTGAATCACAGCACTATTCACTGTGGCAACGTTACCAGCTGTGCTCTAGGGCTACTCACTTGGAATGCATGAGCCCTTTGTTCCATCCCTTTGTTTTTCCAAGTGCTCTGACTGCCCTTGTGAGGGAGGGGTACTTGACAACACAACTTTATCTCAGAAATGGGGTCAAAATAAGTGAAATCAGAGAAGGCTTTCGTATTCAGGTGCGGTGATGTAAAGCATACAGGCGAGCAGGGAAGGAAAGGTAAATCCAGGTCCTCACACTGCCTGTAGAGCCTTTGACCCTACAAGGTGGACAGGAGAAGTACGTGTATTGACCAGACTGGGATCTGTGGTGCAGCAGAATGTGGACATCAAATGCAAAGCAGAAGAACTGTGCTGTGACATGACCTGGATGCAGGACTTGAAGAAACACTAAGAAAGTTTGCAAATGACACTAAACTGGGAGGGACTCCCTCAAGGGCAGAGAGGCCCTGTAGAGAGAGCTCAAAAAATTAGAGAGATGGGCAATCACCAACCATACGAATTTTAACAAGGTCAAGTGCCAGATTCTGCACCTGGGATGAGGCAATACTGGATGGATGTACAGTCTGGGGAACGAGATGCTGGAAAGCAGTGCTACAGAAAGGTGCCTGAGGGTCCTTTCCATGTTCTTGAGCCAGCAGTGCCCTGGCAGCCAGGAGGGCCAACCCTGTCCTGGGGGACATCAGGCACAGCATCGCCACCCGGGCAAGGGAGGGGATTGTCCCCTCTGCTCTGAGCTGGGGCGGCCTCACCTCCAGTGCTGGGGGCAGTTTTGGGTGCCACAATTTAAGAAAGACACTAAACTATTAAAGAGTGTCCAAAGGAGGGCAACAAAAATGGTGAAGGGCCTTGAAGGGAAGCCGTGTGAGGAGCAGCTGAGATCACTTGGTCTGTTCAGCCTGGAGGAGACTGAGGGGAGACCTCATTGCAGCTACAACTTCCTTGTGAGGGGAAAAGGAGGGGCAGGCACTGATCTCTACTCTGTAGTGACCAGGGACAGGATCCAAGGAAATGGCCTGAAGCTGTGTCAGGAGACATTTAGGCTGGATGTTAGAAAAATGTCATTCACCCAGAGGGTGGTTGGGCACTGGAACAGGGTCCCCAGGGAAGTGGTCACAGCACCAAGCCTGACAGAGTTCAATAAGTGTTTGGACAATGCTCTCAGGCACCTGGTGTGACTCTTGGGGTGTCCTGTGCAGGGCCAGGAGTTGGACTTTATGATCCTGGTAGGTCCACTCCAACACAGCACATTCTATGATTCTACAAGATGACATATTACAGGAGAAAGTCCCTGTCTGAAATGTCACCAAAACCCTTTTCTCCTCAGACGTTAATTTGCAGAATGTTTAGAGGAGGTAAACTAGGGCATTATTGAGAACAGGGGCTTTGGCCCTAAGAACTCGGGGATAGCTCACCTTAGCAATCATGAAAGACTTGCACTGTGACAGAACTTCAGCTGGAGTAGCTTGCTTTCCGTAACTTAGAGATCTTTCTTGCAGAAGATCCCCTCTGTAAGTTCCAGGCTTGCTTTCCATGGTTTCTACTCAGGGAAATCTTTTTCAATCTTGCATTGCAGGAAAACAGACATGACAAACCTGTTAAGCTTAAAGTTCTTCAGGGAAGGCGGAATTAAAATTTCTCTCAAAACTCGCATTTACGTGGAAAGTATTTGTAACAGTGGAGTCATAGTTGGTGTAGGTGTGCAAGAATTTTAGTGTGAATTAGTGACACCTTCAATAGGTGTTTGTACAACTTCATACTCCAACATCCATGCAGTGAAGTTAAGAGCACAGGGTGCTTGGAAGGGGATACTTTACACTTTCTGGAGGTCAGCAGCTTTATGAATCAGGCATATTTTTGGCTATAAAGTTTGTTTTCCCAGTATCTCTGAATAGCAGAATTTTATAACACATATAGTATAACAGAACCATGGAAATGTTTAGTTTGGAAAAGACCTACGGAGATCTCTGGTCAAAATGCCTGCTTCAAGCATGGATCAGGTTACTCAGGGCATTACGCAGCTCATTATGCAGCTGAATCCCAAAAATCACCCACAGTGGAGATTCCATTATTTCTGGACAACCTACTCTAGTACGTGCCTGCTTGCATGGTTGGAAAAGGTCCTTCCCTTCATCCAGCTGGGACCTTGCTTCCTGCAATTTGCATCTACTACCTCTTGCTCTTTGTTTGCATCAGAGAAGTGGCTTCGTGCATCTTCTCTGTATAATCCC
The DNA here is from genome assembly GCA_013397915.1 of Daphoenositta chrysoptera. NCBI lineage: Eukaryota > Metazoa > Chordata > Aves > Passeriformes > Daphoenositta > Daphoenositta chrysoptera. The sequence goes on along the minus strand of VZRO01001103.1, from coordinate 140,053 downwards.
TTTCTAGGCAGTGCAAGACTTCTGTCAGCCCCTTCTCAGCCTTCTCTTCCCAGTCTAAGCAGAAGCCTCTTCCTGCACATCACAGGCTCCAGACCCTCAACCCCTCTTGGTGTCCCTTCAATTTGTCAAAAAATGCAATGTTCTGGGGGGGCCAAAACTGGACATAGTCACTCACAAGTGAGGAAAATAATCATGCTCCTTGTCCAGCTGGCAATGTCTTTGCCAGTGCAGCCCAGTGTGTGGCTGGTCTTCCTTGAGACAGGGCTGCTGATCCCTTGTAATTCCTGTCTTCCTGGGACTCCAAGTTCTTTCCTGCCAGACAGCCCCAGCCTGTCCTGGTCAGTTGGGTGGCTCCATTTGAACACAGGGTCTAAAGCCTGTCACTGTCAAACTTCATGAAGTTCCTGTTGGCCCATTCCTTCAGCTTCTCCGGGACCCTCTGAATGTGAGCCCTGCCTTCCAGGATATCAATCATTCCTCCCAGTTTGCTGGGATTATCATAAATTCTATTAATACATTATAAAAGTATATTTATGTAATAATCAAATAATTAAAACCTCATCCAGTATAAGGCATTACCTGTGTTATATTGTTACTATGCATTTTCGGAACTAAATGATGCTGGCATAAATGGTTTAAATTTTTCGTAAGGATGGTCTGCTTTCACTCCTGAGACACATGCTAATCCATGTCAGCATGGATTTTGTGCTGCAATTGAAGTCTTGGTTTTGTTGAGGAATATTTAGTGAAAGTCTGCAGATCTTGCTAATGCAAATGGCAAGGGAAGAACTCATCTTAATCACCCAGGCAACTAGATTTGGTTCAGTTACATTTCACTGATTTTTGCCAAGAGGTCCTGTAACATACTTCACATATTTCTGTTAAAAAACCACAAATAATTTAAAAGACAGAAGGTCACTGAATAAAAAAATACAAGAATATTTGACAGCAAAAGCTAATGAATGATATGTGTGGTGGCAAACACTGAGTATAACACGCAAAGTTTTCAGAGTGCAAGGAGTTATCTCTGAATTCCCGTTTGGCGAAACACAACTGCAATGAATATTTATTGGCACCTTATATAGCAGCATGAACAAAAGGAACTGTTATAAATAAACAAACGCTATGACAGTTCCACTGCTGTTAGCTTGACGTTCTTGTCTGCAGTCAGTCAAACCGAAAGACAAAGCAATCAGCGAAAAGACGAAGTCAAACATCCAAATTACAGAGGTTCTATTTTTGTGTTAACTACCGTCATCACTGATTTGTCCATGACTTGTGTGAGGAAGCTGCTGGTGAAATTTGACAGGTGTCAGCATGGCATTTGCATGCTTCCAGATTGAAACGAAGGCTTTTAATGTAAATTTACACAACTTGCTTAATGTTTCCTTAGCATATCAGTAAAACTTTGAAGGGCATTAAAATTCACAAAGCAGAGCTATGTACACTTAAGAGGATGCAATTAAGTAGTCAGTAATGTGGGACACACTCACATGACAGAGGCAGGCTGTCTTTTTAACTTCTTGCAATGTCCTACTGGTGACTCTCCCTGCAGTACCTCACCTCCACCCTTTGATGTAAGGACGAAACCACCTCTACAGTGCAACTGTTCTGATAATAGCAGGTGACTCACTTCCAACCAATTTTTGTGCTCAGACCTAGTTTGACAGACACTTTATTCTTCAGAGCCAGCAAAGCAAAACTTTAACTGTGTCGCTAACTTACATGGAAACCCACAGTGTGTATTTAGTAACCCATCTGCTCTGCAAGCAGGAGCTTGGGTCAGAGGCATACTGAACCCTGCGATTCAATCCAAGTAATATGCACGTTTGTGAAGTGTTTGCACGGTCAGTATCTGAGAGCAAGACAGGATGCTCATGGTCTGGGTAAGCTCAGAGGCTTGCTGTCCCCCTCACCCCACAGCTGGCACTTTGCAGGGCAGTGCATGCTCTCAGTGCATGTGCACAGCCCTCTCTGTCTCGCTTGTTCACTTAGATCAGGGCTGCATCTCCCCAGGAATGCTCTGGGAAGGCTGGAGGAGATAACATCCAGGAGTTTTACTTCAGCATTGCTACTGATTGTCATCTTCTGAAATGTGATGTCTGCAGACTATTTAATGTCTGCAGACTATTTAAGTTGGTGCTTGTCAGGGAGGGAAAACATAACTGGAAAATTATATTGTGCCAGCAGGTTGGCCTACTTAATTCTATTGTATAGATGGCAGCACAGTTTGAGAGGAACTTCTTCATCAGAAGTTACTTCCTGCATGGAAGAGACAAACTTTTCACACTGACTCTATGCAAATGCTTCCCCATGTAATTTCAGCTAAGCTTTGGGATGCCTATGCATGCATCACATCTGCCTACGTAACACTGACAAGTAAATCCTCAGTGTGTCTGCCAAGCTCCACACCCAGGCATTCAGCTGGAAGTCAGTTACCCTCTAAAAACTTCTCCAACAAGAAGTGTGTTCATAGTCAACCACCTCACTGGAGTCATGTAAATTACCACGTTGATCATACTGCCAGTGTAAGATGAAGACACTGTGGCTCCATGTGGGTGCCTGAAAATCTTGAAAAAACATAAACTAAAAAGTGGAGAAGAAAACCCATTCAATTTAAATTAATGGTTTAAATCCCAAAGCCAGTTAATTCTATGGCATTTTTCTCTGTGCAGTCAGCCTATCAAGTAGAGATTTCTCTCCAGTGCAAGTTCCTGTGGAATGGAAGGTGCGTGCACATCGGAGCACTGGCCAACACTGCTCGGCAGTTGTGACTCTCAGCGTCTTTCTAAATGAGTTTTCTGAAAGTTCATAAATATATATATATGTTACATTGTCATATCATATGTATTTGTCAGACTAGAAAGGCTTTGTTCCAACCCTGCTATTTATGAAAGAAACTTCATCTTAGGATCTTACCTACTGCTTTGGACAAGGATAATGAAACGAGTCTCTTCTTTTAACATAGGACAGTGTCACAGCACCAAATAAACAGACCATACCTATGATCTTTCTCTGGGCTCAGGACTGAAGTTTAGGCTGGAATGAAGGAGACACACTGTGTTTGGGAGAGAAAACAATGTAAGTTCAAGAGATCTTTAACTGCTAAGGTTTTGATTGTCGAATTTTTAGGACCAATTTCTAACGACATAGAAATACATTCCCATATAAATCATCAATTCTGTTCTTTGTGGAAATCTTTCAGCATTTAGGTATTCAGCTTTCTTCCTTTATCATAAGCTTGCTTTGCTCAATGCCTGTATTCATTCAAGTAGCATTTTCAGACTCAAAGATTCTCCAAAAGGATATATTCTAAAGAAGCCAGGAAGTAACTTCCCTATACAGCTTCACACCTCCCCAGATGATAGTTTCAAATTAATCATCTGTTCTGGGGACAGCAGATGGAAAATAATGTTCCTGATAAAATGGGTCTAATGAGAGCTGAAGGATCCGTGCTGACTGCTAATTTTCAAGAAATCCTAAGGAGGCTTTTGATTGGATAAATGAGGAATATTGAGGTTTGCTGTCTGCAAAAGAAATACTCCCACTTTGCCGATATTGAGGAACTCTGACCAAGCAGATGACTGTCCAATCTGTTTTCATTTTGGCCTCCTGGAATTTAGAATCTGGGAATGACACTTGGGTTTATTTCTCAGCCACAGAAGAGACGTGACGGCCTGATTTGAGTTCCACAACACAGCTCCAAATCCTAACATCCTTCTTCTCAGCTGCCAGAAGGATAGAACAAGGAAGAAGCTCTCACTTTCTGGAATATCAAGAAAAAGAACATTATTGGATCTTAGGTACCTGGAGCAGCTCTGCAATCAGTTCCTGCAGTATGTCCTACCTAAACTGCTTTTTCTAAAGCTGTGTTGCCTCTTTGGTTTTATACCCTTCCATTATCAGTCTCTTTTTTTTTTTGTCCTGTGTTTTACCTGCCCAGTTATATCTTCTCCAGCCCACACTTGCTTTCTCTCTCTCTCTCTCTCTCAGGTCTTCCTCTTTTCCTTCCACTCATACATCTTTCCTTTCAATTTTCTCCTTCACTTTTCTTTTAGGTTTGTCTGTTGCAGAGAAAGTAGAGCCTGTCTAGCATACAGCTAGACAAAAACCATGAACTAATTTTCCCTAAAATAGATAAACTCTCTTCAGAGATCTCTTAATTAACCACTCTCTTAGCCATCTCCCTCCCTCCCTGCTCAGAAGCAGAAAGCTTCTGCACTCCCTGCTGTCCCCTTTTTCCTGCATGCCCCCAGCACGGGCTGCTCCTGCCATAAGCCATGGTCTCTTTAATAGCAGCAGTATTATTTTTGGTGCAGCAGGAACTTCATCCTGCCCTAGTTCATGCAGTGTACTTTGCCTTCTTTCTTCCTCGCACGATTTGTTGCCGCAGCTTATCATCACACGCACTCTGCTCCCCTTCTGCTACAGCTTCAAAGCACTCCAGATTTTTTGATTTGCCTCTCCTACTGCTCAAAGACGCTGAGTGATGCAGAGAACCTCCTACAGCCAGAAAGTAACTGTGATTTTTAGCGATGATGTTTGCTCTAACTATTTAAAGCACACTTAAGAAGACACATAATAAGTAGGTTTGAGGGAAGTGGTAGCAACCCACCCACTACGTTCCTTTTAGCTAACCCTTTAATTAAATATTAAAGATATGGTTCTCAGGAAGATTTAAAATAACCCACTGACAGAAAAAAAGAGACAGGTTAAAAAACAGCAGAAAATGAAATAATTCCCCCCCCCCACCAAAGACTTACCACACCTTCATGCTGTTTTTAACATAATTTTACTGTGCTGATGAGGCAAGAGCTTTTCTGAAGGGAAATAAACCTTATGCTTTCCAGTGCTAGATCACTCTCTATGTTCTCAGGGAGTCCCACTAGGGATTACAAATTATTTGGTGCTTAACTAAACATATCAGTTTCCTCTTTCATAAGGGAGAACAAAGAAAGTTTATAAAAATTGAGTGAGTGAATTACTTGAAATTTTATTCCTCACTCAAAAGACACATTCTGCTGCTGCATGCACAGAACTGATACGCAGTTTGAGAGGAAAAGTACATATATACACTGCTTATAGCCTTGTCTCCAAGTATAAAGCAGAGTGAGATAAATGACAGCAAGATCTGGGTAGATTTGTGGTATGAAGCATTTCTCTTTGTAACTGAGTTAAGGCACACCACAAACGATCAGAGGAGAAAGAAAAGTGACTACTGATGGAGATCAGAAGTGCAAGAAACCAGGCATGCCCACAAAACCGAGTGGCTCTGACCTGCATATTCCTTTTGGTGAAGGCTTTGATTATTTCTCTCTGTATCTAGCTGACACAGCTCGACAGCCTAACTGAGTGGTGTTTTTGCACCAGTACTGCAAGAATATCTGCTCTGCTGCTTCTTCTCTTGTGTTTGAACTCCATTGTCCTCCTTTTGTTCTTCTATGCTGCTTGTAGTTTTAAATCAAACTCCAGACCCCCAAGCTCTCTGTGTAGTCTCCAGCGTTGCTGTAGAACAAACAGAAACTGGTCAACCATTTCGATTTGTTCTTGTGTTAGCCATATAATGGAAAGTGCTTCCAAATGCACACTGCTTTCCCCCTCCAAATCAGTCTTACAATCGATACTGTCCTACTTTCAATTAAAATACCACCACAACAGATACATCTATATGGCGCTTTGAATGCCACAACAGAAAACCTGTTACTTTGAATACAAAAGCTGGCCAAAATGATTGAATTCCTGAGGCAACAGAACGATACTGGTGATTTTATTCAGCACGTGTCCAATACGATTTTCCATTCGGAATCCACATTTTTTAATGCTTTTCGATACCATTCTTAACATTACCTTCAGCTTTTATGGAGTCCCTTAGAAAGTTGATTTTTTCAATTTGTTTACCAGAAAACTTAAATTTTAATGATTAAATAATAGGACATTTATATACATCAGTGGTTTTTCTCAGATACTGGGCTCTAAGTACATACAATGTCTATTGAGTGAAAATAAAAAAGAAAAATTCCAGTCATGCAAATCGTCTTACAAACCATGTTCCATTTGACTTGAAAATTTTTACTCTGTTACTGGCATATCATTTCAAAATTAAACAGATAAAATTTTAAGGTTGCTTTGTCCATTTCCACTCGTTTGTTTTGCTGTTTTGAAGAACTGACAGGCCACATGCTACTGCAGAAGGTACCGGCAGGGTAATCATTGTTCCGCTACCACCGACCAACCCCTCCGAGCCCTGGCATGGATGTGTTTTAAAAAACCACCTAACCTTCAGCTAACTGCACTGGTTTATTTCTGAACAGCACATCACAATATCAGCACAGAGAGCACATTGTAACCGGTTGGGTGATTCCACTTAATAATTTTTCAACACTAGGACCTTTCAGCATTTTAATTCTGGTTTCATTTATGAATTAAAGGTCATATATAGAGCACAAATGAGGTCTAAATTTAGTCACAGCAGACCACAGTTCCACATAAAGACAAATCTTCAAGTTATGTTGACCTGCTAGGAGACAAAGATAAACAGCACAGCAAACATGTACCTGCAATGCACTGCTTCCCTATTAAATATTAACTGTTTCATTTACATTTAAATGAACTGAGCAGCAATGGATAGACTTTCCAGTACTGCTGTTTGGTGCTGCTGTCATGGAAAGAAGCTGAAGACAATGTGGGCTGTATGGGGGCAAATGACGCAATCTCAGCATCCGCTCAAGTGACTTCAATGATGACCATTCTCCAGTCTTGAAATATAATCCTACACAGCATTTTTTTTTCTCTCCCTCTGTAAACACATCTGTTCATAAATAACTTAGATGTCTCCTTGACATTCATGGTATGTAACTGAAGCTGAAGTAGAAAAGGATGGGCGGTGTACAGCACTGAGGAGATGTCACAGTACTTTTGTTCAGCATTTTTGTCAAGTGCAGGTTGCTAACATCAGCCATCAGAGACAGGTGGGGTGACCCACCCATATTTTTCATGGGTCTTCACCAAACTCTTAAATGTTGCTTCAGCTTCCTTTCGACTGAATGACTTTTTTGATTTGCCAGCTTTTCTGCAGATACGGCCCTGCGCCAAACACAAAAAGAAAACCTTCATTAAAGATGTGAACAGGCGTCTGGAAACCACAGCTTAACTTTTCAGTGCATCAGGCCGAGAGGCATTCACTTACGGGTACCAGCAAGCATAGCTCCCCAACTTGAGCAGACAAACGCATTATGAGAGATGATGATTTAAAATGATATTCAGTGAACGGGTAAATAAAAAAAAAAAAGAAAAAGAAAAGAACAGGCATATGCCAGGCTGTTTCCTCCCGGCGAGCCCCTGCGCTGGCGCGCTGCCCCGCTCGCAGCAACCCGCGGCTGCGGCCGTGCCTCGGGGCTCGCCTCCCTCTCCGCTGCAGCGGGACCTCCGGCGCTCCGTGCTTGGCGTGGGGACCCTCCTGCCCACCCTGCCGCCCCTCCTGCCCAGCCGGGGGCAGCCCTGGCAGACAGGGACCGCCCGGGCACGGCTGCTCGCAGGGCTGCCCCCGCCTCACCCCGCTGCCACCGCGCAGGGACACTAAAAACCACATCCGTCCCGCGGAACGCACTCCATTCTTCTTCCTCCAAACTGACCCCTGAGAAACGAACAGCTCTGCCCTTGTTAAAAGGAGTGCCTTAAACCAACTTGCTTCCATCTTAAAAGTTCTAATTTGTTTATTACACCTTCATATCAAGTTTGATAATAAATGAAAACACACCCATTTGCATATACTGCATTTTTATTACTCTGCAATTAGATATTACCTCTAACTGCACAGCCGTATAAAAATTCAAATCCTTGTTTGGTAGTAGAGACTTTTACTGAGTTATCAATAGCTTACCTTATTTTTCGTATTGGTCTGTGTCAATTACCAGCAACAGAGACACAAGAAAGAATTATAGCTGCAGATTAATACCACTCTACAACAATGAATACCTTCAAACAAAATAAATATAATAAAATAAATACCTTTAAAGTATTTATGCCTACTGGATTTGTTACAAAATAGAAGTTCGTTAAAGTCACTAGTCTAGTAATTTTAGTAATTGTTTGATAGATTGCACTGAAAGCCTATTTAACAATAAATGGTATTTGATGAGCAGATACTGTATTATAGTGTTAGAATTATTAAGAACCAAGTTAGTATGTTCTCATTTTTTTCTGTTCTTTAGCTCAAGAATCATCTTTTGCTTCCCTGATTTTACTGTCAATTTGGAATTGAAACCAAAAATTGGCATTTGCAATAGCATGCAACAAATACTGAGAAAATAGTCAGGTATATGGAGGGAAAAAAAGGGTGAAAATGGGAAAAAAGAAAACAAAATCTGTCCTCAGAGTATCACATTTACTTTTACAGACTAAAATGAGAAAGATTAGTCTGCAGTGTGGACAAACAATTTCTTTCTAGAAAGCTGTCACAATACTGCTGAGGCTCTTTTGTGTTCAGCACTGCTCCTATTATAGCAAAACTATGGACACATGAAAGAAAAAAGCTGTTTCCTACTCCTGTATTAACAAGTCATCTTTCAGTGCATTTTGAGTTCTCTCTCAGAGCATGCTTTAACCAAGGATTACGAACACCCTCCTATTCCCACCTCAACTTATTCAGAGTCAATCTATACCCATTTGGTTTTCCCCAAAACAGCTATTATTTTACCTGTCGATGCTTTTCGTTGCCTTTCTCCCTGGCTGCCATTTACAGACTAAAAATGTATTTCCTCTTTAAATACCCCTTGACAGACCAAACAGTAAGACACGTTCTACATCTCCATACAGATTTGGCAACTAATATGTCCCAAATAATGATGATCTGAACGGATCTCAATTGAGCTCTGATCATAAATTTTCTTAGAAAATGCTAATTTTTAGCTGTGACAGATGGAATAATTAAATAAAGCTGGGTAACATATTTTTTAAATCTTATTGAATAATTTACATAATTATATCATATATAATTATCAATCATAATTATTCTGCAGGAGTGTTTTTGTTGTTACAAAACATTTTGTATTTTCTTCCTAATCTGAGGTTTTGTTGGAATCACACTTAGAGAAACACAGGAAAAGATAAAACAAAGTGCAACAGAAGATTAAACCAGCACAGAAAATGCTGTCCTCAAAATCTCACAGATGAAATACTTTTGAAAGTAAATATAAACTTACTCTGCTACTTAATTTCTGGATTAGATCCATTTGCCATCTCCTGTGTTTTGCACATTATTTTTTATCATCTAAGGCTTTGATACCTTTCTGAATTACATGCATAGCACCTAGGACAGTATGATTCACATCTTCCCCAGCTTTAACAAAGTATTAATACTAAGCTGTACCTAGAAATAGGATCTTTGCATTGTGAACAGCTCATGTTTGGTGTCGACTATGTATGGCTTCCAAAGCAGGAAAGTAAGAATTCTCTGGTGTCGTAATGATGTGGTAAATATCACCACATCATGTAAGATGTTACTGGAGCCATATCAGATGAAAGGAGCACCATTTCATGAGTTTATTCTGAAACCTTTCTGTTATTAATGCAATGGACCATTAAGTCCACTTCCACTCTGGTACCATATGCAGGTTGTATGTGAACTGCACCATCAAAGACCAGCTAATTCTACCCTGCTGTAGTCCATGTATTTCTATGCTTATACAGAAACTATGGGTGGCATGGTCAGCACTGTCTCTTATTAACCTATATCCTGTCAGCTGTTTATAATTTGGATAAAATTTAACCTCCTGGACTGCAAGTTTCCCTTTTTGGTGCCTCAAGTAAACCTGGGGCAAAAAGAAAGAAGGCTGGAATTTCAGCTGACAGAGTTCAGACGCTTTCAAGCCCATACTTGGGTGGTATCTACTGTCTCATTGATTTTAGCTTTTTGCCATTCCCAGAAAACTCTTTCCAAGTTTAATTAAAAAATGTCATTTTGGATGCAATTATAGAAGAAAGTGTCAAACATTTCAGCAGGCACTGCTACCAGCCCTGACTACAGTTTATTTTCAGCCTGCTACTTAAATATGCAGTCATTTAAACTCTGGGCAGGAGCCTGTGAGCTGCTGCATTCTGTAAACATGATAGTGATGGTAAATACAGTATGTAAATATGTGCTGTCCACAGCTCTGTCGGGCAGAACTGCATTTTACCAATCCCCAAACCACATGCTGGGGTAAGGAATACAGATCGTTTGCACGGCTGATGTTTTGATGTGTCCAGCACCACATCAAGGAAAGATATCAAACTGATCTCTGAACAAGATCAAAACATTCCACAAGAGGTTAAAAACAACAGAGAAAACCCAAGAAAGCCTTTCATAAAGATATCAATGTCGACTTCAGCTCTAAGAAGTCGCACCAGGAGCTTATTTAAATACTTGCAATACTTTCAGACACTTGCAGAGTGCCTTTCATAAAGGGATAACTGAAAACCTAATTAAAGAGTTGGAGAGAACGTTTCAGATTTTGCCATCTGCTGTGACTTCATGTACTTATCAAGATGTAATTTTAACAAGCCGAAACATATGAAAGGTGAAAGCGATGCCACAGCACCCAGCTGGTTTCTGCAGCCGCGCCGAAGCGCAGGGGGACGTGCGCTGCGCTCAGCCTCCGCCCTCGCTGCTGCTCCTGCTGCGCCCAGCCCGCCCGGCTCGGCACAGCGAGCATCCGCACGCCGCTCACCCAGGCTCTGCCCAAACTAACGAGCTTGCACGAACAGCTGAGAAGCATCCAGTCTCCAACCCTGATAATGGCGGGCAGAAAGACCGCCTGGAACGCGATCTGCTGCGGGCAGCCTTCTCAGGATCCCGGCTGAACTGAGGGACCAACCACTGTCTCCTGCCATGTCCAGCAAGAGACCCAAGGTGAATCTCATGTGTGAGTTGTCCCCCGGTCCTGGTTTCCGTTGCAAGAGTTCATTTTCCTTCTAGTAGAAGTAGTGGTTTGGATTTAGCACGAGAATAATGTTGACAACACACTGACATTTTAGCTGATGCTGAGCAATGCTCACGCTAAGCCAAGGATTTTTCACAGTGCCTTGTGCTCTACCAGTGAGCAGGTGCACAAGAAGCCAAGAGGGAATATGGCCACAACAGCGAGCTGAACTGGCCAAAGGGATGTTCCACACCATAGAACATCATGCCCAGTATATTAACCAGGGAGAGTTGGCTGGGAGGGGCCAATCACTGCTTGGGGATGGAGTTGGGCATCTGTCAGTGGGTGGTGAGTAATGGTACTGTGCATCACTTGGTTTTCTTGTGTTTTTTTCTTCTCTCTCTCTTTTTAATTACAATTGGGGTTTTTGTTATTATTATAATAATTAGTATTACATTTTACTTAGTTTCAATTATCAAACTTCTTATCTCAACCCACAAGTTTTTACTTTTTTTTTTGATTCTCCTCCCCAGCCAGCCAGGGGATGAGGTGAGGGAGGGACTGTGTAGTATTTGGTTGGCAGCTGAGGTTAAACCATGACACATTCACATCTATGGACCTCTGTGGGCAGATCTGGGAGCTTTTCTACTTCCAAGTGATGCCACAGTAGTCTCTGTGAACCCATCTCCCCTTCATAATGCTCTGTGACACTGAAGCACATCCTCAAAAATATTCAACTCAACAACTAGTAGCTCTTTAAAATCCATCAGTACCGCTATCAGCAATGTGCCATGTCAATTCTTCCAGCATCACCAGGTCACAAAGTAGTCCAAAGACAGAGTTAAGTCCTGTACAGAAACCAAATATGAAGCCTGAAACTCTTGAGCCCACCGTGACCATTTATCTGCCCACATCTGACCTATGATATCATGAAAAGCAGTCTTGACATTTCTCCTGGTGTTTCCAGAGTCAGGATAGTCTCAAGAGGATTTCTCTGGTCAAAGGGAGTTCCTGCTCTTGTCATTTCAATGATAGTAGCTCCCAGATCCAAACCCAACAATTTTAGCACAGTACCAGGTGTGCTTCCATGTGTGTCCTGTTGGCACTGCCTAGAAGGATGGGACTATGTAACGGAGGTCAGCTTTCCACAGGATCACACAATCACTAAAAGTACTGGCTGGAAGGGACCTGTGGTGGTCTCCAAGTCCAACTTAGACACTTGGAGCTGAACTGCCAACACAGGTCACCTGTGGCACTGCACAGCCAGCTCCTGAACCCTTCAAGGTTGTAGTCAGTCTTCTCCTGATGCCACTTCCTGCTATATCAGGTTCCAGATTTTCAGAGATTTATTGTACACAGCCATCAGCCCTTACAGGACTGGTGTTATTGTGGAAACAATGTAAGCCCCCGTGCTATGGATCTCTGAGATGTCACAGCAAACCCTTCAGTCACATCCAGACTTCTTTACCTGGACCAGCTAACAAAAACCTGGGTACATTTCCAGTAGTGCACAGCTAAGAGACTCAGAAGCAGGCAAACCTTCACGTTGTTAGCACAGCTCTTAACACAATCTCCTCAGCCCTGTGTACTTTCATTAGTCCTGGCAATGCAAATAACTCCGGGTTGGTCTCCCAAGGGCAAATCATGTAAGACTTCTGCACAGGGGGCCGAACTTGGCCCATCATGTAAGCCAGCATAAGGATACACGGATGGCTACAGTTTCCTCTTCTGCCTCTGTCTCTTAACAGATCTCTATAGCAGGCTCTCCTGACCCACCCCTAGGTAAATGTCAAGAGATGGAAAACAAGCAAAGAGAGAGAACACATGAAAGACTGCGGGAAGTCACTACGCCAGACATGGCATCTGTGGTGATCCCTCCATGGACAGGAGGATGATCCACAAGGATATGCCCATTTTCCAAGTCTGTTGTCCCAGGCTTCTCCATGGATGACACAAAATCTATGGATTTCCTAAATATTGAAGCACACTATGAGCCTCTGGTATGTAACATGTTCCATAATGTGCCAGTGACTAATGGCTTTGGGCCCCAACTGTTCTATGCAAACATCCTCAAACATTTTCCGATAAGGAGCAGAGGTACTCAGTGCTTAAGCCTGAACCAGCCTTATCCCAGAACATTTAAACAAGCTTTCAGACGAAAATATTTCCACTGGCTTTAGAGAGGCATTCAAAAGCAGAGCAATGCTAAAGTGAGCTACTGTCATGCTCTCGGTGCAGTGATTGCAATGTGTCACAACATCGCTGTTAGAGCGCAATATACACAGTCTCTCCCCCCAATTACATGGTTTATAATTTTTTTCCTTCGTGTACTGATGAGGCACAGTTAATCATGTCTCAAAGACTGCACACAATTTATATTGCACTGTATATGATTATTAGCCATAGCTAAAATAAAGTGGTATAGAAAGTCATACAGACAAATACTCATAATGTCGCAGCAAAAGTGAATTAAAACCGTGAGGTTTTCCTGCAAGTGTGTGATTTCCAAAGCAATACTTCCATGCCTTTTTTGGTCTCTTTTTTAAGAATAATCCATAAAAGAAGTGAAAACAGAGCAAGTTCCAGCTTTAAAGCATTCTATAAATTGTGCCTTCTGGGAGCGTAACTGTTCTTTGTCCAGGAAAAAGAAATCAGAGTTCCAGCTGAGTAATTATTTATGCTCATTTGTCTGTGTGCAGCCTGGTGCCAGTAGCTCTTAATCGATACAAACACTTGCAGCCCCCATCTCTGTCTGACAGCTACAGAGCACTGTGCTGCTCTTCCTCGCCTTTTCCTAAGTCAGGACCGAGCTGGCAGCACGATTTCAGCACAGACGAGGGTTAAGAAACTCCCTCCCTGCATTTTATGGGTGGGACAAAATCTGTGCTGGCAAAAGAATAAGAAAATTTGGGTCGCTGGCTATATTTCTGGCACCTTAAGCATCTCCAGGGCTGAAGGTATGACAACATGGTGGGCCTCTGTCAAAACGGAGTCCCTGTCCCATGTCACCAGAAGGGCACCTGCTAGTCTAGGTGACAGAGGGGTGTCTTCTCTGCAATGTATTCTCAGTCTTTTGCTGAGCTCCCTGGACTACCTCCCTGTGGAATCAGGCACTGGCAGAGTTCCTGAGGGCCAGTCCAGGTGAGAAGGCTGGGAACATGACAGCAACTCTTTGCATAAGCCCCCAGGTCCTTCACATCAGGAACCTGAAGTTACCCAGGTCAAACACAGTCACGAGTGTGAACCCAACCAAAGCAAAGCCAATCGTCCTTTGTGACAGGCTGTAAAGATGAAGGCACCACAACAACGTCTATCTTCACATTTCCTAAGTCTTACAATGCTAAAACAAAAAAAAGAACAAAACAGTAGTAAAAAGCCGGCTGCCTCTGGGAACATCTAGTCGAGTTAAACCCAAATTTTTAAGATCAGAGTCACAAGTGGATGTGCTTTTCCACTGCTATTTATATGAACGTGCCAATCTCTTGACTGCAGTATGTTTCATACTGATGCACATGGACATCTACTCAGAGCCCTCACTTCTGAGTGCTTTAAGCACAGATCCTCAAATAACCTTTGGGAAGACAATTGTCCGTACTTCACATGTGGGAAAGAGGAATATAGTGAAGTTATATGACTTGCCCATGACTGCACCTGAAGTCAATGGCAAAACCTGGAAGCTAAACTCAGATCACCTCTTCTCAGGTTAAGTGCTCAAACTGTGAAACAACCTCTTCCCGCAAATAATTATAGAACACTTCAATGCCAGATATATTTTAATGGAAATAATATTGCCAAATTTACAGAAAATTTAATATTTATAGAAATTAATAGAAAATTTGAAAAACTAATAATGTCAATTTTTTCTGTTTCATAATGCTTTGTCTTTTTCATGGGCATGTACTATGGGAACGAGCCCCATATACTGCAGCTGGGGACTTGTTACCATTTGTAACACAAGCCTAGAAACAGGAGAAATACCTCATCATTCCACAGCTCATAAAGCCTGACTGTGACAAGCATCTGAGCTCCAGGCCATTTCATAACGCAGGCTTATGTCTTCCTTCCTCAGGTTTATTTTCACTCATCTTTGAATACAGGTTTGGGATTATAACTGACTTGTAACTCTATCAAGGAGTCACTGCAGAAGTTCCATGGGTTTTGGAGCGCCTGTGCAGCAAAAGGATTAAATCAATGAGGATCATCGATTTTAACAAAGAAAACGCACAAAATCGTGAAGCAGATAGAAAGACATTTTCCAAGGACAGACTCTGCACATGCACGAGGCAGGCACGCATCTGCCACATATGGCTGAGGACAGGCACAGCTGATCTATCCCTCCTCAGTGTTACTTTTAATGGGAATGGGGCGAATCAGACTGGCACCTTGATCCTGTTTCAGATGAGGAATCACCTGAAAATCTGAAGTGTGGTGCCCGCTTACCTGTTCCGTGCACACTGGTAGGGACTACAAATTGATTTTCATCAAAGCACAACTACGCGTCTCCCTAACTCAGGCTCTTTCAATTCCCAGTGCAGTGCTCATTTCACTGCGAGCCAGGTTAGGTAACAGTATCACGTCCTTCCTGTAAAGCTTGTCCTGAGACTTCCAGGATCTACTCAATTACTGCTGTTTCCAGATGGAGTTGAAGACCAACACCGTGGAGTGCTCAGCACCCTCCAGAAATGACCTGTGGAGTACAACTCAGACCAGACCCCACACTTCAAAAAAATACAGTGATATCCAAGAGAAACCTGCTATTCCACTTACAAGTGTGACAACTGGATCCTGTGCACCTTACAACTAAGATACATTTTGAGCCATTCAGCCAGCGTAACTACCACAGCAACTTCTCCCTGTTTAACTGCAGAGGAATTGCACCCAGCAATTGCACCTTCGCAATGAACGTCAGCGTTACGTTTTTTGGCATTTACAGGAGAAAACTGGAAACTGCATGTGAAGGACTGAATGCGTCCAGGAAAATAAGAGCCCTCCACTGACTCTCTCCAGCCCAAAGGAGCTTAGAGGGGAAAAAGAAACGCAGCAAATATTATGTTACTTAACCACCGTCCCACTTTGTGACAGCAGATGCCCACAGGGGGACATGCCTCGGATCATGCTTGGCAATCAGACTCCCAGGATATGAGGAGCTGAATTACTGTGGAGTTACAAATCTTCAATCTGGAAGTATCCGGTCATGCATGGAAATCCCTGGGCATTGTGTGGATGCTAGGAAAGCTGCATATTTTCAAGGCTAGCCTGTAAAAGGAAGAGTAAATCTTCCTCACAATAGAAAGTGGGTTATTTAGGTTACTCCTTCAGGACATCACCCTTCGTGACTAGGCTTCCTGCATTTGAAATTTTCAATAAAGTATCTGACAAAGCACCCCAATGCTTCTTGGTTCCCTCTACCTGAACACTCACACTAAAGAAAATGAACACTTCTTATATAATTTCACTGAAGAAGAATCTTGCTCTTTTCAGCAAATTCAATTTTCTCCCAAAATCCAAAGCCACAATTCTTTCAAATTCTTATTTAGGAGATCAGCTAAGTATTGCCAAGAAGAATTAGTTCTCCCTCCATAAATGCATGTTTTAAAATTAATAATTTGGTTCAATTTAGGGATTTAGTTTATTTGACGACTATTTTAACAGTAAGGAGGATAGTTGAAAGTATTTGAAAATTTTCATTTTTATGCTTTGAAGGAGAAAAATGGAGATTATGTTTCCTCTGCTTTTTAAAAGAATTAAACCAACCTCCTATTTCAATGAGTTGGAGTCCCTGTGTCTTCATTCCTCTCAGTAGAATATATTTGCATAATAATAGTGGATGGTCAGAATAGCAATATATCAGAGTACACATGAACAATTATTTTTTCCAGCCCGTTCATCAGGCCCAGCATCTCAATACACATGCTCCCACTTAAACGTCAGCTTGACAATCCTAGGTTTCTCAAATGAAATAAAAGAGACATCTTAGAAGGCCAAAATATCTGATTTTCCTCTGTAGGCAAACAATATTCTGTTACCTCTTTGGCCCAGCATTTATACCTTTTCATGGGAAACAAGTCTCCTAACACAGTCTTTGTCTCCTCTGTCATCTTGGTATATGAGTCAATGTGTTTTTCACCCATGGACCTAAAGCAACATTTCCTCCCTTGAGAATAACCATCACCACTTGCTCAGGCAACTAATCAAAAACAAAAAGCAAAGCAGTTCTATTTTTTAAGGCCCTAATAAGAAACAATGGCTCCAAATAATTCAGAGACTACTGTGTTCTCTGTACATTTCTGCAGCCTTTGAGATTAGCTGATTTATTCATGGCTACACTCCTCCAGCTCAGCATCTGGAGTATGAAAACCCATGGATTTGCAATTAATTTCTGCTATACATATTTGAAAGACCTGGAGTCCGCTGACCTCCTGGACACCGTCAAGTCCCATCTGCTATCTGCTCGCTCACACTTTTGTTTGAAAGGACGAAGAGGGAGTAATTTAGACTATGATTAACAGCTACCTTCTGTAGCTGTTTTTCATAAAATAAGCTCATTTCTGCTGTTTCAATCTGGTAAAAGTCAGCTGGGATATTCGAATCTTTAAAATGGAAAGATAAATACGTTCAATAGTCATACAAGGCACACAGCATTCGAAGCACACAAACGGTTCCACTGAGGTTTTTCTACTGCTACAATGTGAGGGATCAAAGTACTAGACACCAACAACTTTTATTTGAATTTAGGAACTTTTCCGATACAAAATTAAAGCTTAACTACAAACCACCTTTTGATTTTTATTTAAATCATTATATAGAAGCCTACAACAGCAAGAATACTCAGAATTAGGGGTATCCTGTTCCTGTTGCAATATGTCTTTCCAAAATTTTTTTTTTCTTCTATTCCCTGCAAGAATCCTGGAAAAATTTTAATGCTCCTCCTATCCACTGGAAGAATAAGGGAGTATTTCCTTCAAACTGAAGACCTTTTTCATGACAATCTGCAGAGCTGACAGTTACCTGACAGCTGCCTTTGGCTGGCAGCTCTGTCCCCAGCTTCCATGGAGAGAACGAGGGACTTGTAAAAAAGAGGACAAGGCATCTACTGGTCAGCACTAGCCCAAGCTTATGTCTAAAGTCCCCAAGGCATCAGGTGCAGCTCTGTTTGTTGCTCTCAAATAAAGGAAAAAAAAAATCCTGATGCATTATTTGGACACTGGTATATATAGCTTTGTCCTCTTTTAAACGTCCACCAAACCAGCAGCAAATCATTCTGTCCAGTGAGAAACAACACATCTGCTAGGAGACACAAAACGCTCTCCTATTTTTGTGCAAAGTCCAATCCTTTTCCTTTGGGGCCACATCATCTACCATGTTTTCAAACGAGAGAGATGACTCCTCCCTGAAACATGGGCATTGGTCTCATCTGTGTGACTCAAGGAGAGCCATGATGAACCTCCTGCTGTGACATCCCTCTCCTACAACTGGTACCATTCCCCCTTCCTTCTTTCAATTATTGATATTATTATGACAATGACACTATTATCTGTGAATGGAGAGCAACTGACTAATTTTTAAACCTCTCTCTGAAGAGGAGAACCTCTTTCTTTCTTTACTGAACCTCTACCAATAAATCATTTTAAAGGGCTAAAAAGGAGTAACACTCCAAGGGCCACTACCACAGCCTGGATAGACATGTTAAACAGTTGCCTCCAGGATGATAAACAACTGGTATTTAAATTATTTCATTAGCATCACCCCACCTCCTTGGCTGGCACCCCAGCTCCACAGCGGCTCACAGTGACTGTTTCGCCGGTTCAGCAGGGCCAAGCTCTTGCCTGTGATGACAGGAGCCAGCGAGCAGCTGACTGTGCAGGAAGCAAGTACAAAGTCATCCCTTTAAAAGCAAGGCTACAGTTGAGTTAAGGACAACACTAAGTTTTTTAAAATAGGATTCTGGATCCCAGACAGATAAACAGTCTTCGGCCTTTGATGTACTGAGAATTCCCCTCAAGATACTGACTAGAGCTGTGTGAATAATTGATTTTCTCAGCTGAATAGCTGAAGCAACCAACCAAACAAACCCCAACTTGTTTGCTAATTAACATTTTTTCCTTGAAAACTGAAAGGAAAAAAATTAAATTTGGGACTGCTGAATTGTTATATTCAAACAAAAGTCATTGCTCTTCCATTTGAAACTTTTTTCTTTACAGACAAAAAAAAAATCTAAAAATACAACACTAGATTCATGATAGGAAGCTAGGATGTGCATCCGTAAGGTAGGGTATATCTCAAGCAAGGTCACCTGAAGCATATTGTTCCTGCTTGTTGAAATCCAGAGAAAGAGCCACCCTGCTTTAAAAACCAAGCCCTGGGAGACATGCTCAGGAGGTTTGGGAATTTGGACAAAGGTTTCCCCACATACAACGGCAGTGCTGAAAAGTAACAGGAAAGTGCTAACTCTTAATTTCTCTGTTGCACATTTAAGTCTGTGTACAGACATAACTCCTGAGTGACATCCCATGAGATGTCAGAATGACTTCTCTCAATTTCTCTTCTACTCTGCTAAAAGGTCTGTGAAATCCATGAAAAAAATGAGTTTGTCAAGAATCTTAACTGCCTGAAAATACATTTTCAATGTTAATTTTATCTGCTTTTGGATCACTTTGTCAAAAAACAGAAGGTCATACACGCTCACAGTTACTATTAGCTCTACCAGCAGACCAAGAAGTGCTGTTTCTCTTTGAAGAACCAGCAGAGAATGACAGTGCCAGAGTTGGCTCAGCAAAATGGAACTGACGAAAAACGTCTTATGAAATGAGCCACCTTGGTTCTATCCCTTGAATTGCCCCAAGAAGGAAGGTGTGCCAGCGGAACGTTCAGCCCTGCCCACTCACACTGGCGCCCGCGCCAGCCAGGCGCACTCTTGGATGCGTCACAGGCTGGAGTATTCACGGTGATTTCATGCTAAATCATGGTGCTGGGAACCAGTGACATTTCTCTGGAAGGTCCCTTTGACTCACTGGCGGCAGCAGTGCCCCATCTCCCCTTCAGCCCGATGGCTGCTGCCATTTGCTCAGGCAGGTTCATTCTGAGGTGATGGAGAATGGCCCTCACCCTTCCAGCCTTGCTGATGAACAGCATCTTGAATATTTCATGCAATTGCAGGTTGCAGGCTGCTTACAGAAATTATACAATTAACCTGGTGACAGCCACGGCTGTTTGTTCAGGACGGCTCCTTGCAGGCACCAAGACTGCCCACGGCATGGCAGGAGTCACCCAAACCTGGCCACACAGTGCTGGGGAACGCAGCACCCCTGCCCTCAACACTCCGTCGGCTCCGTTTTTATTTTTAAAAGCTAAATGGTCATAAGTAGATCACCTGTAAAATGAAACGGGGATAGGGGAGCGCCAGGCGTATTTTGAGCCCTATTATGCAATGGAGTGGGGATTACATAACGGGGGGAGTGCAATTACAGAAACGTGGCTCCCATGACACAGAGCCCAGCTACGGTGACAGGCTGGCAAACCCATCACAGGCAACATCTCTCTAACCCAGAAAATAAATTTATTGACTGTACTGCCTAATAACCTTTCCACTTGGAATGAACAATCTGAGAGGTTGAAACGTGCCATGTTATATCTATTTAACTACTAAGTTACTGTCAGCAGTTTATTTCTAGCTTTTTTTTTTTAAATTCCAGTTCTCTTTTTGTTGTAATTGACTTTGCAAACTTCTAGAAGGATGTTATTGAAACTCTTGCTTTTTAAATATGTTTATTAATGATGCACTCATAAACACCCTCTGGTAATCAAAAATTGCTACTACTTTCTGGAAATCTCTTACGTGGTTTAGGGAAGAAAATTATCAGATTATAAAGCTGAGAATTTATTACTAATAAAACAATTCAATGCGTCTCTTCACTGAGCCATTTTATGATCCCAGTAAATATTCATTTAACCCCTCTAAAATTCAACACTGCAGAAAGAGGCTGAATTGTTACAAAATGAGAGAATTTAGCATTGTCCTTCTAAATTCTTGTAACAAATAACAAGAATTATGACCTCTCTAAAAAGAGACAAGTTAACAAACAGTGAGATGCAGCAACAGCAGTTACAGAACTTCAATGTACCCCAGGCTCTGTGTTAATTAATTTATTTCTTTCCTGGTAGATGTTTTTTTATATCCCAAGGTGACCTAGGAAACTTGACCTCTTGAAATGAAGTGCAGCGAAAAACACTGTCTGATTAAAAAAAGGAGTACTAGGCCCAAATCAAATAGGCTAAAGGGAGGAAAAGTCACTTACAAAAGAGCCAGTTGGAAAATCAAAATTAATTTTCAGTCTTACGAAAAAACAAGCCTCTACTTCTGCTCAGGCAAGCAGTTCCATAGACACAAACTGGAGTAACCTCATTTTTAAGCAAATAAAAAGTATGTTATTATTTACTCTTCCCCCACCTCCTTGCCAAGACACAAATTTAAGAAGTTACTTATTTAGTGACAGACACAGAGCTGTGCATGTCCCCCGAGTTCAAGGGCATTCACGAACAGGAAAACCACCCCGTCAGAGCCATGTGTGCATTGCCCACTATAATAACCATTAAGAGGTACTGCCCACCAGCATTATTTGCCCATTTATTAAAAACGGCTTGTGAAATACTTCTCTTCTACAGATATTCTGCAGGAAAAAAAAAAAAGAGGAAAAAAAAAAGCAGCATAAAAAGCACCGATTCAGCTCAGACGAGATCCTCTGCCGGCAGAACCGATCACCTCCTTTGAAGAGGAGAGTTGGCAGAACCGTCTGGCTGCTGCAGCTGCAGTACCTAGCCCAAATTACTTGTTCCTTTCGGGCCGGACGATTTCAAACCTGCACAAGTTTGCCAGCAGCTCGGGCAGCGATTCCCGGTGCGACCCCGCGACGCACCTCAGCGCGGTGTGCCAGGCCCCCAAGCCGGGGCGGCCCCTTGTCCCCGGAGGGATGCTATGCGGGACAGCACAGACAAAGACCTGGGGGCAGCAGCTCCCGCGTCGCGCCCTCCGCCAGCGGCAGCGCTGCACGCAAGAGAGCAGCGAGTATGGCCGACTGGCTGGTGGAGGGCAGGCGGCTCCAATCCCAAACCCCGTTGGAGCCCGGAGAGCCGCTTTTGCGGTGGGGCGAAGGATGCGCCCATCACGGGTAACGGGCACGGTATCTCGGCGTGCCACAGGCGGCAGAACCAAGCACAGGGACAAAAGCCTGGCGGGAGGACACGATGGATGCATGCGCTCCTCGTCCCTCCAAGCTGTCCCGCACCTCCGCCGCACTTGCCCGAGAAGGGACCCCGGAGCCAAACACGTGTGTCCCTGCCCTCGTCCCACCGGTGACACCAGCTCCTCGGGGAGACCGGGCCGGGCCGCGGACAGCCGCGGGCTGGCCGCCTTTGGGGTTCCCACCCGAACACCGCTCGGACCCGCACCCCGAGCGACGGATGCGTGTGCTCGTCCCCGAGCAGGGAGCCCTACCTGCCCCTTGACCAGGCTGGCGGCGAACTGCCTCATGACGGCCTCCACGGTGTAGGCGCTGGACCAGCCGCGGGGGGTGAGCAGCTCCATGCAGATGGCCCCGCCGTCCAGGACGTAGCCGTTCTCCAGGCGGGGGCTGAGCACCCTCATGAAGGGCGGCGAGAAGGGGAAGTTGTCGGGGAAGGTGAGGTTGAGCAGGATGTACTCCGTGTTGGTCTCCTTCATGTCCTGCCACAGCACCGAGTCCTTGTCCACCTGGTGCAGCTTCACGTTCCAGTCGAAGAGGCTCTCGTCCACCAGCTCCACTGAGATGAAGCGGTCGCTCAGCCGCGCGATGTCCTGCAGCTCCTTCATCAGCCGCCGGGTCCGCACCTGCGTGCAGTGCTGCTGCCGGC
>VZRO01001103.1:0-116189 GCA_013397915.1 Daphoenositta chrysoptera | reverse complement strand
GCCGGGCGGGCCGGGGGCGGTGACGGCGGGGAGGGGCGCCGGGACAGACCCGCGGGTGCGTGGGCAGGTGTTGCACACGTACGTGTGTGTGCGCGCGCGTGTCGGCGCCCACACGGCCGCCAAGTGGCACCGCGGCAGCTCCGAGCACGTGTGTGCACACGGACAGAGCCCGCGCCTAACGCAGAGACAGAACAGCTCCGTGGTCATGTCTAAGGACACGATGGCATTTAAGTGCAGTGTGTATATGTATTTACACCTACCTGCCTAAACACGTATAATCACATATATAAGGCCTATAAAAATCGATATATAAACGTGGTTGAAAAATAGTTGTAAGTACAACTATAACTTGTGTATATATGTGTATGTGTGTGTGTGCGTTTCGGTATTTGTTATGTTGTGAATGATGTGACAATCTTGCTTTCTTCAGTACAGCAGATACACATATCCCATCCCTCTCATACTTGCTCCCCTCCAGACCAAGTAGGTCTGATCTCCTGGGACTTCGTGTAGCACAGGAAGGAACAGCTGATTCCCAAAATCTCTGTTCCCACCACATTCTTTACCTTCAGAGACTGGAAAAGAAAAAAAAAAAAATACAATAAATGCATTGAATTGGGGAATAATGAAGGCAGGGCCCAAAGCGTGATCACGTCTGTTGTGTGGAGGATGTAAAGCAAATAGGCAGTGTATGCTCACAGCAGCATTATATTCCATAACACATTTCCCAGTGGAGGATCTGGAGGTGGACCTCCTTTTGCTCCCTGAAGACTCCATAGAGCAACGTCAGGAGATACTGGCAGAGTTGACCCGTGTGTGACAGCCAGTGCTTTTCCATTGGCCTGCTTTGAACAGGGAGAAGGTGAAGAGCTGTGAGCAAACTGTCAGTGACGGCCTGGGAGGCCCAGGTGCCACAACGCTGTCCTTGTTCTCTCCTGCCCTCCATCCTGTTGACCGTGCCGGTCCAACAGTGTGATAACTCTTGGAGTTGCTCTGATCCTTCCCTGTGTGCAGTTATGCAGCTGGATCTGTTGCAGGAGAGCTGTTTGCTATATTCCCTACCCCTGAGAAGATCTGTATTGTGAAGTACTGTTGACAGAGTGTTTCCCTGGAGGTCAGATATCCAGGGGAATGTGAAGTGGTGGAGGCTGAAGTGTCAAAGATTTCACCCATATTTATCTCCTACCTCCTACATTTGCCTGAGCAGTTGAGGAACCTTCAATTTATAGGTTATTGGAAGGTGTGTCCAAACCTTCCCTTAGTAGCCTTCTGGTGTGGCAGACATGCCACTCCCCTGAACTACTGAGGGCCCATCCATGGAGCTGGGAAATTTCTGGAGTGCAAACAAACTGCACCCAGACATCTCGTGGTGTGTGATGCTTCTAGGAAACAAGTAATCTGTGCTTCATCGGGGAAATGACTCCAGCAGGACTTGCAGGGGGAGAAGGAAGGCAGACATGGAAAATTCTCATTAGCATATGGAACAGGGCGCTGAGAAACCTGATGGGACAGGCTGGAAAACTCTTCCTGCTCTGGCGCAAGAGCTGGAAGTCACAGAATCGTCACTTGCAGCTTCAGTCCCCACGGGCAGTCAGGTGGAACAAGGCGCTCAGTGGTCACCCCGGGATACTCAATCCAGGGTAAGGCAGGGTGATGTGGCACAGATGCTGAACTGAACCACACTGCCAGTCAGCACCTTGGGCCTTTGTGTTGGCTATATTAATGTTTTAAACTGAAAGGTCTCTTCATGGTGTTCCTGTGGCAGGTGGCAGCAGGAGCTGTGATCATTAATTTAACATTATGGAAGTTATTTACCCATCTCACAAAACTGAGGTATCTACCCAGTGGTGAAGCCAGAAGAAAAGAACAAGGTCTCTGCACAGGGAGGCCAGAGCCAAGCAGCCCCTCTGTGGCCTTGCACCACTGCTCTGTGAAATGGTACAAGATTAATGAAGGAAGTGATGAGAAAGCTGTTTCAGTGACGAGGAAGGTGTCATAGGTGTGCCTAGCCAAACAGGGTTCTGCTGCCACAGGGAACTGATCTGGTGGTGCTGAAAATAGTGAAATTCGTCACAGTCTGTGCCTACACTGTCTGCAGGGTCAAAAAGCTGAAGTGATGGAGTGAACTCTTCTTTTTCATACCCAGGCTTCCTCAGCAAGCACGTTATTTGTTAGTCCAGTATGGACTCTGGCTGGCTTGAAGTCTAGTCTTGAGGGAAAACAGGTAGTAAAACAGCTTGCAGGGGATATTTTCCGTGTATCTAGACTGTCCTTATCCACATATTCCCCGACTGACAAAAAAATGAACAAATTTAGTCCATGATCTCTCTTTACACATTCCTAATAAATTCCTGTTCCTTAGTATCTTAAATAGTAGAAACATATCTATTAACTTTATTCATTATTATCCCTTCTCACCAGCTTGCCAAGTGCAGGAGCCAAACTGAACTCACCTGCCATCTCCCAGACAAGGCTCTCATGTCCTTGTCTTGGCGCAGGACTGGTCGATCCACTTACAGTGCATAAAGATATCCTAGAGTGATGCAATGACTTTCAAATCAGAGAGGCATGTGGGTATGAAAAATAGACTGACCTTTGGCAGATATTTCTCCGACATGTTCAGCTGGAGAGCTGCTTTCAGGCTCAGCCACTTATTAGTGACACAGGACAGCATTCAAAGCTCAGGTCTGGCAGCAGTCCTCAGCTCCATGTGGAGCAGGGTGCAGCTGATGAAGGGCATCTCAGACTCTTCTTGTGGTAGAGAAGCATCTGCCACTAGCAGGGGATTCGGTGCTCTGAACTCCTATTGCAGTACCAATTCGATGTAGNTTTTTTTTTTTTTTCCTAGTAGGATAATATTGGCCAGTGATTTTCTTGTTTTAAATGAGTTTGTAAAGAAGGAGTTACCTGTGGTTCATCAAAAAGTTCGTATGTGTATTGCTTACTTCCATTTAAATGCAGCAGAATTTTAATGCCACGTGATAGAAAATGTTGCGTAAATTGAACAAGTGCACAGAAGCATTTCTAGAATGATTAGGGGAACCAAAGTCATATCTTCATAGGAGAATTAAAAGATTTTTTCTTGTTTAGTATAGCTCAGCAAAGACTGAATAGGGCCGTGATAACACTTTATAAATATATTTGAGAAGTAAATGTCAGAGAGGGATATTGACTTCATCACATGATCAAATGGCAGTACAGTGAGTAATCCTGACTACATCTGCAGTGGAAATCAGAAGGCTTCCAGGTATATGATGAAGGAAGCATTTGAATACTCTCCTGAGCATGGAAGGGAGTAGCCTGCAGTCTGGTAGAATGGAGCCTAAGAAGTTTATGGGCATAATTGTACAACACAATAGAATAGGAAAATGCCTGAAGAGAGAAAATTAAGCTTATATTATGAGTCCCTGGGCATCTGGTGTGTCAGTATCCCCAAGTGTGTGAGAAAATAAATTAGATCACTGTCAATTTGCATTATAATAATTCCATGCCTCAGGGCTTCCACTGGAGTTGGGAAAGATTCTATTTTATTCTTCCTGATGCATGATTTGTCCTCTACTGCTCTTTTTTTGCCTTCCTCTGAAGGTCTGAAGATAGATTGTTATAGGTGGCATTAAAATCTTAGGGTTCATGTATCCTGCTGATATACTCAGCTTTAGGCCAGCCTCTAGGCCTGGAACTCTTTTAAAGGAGTTATTTACCTAGGTCGGCTTGGTAGGCTCCATTGATTTAATTTATAGCATGGGACACAGCCTTCTTCCTGCAATCAAATGGAGTTATATTTAGCTAATTCTTTGCAAACATGCAAACACACACTTTTTCAGCAGGCAAGCTATTTATTAATCTCTCCCTCTTTTGCCTGAGTTGTCCCAATGCTTACTAGTATCTCACTGGGCCCCTTTGACTGTTCATTTTTTGTTTGCCTCCTTTCATCCTCCAAAGTGACAACATCATTTATTTTTAGAAGGATATTCAGAAGAAAGGCATTTTCAGCAACAAACAGCAAGAATGAAGAAAGACACAAAAATGTTCACTCCTGGAATGTAAAAACCTGTAGGGGTATATGTGTGATTTCTATGTTCCTGTTGACACATCCTCTGAATTACCTTCTTCTTGGTGTTGGAAGTCCATCTGGCAATGCTAATCTCTTTTACTGAGGTAGATAAACAACATTTTTAAGGTGACTTCCACTCAACAAATACAATAAGCCCAGGTATATGCAAAGGATACCTAGGTAAATGAATAGCCACTGTATCACAGTGATAGCTTTTAAGAATGAGCAAGGTAAACAATATCCACGGAGAATATGGTTGGCTCTCTGGTTTTTACGTCTGCACAGCACTGGAAATGCTCAGGAGAAGCTTTTTATGTCCGTGATGTTCACATTCATGTATTGCTACTTACTGACTAAAAGACATTTGCATCCAGCAATTCTGAATCACGGAACTCTGTGTCAGAGGTGACCTTCTCGTATATGCACACAAGTATTTTTAAATTCTTGCACTCATACACAAATTCAAGATGTGGCCAGTACTGTAAAGAGCAGAAATCACTCACAAATATCTCCCCAAATAAAGGTATGATGCATCCTTTACCTTGTTCCACCTTCAGCCTTGACATCTAGCCACATTTTTGTCCTACAATGTCATCTTTGAAGTAATTGTGTAGCTGCTCAGTGAGGAAGCTGTATCCCATGGAATGGTTGAAGGAATGACAACTATATGATGGTTCAACTCCACTTAGGATGCAAAAATTTTTGTTTGTGAGACTCTCTGAATTCTGACTAGAATTTTTAATGGTCTGAGATAATGAACTTTTCTAAGCTCCTGCATATAACCAGAGAGTCAGGGCCATCTGTGAGGCCTTGCAACAATCCTGCTTTTATGTGGGGGCAAACAACACAAATCTCAGCCCTAGGTAGCCCCTTTTTTGCAGAGTATCCTGCTCTTTACCCCAAGGAGGGTCTGAGTGGTCTCCTGCCTCAGCTGCAGTCCATTCCACATGAAGCTGAGGGCTGCTGCCAGACCTGTCTCACTTGTCAGTGCCCAGAAGCTGAGCCTGAAAGCAGCACTCCACAACTTCCAGTACTCTGGTTCACAGCACCAAAATGACACACGATTGTCTCTTATTACCTGCTCAGAGCACCAGATTAACACCTGGCTTGGCAAAAGCACTGTAGGTCATCTAAGCAACAGATGGATGTTGGTGTAAACCACACAAAATTAACACAGAGAGACCAACTTTAGTTAAACTTTAAAGGCAGAATGCTGGAATTTCAGTAACTTAGTCTCAAAGACCTTATGGTGCCATGAAATAATTTTTGGATCCTGAAGTTTTTAAACTGCACCACAGACCTCTTGCTCCCCTGAAGTGACAGGAACACGATAAAGTTCAAGAGTACAAAGTGCTGAGAGGCCATTGATAAGGAGATTTTACATAAATCTGGAGAAGCAGACAAAGAAGGAAGAGATAAAGAAAGAAGGATGTGTTGGTAGAAAGGATTAAAATGATGTGCTGCCAGAGTGATGCAGCTTTAAAAGAACAGATTGATGTGACTGAAGATGGCACTCAGTGAGGTACTTTTAGTAAAGATGGGGAAGCATTAGAACCTTTGTATAAGATGATGATAAGATCACATTTGGATCCCAGAACAACACACACTTCTCTTTGATGCCAGCTAAACACTTGTTCTTTGACCCCAGTCAATCATTTACCTTCATACTCCCTTGAATCTCACCATATTCTCTCATTTTCCTTTTTATAGCCATAAGAAAGGTCACTTGCAATGCATTTATGGGCAATGAACTCTTCCTCATTTATCCTAAGGTCTTAACATCAGCCTGGTCATCACAACAGTAAGATACATGTTTTACCTTCTTGTTTCTCAGTGCCAATTATAAATCCCGAACTACTATGCAAGAAAATTCAAAAGGTGACAAAGGATTAGAGAAGCTAAGTTCTTTTAAAATAGTTAGATTAGTTGCAAGATTATAGATAACGGCTCCGTTTCTCTAAAATGAGGAGTGTATATTTGCATAGTCTCCTACAGGGTTGCCAGGAACTGAGATCAAGTCCTGACATCCTAATCTTGGAGAAGCTGCTGCTGCCACCAGCTGGTAGTTCCCCGGTCCTTGGCTGGAGAGATGAATACATAGCTTACACAAAGAACTCCCAGGGAGACAGGTGGGCCCTGAAGGAGGTCACATCTACAGAAGGCTACAGAAACATTGATCCAGTCCAAAGGTCGTTTTGGAGTATGACAAAAGACCTGTATAATGCATAGATGTGGCACTTAGGGACATGGGTTCATGGTGGACTTGGCAGTGCTGGGCTAATGGTTGAACTCAACCATCTTAGAGGTTTTTTTCCAACCTGAATGATTCTATGGTTCTACATTAACGGGACCAACTGATGATAACATCCCCAGTCATTAGTTATTCACGGGCATGGCTAGAACAGCAAGCCTACTGAATTCATAGCATCAGGCATGCAACCCTGGTTCTTTCTATGATTAGATGACATCATGTGCTTCATCACTTAGGTTCAAGAAATATTTTTTTTGGGTGGCAGCTCTATTTGAAGTAGAAATGACAGTTCCTTGCGTGATTCACTGCTGCTTCTGCAGAACCAATATAAGGAAGAATCTAGTGAGCACTGAGTTATACACCATGTGAAGAACAAATGGTTTGTCACCCTGTGGCTTCAATCATACATGTAAAAGAAGGGATTTTGCCACACCTCTGGGATCAGT
This sequence comes from Daphoenositta chrysoptera, assembly GCA_013397915.1. Lineage (NCBI taxonomy): Eukaryota > Metazoa > Chordata > Aves > Passeriformes > Daphoenositta > Daphoenositta chrysoptera. Next base: position 109,438 of record VZRO01001103.1, on the reverse strand, counting down.
GCAGGTCAGTGGTCCTTTGTACACATGAAGAGGCACAGAGAGATGGTGGATTATCAGAATCTGCACACAGTTGTAGATCAGCTGCTGGGTTTGTTGTTAGTGAGCCAAAAAGATGGAGTCTTTTCTCTGTTAGATTTAGGAACAACAGGCACTTCCTCCTGCAATAGCATCTACAAGAGGATGATAGGAGCAAACCTGGGCTTGAGTCCTGGAAGCACTGGAAGGTACCCCAGCTGCTGGCTTGCTGTGCAATTCAGACAGGGTTTGTCACAGCTGGGATGGTTGTACCGTAGAGCAAACCTCAGCTGGCTGTTTCATACCTGGTTGTTCCTGTGAAAACTAATTTGTTGCAATTAACTAAATTAGAAGAAGTCAGTAACTTCTTTTGTTTCTAAAGAATACTGCTATATATGGATTTATGAGACAGAGGATGGGCATCTTTGTTTCTAGACTGAAATATGGGAAATAGAAACAAAAAATCTTCTTGGGTTTAAGACATGCATTCATGACAAGTTAAATTAAGTCTGTTGTAGACCTAAACTGCAACTACATCAGTGGTGATGGGTATTGCTAAACACAACCACTCAGCCATAGCTGGCTATTGCAGCAGAATCCCATGCAACAAGATTCATACATATCCTTGGACTCTGAGCCAGTGGTGGCATTTGTATAAGAAATGCCAAAGCAGAAAAATATGTGAAAACTGGAAACAGAGGATCTGTCCAGGTTTCTAGGTAGGGTGTGTTTGTTTTCAGAAGTGTCTCATGAGGTTTGGCCAAGGACTCATCCCTCTGCCTGTGGTAGTCATCTAAGGAGGCTGTAACCAGGTCTGACATTGTGGTTCTGGTTCTGGCAAAGGGAAGACAGAGAGTAGAAGGGCTGCTGTCAACTCAGCTGCAGCAGGGCCTTGAGCAGGCAGGGTACCAAACACTTCCCAAATCAGTTTAACTTGATTTCCTTCTGTTCTGAGAACAGATAGGCCCTTCCGCTTCCATCAGCCTTTCTCTGGCATCAGGGTAGGCTGTTCCCTACCTATGCATGATCAGTCTTCTCTGCCATGGCCCCTACGAAGCAGTGTCCTCTGTTTCTTCAGTAGATGCCTGCAAAGGTGAAAATCAGGGAAGATACATGGGGCCCCAGCCACAACACTATGGTGAACTGTGCTCATATGGATTTTCTTACCTCCATCTCTAGGTCACATTTTGTCCCAGAAGTGTTTTGTCTGAACTTAGGGAAACCCCATCCCAGAAGAGCTGCCGGGGCAGGAGGGCCAAGGGGCATTTCCCGGAGTGGTGCTCTGAGGTTGTGTCTGAAGACCTGTGCTGGAGGGCAGAAGGGAGGCAGCAGGCACAGAGAATAGCCAAACTCCGGGGTCTGTGAGGTGATCATTGCAAGGATGGGCTTTTCCTGCTCTAGCTTTTCATCCTTCACAGTACAGAAAGCAGTCTGAGAGTCTGTGCTACTAATTGTTTTGGGAAGTCAGGGGCACTGAAGGACCATGAAAATAGTGTTTTTATTGTATGATGATAAGGCTGTACCTGGTACAGCCTGAGCCAGAGCTTGTGGAGACGTGCAGGGACATGATGCTTGTTGGAATAGCACTGGACTAGTGGCCTGAGCAAGGCAAATCTGACACAAACTCATCCATACAGTTTGTAAAAAGAGGACCATGGGGCAATCCCTTATGCCAGACTTGACCTGGAATTTGCCTCACATCAGGCTGGTCTAATCACTTCAAAGTCCGTTTCGGGAGCAATATGACAGACCAGGTGATCTGTTTCCAAGTGGGACTTTATTTGGCAATATTGCCAGCAGAATTCTCAGAGGACTGCTACTGCCATAATTTAATAGTTGTATTGATGATCTGGAAGTAAATAAAAACTTGCAAATAAAAGAAGAGTGTACAGAAAGGCCAGCAAAGCGATAAATAGAGTAGAGGCAGACTGAACTGAATAGCTGTGTTTGTGAAATAAATGTGTTTTAATAAAAACAATTTGTGAAGTCATCTTACTAGGAGCAAATCATGCAAGTTTATGTGACTGCAGACAATATTCACTGTAAAAGGAAACATTAAAGGGAATTAGGGGTGACTATGTACCAGATCATCACAATCTGGTGGCATAGAGGAATCTTGTGGCATAGAGGAATTCTGCAGCCCTGTGGTGCATAGATACAGAAGGAGCACAAGGCAGGAGGGAACAGGGAACAACACCATTGCAGGGACCAATGCTAGACTGCAATGTGCAGGTCACCTTCCCTTTTCTGCTGATATTGAAAAAAAGTAGAAACACTGAAAAACCTGAAATTCATTAAAGGAAAAGGTGTAAAGAATTCAGTGGGTTTAATTTATCATCTAGAAGTCTGAGAGATGATTCAATTATTTGATTAAAGCACAGAATAGATATGTATACTATCCGTATCTAAACTAACTGGACAATAAAGCAATTCTTCATCAGTTAGACAGAGGTGTGGAAAGAATCAATAGCTATAAATTAGTCTTCCTCAGGCGACTTCTGTAAATAAAACCTATTTGAAGACTGGATGCTGGGCATGAACAGTAAAGTATCTCTCACAGTGATGCAGGCAGATTGTGGAGACAGTGGGATACCAACATTCAAGAGTGTGAAGAATGAATTTAAAATTGGAGAGTCACTTGAACGCCCCTCCCAAATAATAGTAGAAAGAGAATCTTTAGTGCACTGCGTGCCTGTCTCCTAGTGCCTTCCAGAAAGGAATTCCTACTGACACGATAAAGGATCCTGGAGAGCCGATACTGGAGAGCCAACTGGCTAGGATTGTGTCCAAAGAGTCCATGTGACAGGATGGACTGGAGGAGCGATATATTCAAGCCTTTTGCCTCATCATGTTCTGAAGTCCTCCAGAGTCTACCCTTGTCCACACATTTGTACACTATTATTGGTTTAAACCTGTGCAGTTCAGAAACAGCTTGGAAGAACTGGTAGTCCCAGTTTGAATTGGAGGCAGCTTGTGGGCACTTCTGTGAACACGAGACACTTTGTATTGATCAGGCTGAACCCTGTAGTGTTCACTGATTCCAGCCTCTACTACAGGACATACCCATAAGGCCCAGAACTATAAAAAAGAGGGAGAGCAACTTTTTTACTCAGACAGACAGTGATGGAATGAGGGGAAATGGTTTTAAACTAAAGAGGAGAGATTTAGATTAGATGTTAGGAGGAAATTCTTCACTGTGAGAGTGGTGAGACACTGGAACAGGTTAACCAGAGAAGTCTTGGGTGCCCCATCCCTGGACGTGTTCAAGGCCAGGTTGGATGGGGCCTGGTCTAGTGAAAGGTGTCATGGCCGTGGAAGGGAAGCTGGAACCAGATGGTCTTTAAGGTCCCTTCCAAACCATTCTATCCATTTATGCTGTGTCATTCTATGATACTCTATCCCCAAGTTGGAGGTGCCAGTAGCTGCATACCAGCTGTGACCACGGCTCTGATCAACTTGCTTATCCAAACTCTTTTCAGGGGCATAACTCTGAGTGCTCAGTAATTTTTCTGATTTTCTGATTTGTCCCTTGGTTTGAACCCATGTGGCCATTACTTCCTTCTTCTTGTACACTGTGACTAACAGATCTACCTTAGAAAAATGAGAAGTGACAGGGAAGTGACACAAACAGAGGAGCACAGGCACCTACACTGTATAACAGTGACAAAGGTACATAGAGAGCTTTTTCATCTGGACCACCCATATTCTTCCAGAATTGCTTTCAGGTACATTTCAGGATTTGGAATACAAATAAGGGCTGCTCACTGCCAGCTGGACTCAGTGCTGGAAAATGGCCCTAGGTCTTTTTCATTTGCTAGCACACATGTGGTCTGGGTCTCTTAGAAATTCTCACTGCCCAGGATATTCCTATACCTTCTTTCCTTCATCTTTGGTAATGAAAAAAGTATCAGTTTTAAAAACATGGTGCTATTTATTCTGAGTTACAGGGGAAAAAATAAAAAGCAGTAATAGACAAATCAACTTTATTTGTTAGTATTGCATAATCAGAGGAGCATTTTTCTAGGAGTATGATTATATATACATATATATGTATTTCTCACACCTGTGGTAAAAAATAAAAGCTACTTGATAACTGTTGAAAGCAACTCTGCATTTCAGAAGAGTAGACCTTAATTTTGCTTTTAATGACATATGGCAGCAATACAGATGTAACATAAACTGAGTCTGATGAATAAGTTTAATATTCCAAGGGAAAAAAAACAGATAATTCCACTGATTTCTCAGCATAGTTTTGAAAAACAAATTTAAGAATTCTTTATGCGATATTAAAGGTACTATAAAAGGTTTCAGTATTGCAGACCTAGATGAGTTATCACTATGAAAATAATATTCCTGTCCTGAAATGTATATGCAAGTCCTTTGCTGTGTCTTGCTGACCTCCTCAGAGACAGTGTTGTGAGAACAGACTGTCATCCAATGTCCTTTACCATCAATAGAAAGAACCTCATGGGTCTCAGTTATCTTTGGACCAGGTCCCAGAACATTCCCAGATCTGCAGGACTTGGAAGACCACAAAATTATCTTATGAACAAAATCCTGATCCTGCTGCTTCTTAAATAAATAAATTTAGGTGATGTCAGTAAGACTGAAATCCAGCCATGATGCATAAATGCATCATCCTGCTAATTTGTGGTAAGACGTGCATTATTTCAAGTCATTAATGAGCACATTACTAAATACAAGATCTGTATGGAAATTATAATTACAGCTCTTATTCAGCTGCATAATTGATATTTAAAAATTGTTTATTTTATTGTATCACATTATTTTCATGCAGTAAAATGTGACAGTACCACATGCTTCTGAGTCAGTTGAAAAACATCCTAAACAAAATTACCAGCAGCCTGACTTATCAAGAGCAGGTGAATGGTATCCTCTATTCATATCTATCTCCCCTGCTTCTCTTCTGCTTATTATTACCTGTTGTAATTAAAACAATGAAGAGTAGATGGCTTGCAGAATGGAATTCTTAGGCAGGTGATGCTCCCGGGTAACGACCTGAAATTTCAACCTCCATTTCTTGGTCTGCAGAATGTGGAAGGAGTGATTTAATCATGCAGAAGAAAAGCGAGAAAGACAGGAGAGAAAACATGTGCCACTGGAACTCGATGTGTTTACTTTCTTTATTAATTTTCCTCCACTTTACTGGCCAGCAGCAGAAAACAGGAGCTAGGAGGAGCGTTATAGTTCTAGAGATGGACAAACAGGTAAATTATTTGTTGCTTTTTGTATTCATGAGAAGTTGACTGTCTCAGCACTTTCAGTAATGAATCTTAAACACCACATTGTGTCATATTATATTGGACAAGTCATTTATCTGGAGTATATGTACCACTAAATCAGGAAACAGTGAGTGGAGCTTTTTCCAGACCTGAAGGCTATATGAACAGTCTCCAATCAATCTTTTTATGCTCTCCTTGGTAAGAAACCATTATGCAATCTGTCTGCATCCTTCACAGCACAGGTCATCATTTGACATTCCAAGCAGGGAGGACATTATGGCAGTAACCCCCCAGACTCAGATGAAGGCTCCATCTGGGTCGGTATCCAGTGCTCAGCACTAATCAGAAATAAATGCTGAAGTGCAAAAACAAGAAAATCATCCATAAGACCACTCCTGACTGCCCTCCTGGCCTTGGGCTACCTTCATGGGATTTTCTGAGCCAGGTGCGGTTTACCTACGTCTCCCTGACTGTCTACCAAGCATTTGTCCCATTTTCCATTCAACACAGCTAAGCTTTTCCTGTCTGTAACATCCATTGGCAAATACTCCCACAGGGCTTATGAACTTTGTATGACAAAAAGCACTGCTTTTTGCATATTTTGAAGTTGTCACTTCTTGGCTTTACTTTGATTGCCCCCAGTTTTTGTGCTGAAAGACAGTCCAGGCTCCAGACCACTCATGGCTTTGTAAATATGGTGAAGTATTAGCCAAAAGTTCATTAGTGGGCTCTCTCTCAAGCTGAAGAGTCCCTGTCTGTTCATGTTTTCCTGTTACAGAAGCCATTTCATATCTACCAGTCATCTTGGCAGCCCTGCTCTGACTCCTTTCCAGGTCTAGTCCAGGGAATGAGAACAGCACACAGTATTCAAGATTGGGGCAAACTGGATTTATGCACTAGCACAATGAAATTTTCTGCTTTGTTCTCACATTCCTTTCCTGACAATTCCTAACTCTCCACATGACTTCTGATCACTGCTGAGCACTGAGCTGATGTTTTCAAAGAACTTTCTATTCTGATCCTCAGGTCTTGCTCCTGTATGGTAATGGTCAAGAGGTCATAAATCTTCATGTGAAACTAGGGGTTTTTTGCTTGCTATGTGCATCACTTTACATGATCCATCTTAAAGTCTTTTCAGGTCGTTCTACAGTTTCCTACAAACTGCATTCATCTTTAGTCTGCCAAATAACTTTCTCATAAGCCAATTTTCTCATTGTACCATCTGATCTCTTTTCTAGGTCATCTATGAACATACTAAATGGCACAATTTTCACCCTAGTTCCCTGTTGAACTCTTCTGGGATCAATTCTCCCCTTGCAAGAATTAAATGTTTGCCCCTGTCCTGCATTTCCTATCTGGAATTCAGTTCTTTATTCAGTTTAGGATTTCTCCCCTTATTCCATTGCTTTACTTCCTTAAAAGATTTTGTTTAGGGATTTCACTAAGAGCTGATGGGAAATCAAGTAGATTGTATCGTTTAGATCACTCTTATCTACATGCTTGCTGACCCCTTGAAAAACTCATTAGGGGTTTGCAAAACTGGATTTTCTTTCATTTAATCTGTGCTACTCTTCCCAAATGGGTCGTATTGATCCATATGGCCTCTCATTCCATCCTTTATTACAAACCCTACTTAACTGCCAGTGCAGATGTCCAGCTTAGAAATCTGTAATTGCCCACTCCCTGTATGAAAATCAGGGTACGAGTGCAATATGATTACTTACATCATGAGCCATGACATTTTCTTTCTAAATCTTTCTGTCTCTATGTACCTATTGATCCATTCAGTTATTTATCAGACTGACTTTCTTCCTCTCTCTCTCTCTCTCGTTGGAACACAAGTTTTTCACTTTTACTTTTACCCCTGAACATGAAAATGATGCCTATTTATAGCAAGTTTTAACTTTAAAAGAACTCTATACATTTATCTAACAAAATTCATTAATCTAGCCTAACCAGGCTAGTAAATATAGATTTACAATGAGATGGGTATCTCTATATTTTATGTCAAACTTCCATCATTTTCTTCTGTTGAACAAATTCCCGTAGTTAGATGTGATAACGGACATCTATAGGATTTATCCCAAGCAAGCTAGAAGTCATATTTGCTCAGTTCCAAGAACCAAAGGTTTTCACACAAAGAGGAAGGAGAGGAAGTTTTAACAGCACCTCAAAGCCCTTGTTTGTTACTGAATTTAAAGCAAGGGGTTCTGCTTCTTACTTCCACTGGATGTGTTTGCCCATATGCAAAGATGGATGTGAAGCAACTCTTACGGCTGAATCCCAGCCTTTTGTGCCTGCAGAGCCACATCTGACACAATCATTTGTGTTTACACCGTTCTTTCAAAACTTGACTCCCTGCTCCTCACGTTCAGATCTAACTTGGTAAGTGCACCCTATTCTACAGTCTTCCTTCCAGATATTAGAAAAACTTATTCTTTTCCTCAGACCAAGATCTCTTATGTGTGAAGTACTTGTCTTAAAATCCCATAATCCTGGGACTTCTGCTGTCCAGACAACATTCTGCCAAATATAGAAACAGGATGGTCAGCAACTGCTGATCAATAGACAGTGGGATTATTTTATTGTAGGATGACAATACTTGTCAAGGCCTAGAACACATAAATTGTTTTCTGCATCCTAGAATCGTTTTTTAATTTCACATTTTCACAGTACCATGTTTTCTTTCATATTCAGTGCTCTTTACGGTCACATGCTTTTTAATTTTAGGTTAGCATACTTAAACCTAAGAGCTCCCAAATAGTGCTTTATATTTTCTGAAGACCCAACTTTCTGCTACTGATCTAGCATGGTAACCCAGAACAGAAAGTGACCATTTGGTGTTGTTGTTGTCATGATATCACAAATGAAAAAAAAAAAAAGATACATCGAAGAAATTAAGAATTTTAGATTTTGATGGTTCTCATGGTGGAGCAGAAATAACTACAAGTTATAGCTACAAAATGCATAAAATACATTAAATCCCAGTTTGAGATTTTGGAAGGTATCATCCAGTTCCAACCCCCTGTCATGGGCAGTGACACCTTCTGCTGGACCAGGTTGTTCAGAGCCCCATCCAGCCTGGCCTTGAACACTTCCAGGGATGGGACATCCACAGCTTCTCTGGGCAACCTGTTCCAGTTCCTCACCTCTCTCACAGTGAAGAATTTATTTCTAATATCCAATCTAACCCTACTGTCTTTAATTTTGAAGCCACTCCCCCTTGTCCTGTCGCTACCTGCTCTTTTAAAAGGTCCCTCTCCATCTTTTTTGTAGACTCCCATCAAGTACTGGAAGGCTGTAATTAGGTCACCCCTTCTCTTTTCCAGACTGAACAATCCCAAGTCTCTCAGCCTTTCCTCACAGAAGAGGTGCTCCATCCCTCTGATCAGCTTGGTGGCCTCCTCTGGACTCTCTCCAAGGGCNCCTCCCCAAGGGCCCATGTAAGGGCCCATGTCCTTCCTGTGCTGGGGACCCCAGAGCTGGATGAGTTATCTCCTGACATCTGCTCTGATTCAACCCAAAACAGACTTACTGGAAACAAGCTATTTGTAAAACGTGCTGTTACTGTGATGTGCCATGGGGGTTTAAGCATGTCAGATAACCACCCCACAGGGATGAATGATAGCTGGATTATTTAATATAGACCAATTCATTATAGGACAGGAAGTGATGGGTTCAAGCTGAGGGAGGGTGGGTTTAGATTGGATATTAGGAAGAAATTCTTTACTGTGAGGGTGTGAGGCACTGGAACAGGCTGCCCAGAGGAGCTGTGGATGTCCCATCTCTGGAGCTGTTCAAGGCCAGGGCTGGATTGGGTTTTGAGCCAGCTGCTCTAGTGGGAGGTTCCTCTGCCTATGGCAGGGGATTGGAACTAGGTGATCCCTTTCATTCCAAACCGCTCTGCGCATCTGTGTTTCTACGTTTCGCCATTCTCCCGATGATTCCAGTGTGGGAACAAGAAAGAACCTCTGCCCGTCCCCGCTTCTATTTCTCACACAGGCCCGAAGGCCGCCCAGAGGTGGCGGACACACGGCACGCTCAGACACACAACGGGGGCCGTCGCTCCCGAACCGGCGCCGCCCCGAGCTCCCCTCACGCTCCCGGCGCCACCCCTGAGGGAGGGGGCGGGGCTGGGGCCGGAGGGGGCGTGGCCACGCCGCCGCCACCGCCCTCCCGCGCAGGCGCGCGTGACCGGAAGTGGCGCGGGGCGGGGGGAGGCGGCGGCGATGGCGGAGAAGTTCGACTCCCTGGAGGAGCACCTGGAGAAGTTCGTGGAGAACATCCGGCAGCTCGGCATCATCGTCAGCGACTTCCAGCCCAGCAGCCAGACGGGGCTCAATCAGAAATTGTGAGGGGCCGCTGTCGGGGGCGGGCCGGGCTGCGGGGCCTCTCCCTTTCCCCCCCAAGCCCCAGGGTGGTGCCTCAGGTCTCTCGCTCTGTCTGGGTGTCGCTCGCCTCGCACCCAACGTCAGGGGCAGCGCAGCGGCTCCTACATCGGCTAAACCCGACCCGTTTTTCTGTCCAACAGGAATTTCATGGTGACGGGCTTGCAGGATATCGACAAATGCCGGCAGCAGCTTCACGATATCAGCGTGCCCTTGGAAGTTTTTGAGTAAGTCTGTGTGTGCCTGGAAAGGCTGCAGTCGGTGACTCGAGGTAGCCTGGCTTCGCAGCGTGGGTATTCTGGCTGAGGGCTGCTTGTCTTTTAAACCCGGTCCTTCTGAATGTGTCATGAGAACGTGAGCAGGCAGGGGGTCAGAAGTACCTCCTGCCCGTGAGAAGGCAGCAAGGTAGGAGAAGTGATAAATCACATACCTGTTTTCATAGAGCCACAGGGCAGTTTGAGTTGGAAGAGACCTTAAAACTCATCTGGTTCCAACCCTCCCCACCACCGTAGGCAGGGGTGCCACCTACTAGATCAGTTGCTCAGACCTCAGTCTAACCTGGTCTTTCAGATTTTTTTTTCACTTCTATATACGTAGGCAGTAACACGAATTCTGCCAAATTTAGTAATTTCATAGCATCATAGAATGGGTTGGGTTGGAAGGGACCTTCAGGAATATCTGGTTCTAACACTCCTGCTAAGGGCAGGGACACGGATTAAGTAAGTAAGCTTTCATTTTGGGAATACACTTTTACATAGATTAGGATCAGGGTTTAAAGTTGCAGGTGAAAATAAAGTAAGCCAGTCCTCAGGTGTTTAGCTTCAGGAGTGGCAGTCTCTTGGCAGAGAATTAGAACATTAAAAGAAAAATGAACATAGAGGAAGAGCTGTACTACAGAGCTTTGATGGTATAGCTGATAATTTAATTTAGTAGTGTTTCTTGTAAGTCCACTGGTCTGCTGTACTCCTGTGTGTTACTGTCTGTACAAGGCTTTTTTCAGAGGGGCTTTTACTCCAGTTGTAAATTTGTGTTGACTGTCTTAAATGTTCTCTTATTTATTCATCAAGGGAGTTTCCCTTTGCCAGGAATTGTATTGCAAAGCAGAATTACACATAGGTTTGCAGATACAGTAGTGTTACTTTTCACTCTTTACTGTGGTATGTGCGGCTCCTCCTCATCCTTGACTTGCAGGGTGCCATGTTCCTGTGTGCTTAATGCTCACCATGTCCTAACCAGGCCACTTCCTGGTTAGTGCCCTTTCAGTTACTTGGAAAAGGACCATCTTCCTGTGATCATCTGTGCTTATTGCCTGTGAGGAGCTGATAGATAGATATTTTTTTGGTGTGCTTTCAATGCTTCCTTCAAAGCTCTCCAGACTTTCTGGAAACAGAGGTTTGCTGGCCATGGCCTCGGCCTTGAGCTGTCTTTTGGAAACAGCTGAGTTTGACTGTGGTGGTTTTTAAAATGCACATTTCAGATAATAGTAGAAAGAAAAAGACAGCAAGGTGAATAATTCTGTACCTTGGAGAGCATCCTAGTAGGAATATGATCATTTAGTAGTGTCTTTTCTACTTTCAGATACATAGATCAAGGCCGCAACCCTCAGCTTTACACTAAAGAGTGTCTGGAGCGAGCTTTGGCTAAAAATGAGCAAGTAAAAGGAAAAATTGACACTATGAAGGTAAAGCAGAATTAATGGAAGTATAATGCAATAATGTATTTGATAAATTTTTACTGTTCTGTAAATATGTGGGCATTTTTCACTTGTGCAATTGTTAACTTTTGTTATTATGTAATTTGTTTCAGAATTGCCCTGTATCTTAATTGATGCTGAAATAGCCTGTTCAGGAAAGGGAACCTGTAGTTCATCCCACAGTTGGGGATGCAGCTTTCATTGTGACTTTATATTGGTTAAAGTTATACGTAGCAGTAGAGATATCTTACTTGGTTTTTTTACAAGTGTGTAATTCTGCTGTGTGCAAGCTTAGAAATAAGCAAAACAAAAGGGGTATTTTTCTGATCTTGAATGGATATTAGAGGTTTAAAATGTCAAATATGCTCTATAATCACCAGTTAATCTTTATAAAATTAGTGAATGCATGCCAGTGTTTAGGGTTTTCTGAACTTGTACTTTCATTTAGTATAAACCTAAGCATTCTGTTATACTGTTTAACTGCTGGAACTACTGCAGAAAAACACAGAAAAGGAAGTTTAGTAAGTTCTGAGAATGTTCTTTGGCTGAACTTAGTGTGGAGGATGACAAGTTGTACTGCAGAATGTAGACAGATGGGAGATAAGCCCTAAGCTTCTCTTCCTTTTCTCTGTGCTTGTGAAATTATGTCCTTCCAAGGCAGGTGTGAGTTGCTTTTTTAAGGTGGAGTGGATTCATTATCAAATCAAGAGGACATGTCCTTAATCAGTTTTCCTTAATAACATCAGGCACATATTGGTGCACCAGAGTTTACAAAAGAGGTCCAACTGCTTTGTATTTCTTAGGAGAAAATGCAAGGGAATTTCTGGGAATTGAAGGACATTTTAGTTGGCATGGTGCATTCCGAGTGGATTTCACTTGGGCCTTTTCTGTGGATTTTGTAAACATAACTTTCTGTGTTTGTGTGGTTTTGGGGGGTTTTTGGGTGCCATTCTCTTAGGTCACTGATAGGTGTGTTGGGTACAAACATTTCTGTTCATCGGGCAACACTGCTTCATGAAATCTAAATAAATTGTTCAGATGATGTATATACATTTGTTTTTTCTTTCCAGAAATTTAAGAGCCTGTTAATTCAAGAACTGACAAAGGTGTTCCCAGAAGATATGGCAAAGTACAAAGCTATTCGAGGAGAAGATCCTCCTCCTTAAGTTGGCCTTTGATAGCTCTAAAAATGTCCCATAAACTGACACCACCTTATAAAAACGTTGTTTGGAGAGAGAGGCAATCCAAGCCCTCTTAACAACTGTACTAAAAATGGCAATGGTGGCTGTAAAGGAGCTTGATGGTTGTTCATGGTTCTGGTCTGAAGCTACTGAATCTTTCTGAAGACTTCTACTCAGTGATTGTGATTGAAACTTCCTCTGGTAATCGGCTTTTCTTTCCCGAAGGGTTTGAGAGATGTAATTGCCTACAGGTCATCAATACAGAGCATTTCCCACAAAGTGCATTTCCATAGCAGAAAAACATGGGTTTTTGTCGTCTGAAAAGTGTGCCTCGGGATTGTGAGCTCATCTGTTTTTGAGAGAAATGCATTTATTACACTTGATTATTTTTTCATTTGTAAACTTCAGGGTTTTTTTACTGCAGTACAAACAGTTGACTGGTTTTGTCTTGGCAAATTCTACCGAGCAGGAGCCTGTCAAGGGCTGCAGTTCTCATGTGTCATAATTAGTTGCAGCCAGGAAAACCTTCAGATCTTGTTTTGTTCTGGGAGCTGCAGTGCAGATGGCTGAGGATATAGAAAGTGAACATACCTGGGGACTAGCTCCTTGACAACTTTAATATTTTGTACAGTATTTAATGTAAGCTTTTGTTTATTCACTTTCTGCAAGCAGGTTGTTGAATAAAAATTTGAAAAACTAAATCCTGACATTTTTCTTTTGTATGCTTCTCTTTGGAGCGCGAACTGAAAGCTATGAAAAAATAGCATATTCCTCATTTTCACGCTGGTAGAAGTAAAATGGGTATCAAAACTTGGCTCTTAAAATTTTACATTTGAAAGCGGTGTCAGCTTGGTATTTTGGTTTTGTGATGAAAACTTCCATTTTAGTACCTGTAGCAGGAGATTCTGAGGATCAGCGATTGTCACCTGAAGTCCTGGTTAGCTGGGAGCTCATCTGTGGGATCTGTAGCTGTTCATACATGAGGAAGCCCCAATATGGAACAGGATACTGCCTCCTCACCCAGGGCTCAGGGGTGTGCAGGGTAGATTGGGATTGCAGTGGGAGCAAGAGGAACCCTTTTTGTCTTGAGGATTTGTGAAGCTGGAGCCCTTTGTGCTTATGTTTGTTCTCCCAGATCTGTCTTGACTTTTTGCATCAGCAAATTATTTTAATACTTTAACTTCTGGTTGCTAAATGGAGTGATTTTGGGCAGGAGCTCCAAAATAACCCTATATGCATGTGCTCCATAGCAAGCCTACCTAGTCTGCTAAAGAATTTAACAGGGATTTAGGCATGTTTGGAGTTACTGGTGTCATAGTTTGGACACCTGAAGCACTGTCTGTTCTCAGTTAATCCATGATGCCGAGTCCTCCTGTGCCTGACCAAACTTTGACATAGCAAGAGGAAAAACAGAAAACTAGGTGTTCCTTTTAAAACTTGTTACCTGGCAGTCTAAATTAATCTAATTGCTGCCTGACACTACCCTGCCCACTTGCTTTTTCTTGTATTTGTTCCACCTCTAATCATTTTTACCTTCAGAATTTTACTGTACGAGCTTGCAAGAGAAGAGTGACAAGGCAAAGGCGCTCCATGTTTGTGTTTGGCTCGGCGTGGATTCCCCCAGGGTCCCTAGGAGCTGTTGGAGCAAGGCCTGTGACTGCCAAGTGGGATGTGCATAGGACACAAGTAAAGAGGGTAAAGAGTATTTTTCATGTGTGTATAGTGTAGCAGGTAAAGGAGCTTAAGAGCAAAATTGTTGACAGCAGGCAGGTGAAACTTTTTAAGTGGTAGTTGAGAGAACATTTAGGAGGCAAGAGGCCTGTTGATACTGGTCTGGATACTGGAATATTCTGGCACCTAGCACTGACACCAGGTTGAGTGTCAGATTTGGTGGAGTAGGACTTAAGAACTGGTGTTTCCAAGAAGTCTTATTTTTATCTCATAGATTCATAGAATCATTTTTATCTCATAGATTCATAGAATCAGAGAATGGTTTACATTGGAAGGGACCTTAAAGATCACCTCGTTTCAACTCCCCTGCCATGGGGGAGTTGCTCAGAGCCCTTTCCAAACTGGCCTTGAACACTTGCAGGCATAGGCATCCACAGCTTCTCAGGGCAACCCATTCCAGTGTCTCACCACCCTCGTAGTGAAGAATTTCTTCCTAATACCTCATCTAAACCTGCCCACTCTCAGTTTGAAGCCATCACCCTTTGTCTTGGGATTAGCCTGGAGTTAGAGAACCATGGGGGGGCAAGCAACTCTACTGCCCAGAGGCCCTGGAAATGTGTGAAATGTCTGCTCTGTAAGTGTATTAATTTGTTGTTGTGATTAGTTAAATTAAGTACCCAAAGCTGGCCACAGTGAAGATGGCTACCCCCATAACACTGACACGCATGCCTGCTGATGAGAAGACGGTTCCAGGCTTCCCCAGCTCAGAGAGGTGATTTACAGCCAAAGCATGGATCACGTACTTTCCCTGGATATCTAGGTGGTTGCGGTAAACATAGTGACTGGGATAGTTAGTGGAGATGGAGGATTAGGGAATAACATTAGGTCACATTGTCACAAGATCTCAGCACCCTGTGTTTGTGAGGAAGCTGTGTAAGAAAACTTTTTTTGGGTGGGGCATATATACACCAGGAATAAAAATAAATTAGAAGAAACCAAACCAGAAAAAAGTCTTCATTAAATCATCAGGTTTCATGTTCTGCTCAGCTTCAGTTTCAACTTTTTGACACTTTCTTATTCTGTTATTTTATGCTTGCTTTACTTACTGTTTCTGGACTAGCCATGCAAAATATTGCTATTGCTGCAACTGTCCATATTTAGCATAATATTGAAGAGAGAACTGTTATAAATTATGTTTGTTTCAGAGAAGAAAAGGTGGCCAGAATGAGTGCATATGAGATTAGGATGAGAATTGCTAGAAAAAATGGTATTTTCCATTTCCAATTGCATATGGAACAGAAAAATCCAACCTAATATTTCTCATTTGTTAATTTGTTCTTTGAAAAGGAGCACATGTCTGAATTATCCCCAAGTATGCTTTGTTAGATTATAACCTTTAAGGCACTTGGTAAAGGAGACTGTAAGATCTTTCCTCTTTCCCACTCTTTTACCTGGAGTGCATGGTTGGAGGTGAGATGGAATTTTATTTAAAGGTAACATTAAAACAACATCAGCCAGGTAGCAAAGCTTCTGAAATAGATTTGTGTTGCCCTATAACTATCTCCAAGGAGAGTATGAAACCACTCAGGTTTTAAGTGTATCCTTGAATTTTTAGTAAGATTAATAAGATTTAGGAAGATTTTGGAAATAATAGGGAATATGTACTTACAGGTAATTTTTTTTTAACAATTATTTTTATTACATACATTGTGAGATGAGAAGATGGTAGATAATGCTGCTCAGTACACAGTTCCTTAAGATGGACTGTGTGCTCCTATACTCCATTTAGGATAAACAAAGCTAGTGTAAAATTCTTTTGCTCGGGCACAGAAAGAAATGGATCAAGAAGGTGCTAAGGATTTTGCTGCAACCTGTTAAGGTTCTGCATCCTCTCTGTCTCTTTTCTAACTGCAAGGAGAAGCAGTTGGGTGCCCAGCCTTCCCCTGTCCTTGAAACCCTTTTTGCTTAAACCTCCTTGTGAAGAACACAAAATGCAGAGCTGTGCAATCTGACAGGGACAGACATAGCTGCTACAGGAGTTGGATGCTGCAGCTGCTCAGCTGTTGGTTTATCCGACCTATAGCTCTTGTTAGTTTGGTTTTTTTTCATGCAGATCAAGGCACTGTCATTGTTAGCCAATTCTCAGCGTAAGATGAATCACCAGCGTGCCTGAGACAATCTGTTTCTCTCATACCACTCAGAAGAGACTCTCTTGCTGGCAAAACAGTCATCCTAGGCAGAGCACTTTGGGTTTCAGTGATTGACCTTTCTAATTCAGTTGGATGAACTGCTAAGTGGTGGGAATGGTTTGACGATTTCCCAAATATTTCATATTGTGGTGTTTTTATAAATTGCTTTCTTCGATGAGTGCAGTTCCCAAGTGATTGAAAGTGCTTATTGTGTGATTCTAGTAGTTACCCCAGGTACTCCATAATCTCATCTCTGACTCTCCTCTGATCACAGAAATAGAGCAGATAAACCCTGCAATCCACTTCTTTTTGCCCTAAGTGATC
This sequence comes from Daphoenositta chrysoptera, assembly GCA_013397915.1. Lineage (NCBI taxonomy): Eukaryota > Metazoa > Chordata > Aves > Passeriformes > Daphoenositta > Daphoenositta chrysoptera. Next base: position 92,734 of record VZRO01001103.1, on the reverse strand, counting down.
TTTGAGATTTTAACTAGATCAGTTAGAAACTACTGACTGAACTTGTAGTTTTACTGAAACCTCACTAAATAAATGTATTTAAAAGGTGAGTTCTTTAAACACTTAAAAAATGTGTAAGAAGTGTTCCAAACAGCTTAACAGCAAGTTCATAATAGAGAAATATCCCTGCCAAGAATATTTCTGGATACTCATGTTTCAACACAAAGTCATTTCTTACTCTACTGTGATTAATAGCTGCAGCGTTTCTGGGCAGGTGCCAGATGTCCTTCCAGCTCTGCAGAGCAGAGAGCCAAGGTGACACAAATATCTGCCCTGCTCTGAGAAAACCGTGTTTGCTGCATGTATTTCAATTACTTCCATATGCTTAAGATCCTTCTGTATATTTTCTTCATTAAAATAATGGAGGAGCACACATTACAGGATACTTCTGTAACAGCTCTTTTAATGCTCTTAAATCAGGAATCTGTATTTTCTGTATTGTGACATATATCATACTGAGAACTAGATTGTATTTAGTCTCAACAAGATGTAATGCAGACAGTAAAAAAGAAATATCTTTCTGCACAGTATGAAAATTTCCAAAACAATTTCTTCTCCTCTCCTGGGAGAAAAGTCCCTTCATATGCTAAGGAATGGCAGTTAAAATTTCCATTCCTGCAGACCTGAACTGAATCTACTTCACTTGCTGTTTGCAATTTCATTACATTAAACAAATTCATCCAAATATTCCTCAAAGGAAGACAAAGCTACTTTTATATATAATCTGGGAAAAGATAATTCAGATTAGTGTCATGTTATTTAATAAGTTACTTGGGTCATATTTGTATCATTTCTGCAGCAAAAAAATAGCATTTACTCTTCATGTTAATTGTTGACATTTGTAAACTTTTATTTGGAATGTTACTCAGGACTCAAAATTCCTGTGTCTATATAAATGTGATGATATAAACCAAGCCACTTCTGTACCATCATGGAGATTTTCAGTCCTTGTCAGTAAACAAACAGAAGCTTATAATTGTCTCTGAAATCACTGCTAGGTGCCATTTTTGTAGAGAAAATATTTTACCCTTAGTCGCCTTAGGAACACACTGCTAAAGTAAGAGATTTTCATTTAAATGTATGAGCAATTCCATCTTCAAGCTTGTTATTTGTTTCAAAGTATTACTACCTTTTCAATAACAGACTATTATCTACTATCTTACTACATTTGACCTGTACTTTTTTGAGACATTCTCTGATTTGGTCAAAGCGTAAGACCCAAGAAGTTCCAGCAGATAAAAATGTCTTTGAATAGATCTCTAATCAAACACCAGATGTGACTTGGTCTAAGACTATTTAATATAATTTCCGGTTATCACATATTAGGTCACAATACTTAAATGAATAATTGAATAGGCATCTGCTACTCAATAAAACAAAAGATGGATTCAGTGATACAGAAAATCCTATTTAAGAGAGGTATGTTAAAAGAACCCTACAACATTTCTTCTTTGAGGGATATTGGGCATAAATTATGTGACATTGCTTTTTAACCAGCCTGGGAATTTCTCCTCTTCTGCAGCACACTGCAGAAGACACATAGCTTCACAGATGCACCGTTTCCTTGGACAGACCTTCTGCTGTTATAGAAATGGACTTCTTGAAGTTGCTCTGTGTGCACGTAATCTCTGTCATCTCTAGAGGTTGATACTCATGGTTGCAGAGCATTAAGATTCCAGGAAAAAATCCAACTTGCTGCTCAGCAATGATGCTCTACTTAGATCAAGTGGAGGAGAAAGAACCCTTAGGACTTCTTGTTGGAACTCACTGAGATCATGGTGAAAGCAAAAGAAAGGAAGTCATCAGTAAACCTCTTTTTTTCTCTCCTATTTTTGACTCCAAAATTTATCGTAGAATCAGTTACAGAGCTTGCCGTGGAAGTATTGCTGTTGCTGTTACCTTTTATCATTATTTGAGGAACACAAACAGCCTAAGGAAACATCATAGGTGTGTGAAGAGAGGATTTGCAGGCACAGAAAATTGTGCCTCAGAACAATGTAGCAGTACACAGCTGACTGAGTGGCTGTACTCCCCCACTCTCCTCTGATTTAGGATGTGTAGATGTGGCACTTGGGGACGTGGTTTAGTGGGGAACTTGGCAGTGCTGGGTTAATGGTTGAGATTGATGATCTCGAGGATCTTTTCCAACCTTAACGATTCTATGATTCTGTGACGTTATCACCTTGATGTATATTACCTTTGAGCTTTATAAGTCTCAATATTTTTCCTCCATGAATTTTTGGGCTGCCCTCTGAACCCCTTTAAACTGCAACATCTACAAAATCTCACAGCTAGGAGTTCCATGGTTCATATTTGCATTATGTGAAGAAGTCTCTGCTTCCATTTGTTTTGAATCAGCCATCCACTAGTTTAATTCTTAGTGCTTGCATTAGAAGATGTATGGAGAATGCATCTCCTTCTCTCCTCTGCACTTCACTCGTGGTTGTATAGAATACTGCAATATTTCCTCCCCAATCATATTTTTTCCAGGCTTCAGGCTACTCTGTTTAGCTGTTCCTCATACAGAACTTTGTGTACTTCAGATCCTATTTGCCACTCTTCTCTGAACTGTTTCCAATATTTACTTCAGTCTTTTTAAAGCCTGAGATTCTCTAAAATTCTTTACAAGGTACCTTGTTGAAGGCCACCAGGAATTCAAACAGAGTCTGTCTATGCATCTTTGATGTCCGACACTCACATGCACTTTTAGGGGAGCTCCAGCAGCCCTCCCTGTATCAATGTAAGCCTTCCCTGCACCAAAAGCTGTGTTAGCTTTTCTCTAATACATACTTTCCTTAATATGGAATCTTGCTTTTGCCGTTCCTCAATGATGGAAGTGTTCTTCCTTATCATTTCAGGATTACAAATGTAGCTGGCAAGTCAGATTCCTGACCTACAAAGATATCTGCACACACTGTATTTATCCAGAACCATGGCATTTAAGGCAAAGAAAATGTACACAGCTTTTAAGCAAATATTTGCATGAAGTATATGTCAATTTAGGTTCACATATAAAATCCTCCAGTATTTTTTCAGAGGATTTGTCAACATTGATAGAATGTTTAGAAATCCTCTTTTCTAAATGATGGCAAAGGACAAGGACCTTAGCCACATGTGCATTTGCTGGATCAGGTACATGCGCTTTTTGAGAGTAAATATTAAACTGGGAGTTATAGAGACATCCTCCTTTGCACAAAGATCCTCCAGCATAAAATCATATTGCTTTGCCTACGACCTCTTGCCACTGATATAACATTAAGTTTACTTTCAAAACAGCTGAATAAACTGAGTTTTAATATTGTAGCATGTTAACTCAGCCCTGTAAGCAATCTGGGAACTAAGTCAAATGCATTTTGAAAAGTACAGAAAAAAATAATTTCTGTCTCACAGCTTTGGCATTTCCTTTTCTTATCTTCTTATCTGCACTCTGGGGCTGGTCAAGTAAACACAGACACGTTTAAATGAATATGTAAAAGTTCAAACTATCATAGCCTGCGGTTGTACAATCATTTAAATAGCCACAGATGCATGGTAGCAATTATATGTAAGCAGAGATAAAAATGGTATTTAAGTGTACAGGTATGCAGTCGTCCAGCTCTACACAACCAGCAACTGCATCTTTCAGGTTCTAATGGTTCCATACCAATACCACACTGTGCTTATCATACAGTACTGACATTTTCTTATGTAAGAATCCAGAAGCCTTTTTTTAAACTATAATTCTATATTCTCTACTAGCTTTTATTTTTATAAGTGAATATATGTACTTTGTGTAGTAGTATTGAACATTCTCCAGGAAGCCGTGGCCATATTGTAGCTCCATGAGCTGTAACAGCTGCTTTATTTACTCAGTGCTTTAGCAATTTCATACAGATTAAAGCCACAGCACAAGAGAGCTATTAAAAATTGAAAGGAATTATAGCAATTTTGCTGGTCTGTGTTCTCTAAGTGATCTGGTAAACTGCAGAGCTTGAAAACTGCAGAACAATTTCCACACAATTTTGTCCAGTTGTCAGTAGAATAAGAGGGGGTTGAAGTGGGTCCTAATAATCAAATTCATGGTTAATGGGATATGCATTCCCTTCAAAGAAGGCAACCTGAAGACTCATCAATAATTATAAATTGCTGCAAATTATTGAAGCTGTTTTATCTCCTGGGCATAGCAACAGAAAAAGTATTGCAGAGGCAGCAGTATTTGGGGAGATGTGATGATGAGGCAAAAGGCTATCCTGATCCATTTTTATAGTTGCTGTCTTTGCACCGGTCCTGAGGCAGCCCCAGTAAGGGCAGGATGAAAGATTTAGATTTGCCTGAGGAATTGACAATATTCTCCCATTCTTCCATTGGTCTGAATTGACTCTGTTCACTAGAATAAAAATCTTGTTTAATTTTGCAGCTTTTGCAATAACTGTGGAACCCAGGGACCTGAGGGCAGCGATCGATTTACTGCCTCTTTAGTGTTTAGGTGCACTGACCAACAAATTGCTTGCTAATTTCAAAGGACTGAAGTATTTTAGAAGAAGATGCTGCCCTGTTGTTGCAGAGAGAATATGCAAAATTGTCTGGATTTTTTTATACATTTGAAGTTCTTGTACAACAGCAGCCTTTAGTATTATTGCAAAAAACTTGCAAAACCAGAGTGACTGTAAATATTAAAGCCAGAGAATTCAAAAGAAGATAAAGAAGCTTAATAAAATGCTTATGTATAAGGTTAGAAGAGACAAGATCATCTTACCAGCCCTAATACATTCCTGAGAAATTCTTAATATTGAAAAACATTAGGTTTCACTCAGGCATTCTTTGACTTAGGCTAAAATATTTCACTAACAGGCAGAGTCCAAAAGTAGGTCTTAGACATGATGGCTCTGATGTAAACTAAACCTTGTGACCCCCAAATTTATGAGCAAGCTCTAGGAGTTACATCCCTGATCTGAGCTATCAAAACGATGACTCATTGTATCCCTTGTTTTTCTCTCTGCAAGTGACTTATCCAGGTTGCTCAAGGCAGACAGGAGCAAAGCCAAAACCGTAAGAGAGTAGGTCTTGTTAATGGTGTGCTGGGAATAGTCTGTGAGGGACGGACTGGGAATAGTGAGGGACCATCTTGAGGTCCCTGTCAACATTCCAGGTAAAAACTATCATACAATTGTTTAGATTGGAAAAGACCTTTAAGGCCATTGAGTCAACTATTAACCCAGCACTGCCAAGTCCAACACTAAACCATATCCTAAGTCCCACATCTACACAGCTTTTGAATAGTCCCAGGGTTGCAAATATTCAGCAGCAAAGTCCTCTCCTTGCACAGGTAAAGCCGAGGTGCAGTGTGCAGGTGTGTTATGCTGCAATTACCTGAGGGGCCGCCAAAGTGCTCTTACAGTCCTGTCTGCAATTTCATGTCCCCACAACATCTATACCCTGTATCAGGAATCAGCCCTGCTATGGTCTAACAGATATACACCCTGCACAGTTTTTTTAGAGTAAAAGTGTCCTTCGTTTATGTGAAGCAGCATTTCAAAACGGAACCCTACCGTGTAAATAAACTACCAGCCCACTGTCACCCAGAAAATAACAGGAGTGAGGGTGAGGCATCCCCAAAGAGCAGTGCAAACACTAATTTTCACAATATTCCTGTGGCAAGTGTGGTTCAAGTTTCAGAATTATAAGGTGAATGAGAAACATAAACACAGGCCACAGGCAGAGGAGATGTAGGAACCAGACTCCAGCTGCCTTCAGATCTGTTCCTCAGATAGCCTAGAAATGTTTTACATGTGCAGTACAGATAATCAGAAAGCATGCCAGCCTTAAACTGAAGGAGGGCTAAACTGATCAATATGACAAAATGTTTTGAAGCAGCATTAGCTTGCAAAGCTGCTCAAATCTGTTTAGTTCAGGCCGTGTTAAAATTAATTTTAATGCATTTTAGCAAGTGTGTCAGAAGAATTCTGAGGGGAGAAGTCTATTGATACAGATCATTCACCAGACCCAGAGTGAACGGTTTTACAGCCTGGCTCATAAAAACAACTTTTGTCTGTTTAGCAAAATGCCCCAGGAACCAATTTTCTAGAGCCATTGTAACTGCTCACCATGAAAATTGCAGGTTGCGTTCAAGAAAGGCTAAACACCAGCAGAACCTTTGTGCGTTTGCTCCACTTTCTGATGAGCAGCTTTGGCTGCAGCTTTCTGAGCATTGTATCTCATTTACAAGGTGACCCAGAACACAAAACCTTGTAATTAGCCTGAAAACCCAACCTGCTTTCTCTCCCTGCCTGCCAGCCCTCTCGCCTTCTGCTGCCCTTGGTTGCGATGGCAGCGTTTTCCCAACAAAGGGGGGGTCTCGTGCAGAAGGAGAACAGCGGAGCCAAGATATTCAGAGCTTTAGCATGCGACCAGATAAATATTCATGATGCAACTGTGTGCTTAAGAGCTGCTTTTTGAATTAAGTTCTAAGGCCATTGTTCACTAAATAACACCCAGAAGAAACTTTTCCTCAGTTAAAAATAAACAAAGTCCTAGATAGACTGCAAATGTGAAATCACCTTCCTTCCCCAAGTAGCAATAGGGAAGTGCCAATTGAGGAGGTTGCTGTGTGAAGCAGGATGAATCAGGTGCTTGACCAGTGTAAATTGGTCTGTTGAGATCTGTAAAACCTCCCCAGTTTTCACTAGATGACAATTATCATCTGGCCCACTGTATTCATGGTACAGTCTAAAGCAGAACCATTCTGACTGATGAAAAGTTATGCAATGGTCTATGTATTACTCCTAAGTATGTGGTACGAATTTCTTACAGGATACAAATCACAAAAGATCATCAGTAAATACTGACATCTGCAAATGTATTAAGTTGTTGATCTTCTTTTAAATGATTTCCCATCTTATCCTGTATGGCTTTCTCTTTTTTCATATCACTGTTTTTTTTTCTTTACCTTGAGATGGTATAACAACCAAAATGTCTGAATATGCTTTGACACCTATTTCAGCACTAAGAAAAAAAAAAAAAAAAAAGGTTAAAAAATAAAAAAAAGTACTCTGGGATTATTTCAACAGCATTTTTTGAAATACTTAACATCTATGCTGACCAGGGCTTATTTTAGCTCATAAATCTTAAAAGCATCAAAAAAGATGCTGTACCTTCAGCAGAACACTGATTACTATAATACATCTTTCTGTCATAAACTGACAGAGATGCAGATACTAAACAATAGAAGGACTTGAGTGGTAGAGATCAACTTCAGGTTTGGTGACATTAGAACATCTCAAGGAAAGGGGAAAAACTGAGGAAAGAAGGCTGCTTCTCTCTGGGTATCCACATTTGGATTAAGGATTTTATATTTTTTAACCAGTGTATGGATGTTATATGTATATGTTAGTGGCAGGCTGCTGTAAAGTGAAGGACTGAGAAGTACTTGATCACTACAAAGTACATTTTGGTTTCTTCTAAATAATGCAAAGTAGGCTGTAATTCATTCTTGAAATAACAGAATTTACTTAATGTTGAAATTAATAACTTATGTAGTTGCTTAGCAACTCAGACAATACTAACATCCATAGCCAGGTATCAAGTTCCTTTTCTGAATTTCTGACAGTATCTTTCCTTTCATTTAAAGCTTTGGAATAGCTTCCCTGCCTCTTCTGCTCTAAACCCAAGGCTCTCCATTTCCTTTTCTCTCTGTACAAGAGGTAGCCTTCATTTAGGGGAAGTGATTCCACAGAATTGGAAGCTGTGATATATTTGATACATCTCTATGGCTTTTGAACCATTTATGAGGAAAGGCAGCTGACTTTTGTTTTCATTAACTAATTTGGTTAATTTTAATTGATTTTTTTTTTTAATCTGTTCTTTGTCCTGAGCCCCACACATTGCTGATGTGACTGGGTAAGCGACAAAGTGGACTTCATAGGATATGGGAACAAACTTTCCTTTCCTGCTGTAAAAGAGAACTTTGCACCAGACTTGGATCGGATGTGCACAATGAAATAACATGAGGAAAATTTTCCAGCAACAAGGCATGGCACTAGAAATGCCAGTGACATGTAAGGAAGGAATTCTTCCATGGTGAGAGTAGTTAAGCACTGAAACAGGTTGATCAAAGAAGTAGTGAATTTCCTTCCCTGGCAATTCTCAAGACTCACCTGGATGACTTCCAGAATCCTTTACAATCATGTTTTCTGTGATTCCATCTGGGGGACAAATTATTTGTATTCTTCTGTGATTTTTGCACCAGGACACATTATGGATTACGTTCCCCACTAAAATACGTTATGAAGATGACTGGGCCCTGTGGTGAGGCTGAGATAATGGAACATGACAAAATAGGGAACATAGCAAGAGAAACTGCCAAACGTAACAAAGAGCAGAGTGAGCAGCTGGCAAACATGACAGTGTAACACCATGAGAAATGGCTGGATTTCACAGCTGGTTATGGGGAATTGTGTGAGAGAAGGACAAGTTCCCCAGGTAGCTGTAGGAGAACTGGAGGGCAATACTGGAGTCCTTTTGGGGAATACAATCTTGGAAAAAAAACCCTGCAGTGTCCAGGTTACCATATCAATAAATCTTGTAGAGGTTTGGAAAAACTTCTTCACAGAAGGGGTTGTCAAGCATTGGAACAGGGTGCCCAAGGAAGTGGTAGAGTCACTATCCATGAAAGTATTTAGAAAATGTGGAAATGTGGCACTTGGGGACACAGTTTAGTGATGAACTTGGCAGTGCTGGTTAACAGTTGGACTGGATGATCTTAGAGGTCTTTTCCAACCTTAACGATTCTGTACCATATAAGGCTGAGATGTGATAGCTAAAGGTATCAGAAATGCCAAATGTGGTTATGGATGTAACCAATGGGAACTGGAACCAATGGGGGAAAAGTAACTAAAGTTGTTTATTTGGGAGGAGTCAAGGGTGGCAAAAGAGATGGATCAAGGTGGAGGGCAGAAATTACAAGGTCTTGAAAATGGAGAAAAGTGTGGATAGATGAGGACAGCCATGTATAAGCAAGCTGCTGGTTGATATGGCTGTCTGATCAAGTCCTGCATCAACTGCAGTCTCTCTTACCTTCCTCCTATATCCTATTCTTTACTGTTTTTTCCTCTGCAGTCTCACTCTCTAGCCTGTTCTTTTGTGGAGAAGTCTAAGAGTCAGCAACCAGAGAAGGAGCCATGGATCACAAGGGTTCACAGTGCCAACAACAGGACAGCACAGGATGTAGACATCCCTCTGTGATGAGGGAAAGGAGATTAGGGTTGGGGCCTATGAGCTGCCAATGTGAAGTGGAAGACTTGGCAACGCTGCTTCTGGGAACAGCTGATAGGTGATACCCAGTCATTGCCACACTCACTCCATAGTCACTCCTCATTCCAGGTGGGACAGGATCAGTCTGAAAATCTTCAGCAGGAGCAGAACTTTGAAGGGCTGGATAGAAAATGTTTTGCCTTGTTCAGTAACATGACTTTTTTAACCTTGACATTTCTGATACAAACATCATAGTAGATATTGCTGGCAAACAACAAAAAACCAGGAGGAGGGCTGAGGGAAAGAATATGCAGCAGTAGATGTTTGCTTATTCCTTTCTTAATTGCTTGGCTGCCATGGAGATAAGCATAGTGCATAGTTCTAGCAGGAACTACTGTAACTCCTGCACATGCAATTCTATAGCTCTGTGTATGTTTATCAAGCCTTAAAAAGAAAGTATTTCAGGAGAGATTGGATTTAGGAATTCTGAACCTCACATCTATAAACTGTATTGCCTTTCAATAGCCTCTCAAAGACTTGACACTAAGGACTTTCTCTCCATACCTGAGGTTTTGAAATGAGTTTTGAAGAAAGGAATTTTGTCTGTGAGTTACAATAACAATTTATTTAACTCTATGAGCTTTGTTCTGTGTTTTTTTTTTCTTGTATTTCAGTAAAGCTTAAGCAGCTGAGCAAAAAGGGGGAGATGGTGGCAAACTATTGACATTTTATTTGATATTTGATTCCTCTTTCCATAGATAACTCTTCCAGAAGGAGGATTTCTGCAGCTGACATCTCTGGTCTGGTTTTATAGCTGGGATGAGTATATTTGCATATACAGACTGCTGTTCTTGTTTAAGTTAGTGCCTCTGGAAGGGTTAATGGGAATATACTCATCCCCTCCATGCATCCTGATGCCCACAGATAAGAGAGAAAAAAGCCCAGCACCTTGAGAGCCTCTCTGATGCCTTAAGTGGCTACCTAGAAACAGAGACTAGACAGGAATAAGGGAATAAAGGTAGGTATTTATTTGAAAGGCCTTCAAAGGTACACCCTGGGGAGCCAAAGGCTACATCCAAAAATGGACCCCAAGATGGACGGTGAGTCACGAGTTCCCCACACCTTTATAGGTTTGGTTTATTTGTATATCAGCATAAATTTACCAATTAAAACTTTAGTTAATGATGTAATTTTCCCGAGCTCTCCCCCCTTCTAAGATGTTGGTTTACACATTTTCAGGCCCCGGACAGCCTGGGTGTCCTTGGAGAGCAGGCCCAGAGAGGCTTTGTTATGTCTAAAGAACTGAAGTTATCAGGCTACAAGGAACTTCAGAGTTACATACTAGGCAATACAGGATTTGAAAAATATCAAAGTTAAAACCTGAGGCATCATTCCCCCCCTTTAGAGGCTTGACAAGGCCTATACCTTGTTGAGACTCTATTCTAAATATTCTAAATATCTTCTAGTAATATGTGTCTAACAACAGTATACGTCTAACAATATTATATAAACAAGAATCATTTCCAGCTCATAAGAAAGATTGAGGCAAGGCATGTGCTTTAAGCCCTGCTCTCAAAGCCTGTCATGCCTTCAGCCAGGTTGGAGGAAAACATCTAACCCACAGGCAAAGAACAGAAATACACAGACTGAGATGGCGGCATGAACAGAAACAGAGCTACATGAAAGCACCCCAAGAAGCACCAGAGCACAGGCTGGAAGAATGGCCAGCATCAATGGCCAATGATGTATGTGGCAGAAATAAAATCAGTAGCAACTAAGGAAGGTGCTGCCTGCACCAAGGCAGCAGGACAACTGCCTTGACAGTGGAAGACTGGCACTCTTGGCAGCAAGAGAGTGGCTGCACAGCTGTATCACGTTGTGCCCCTCTCATCCTGAAACTCCAAAAGGAAGACAGACTGCAGCCCCAAGACACACAAAATGAGGAAATAACAGAAAATGGTCAGCCACCTTGCCTGACACTTTTGAAGGCTGTTGTAAGTGAACTCCTGAGGCAAAAGACTATGCTTCAATAACTGGGGACTCCTGAGGGGTACAAAATAATTGGCCCAAAGCAGCTACCAGCAAGGAGATTTCAGAAAATATAGCAAGGATTCAACAGCTGGCACCTCTCATTCTTCATGTTATGCAGAAATGATCCATCCCATACTACCAGTGTACATGTTTATATGAGTAAAACTGAGGAAAGAATGATAGCATGGGTGGAGAATAAGTTTTGTTTAAAATTAATATCACCTTCTCTTCCCATAAAGTCTGGTATTGATTTTCATTACTTTAATTTGAAAGGGTTCCAGTCCTTGTTTTTTGAATATATCATTGTCATATTGGGTATTCAGCAGCTTCCAGACAAGTGTTCTAAAACTTGAGCTATAGTTGCCATAAATCTCTGATTCAATAATCAGTAATTATTCCATACAAAGTAGGACAGGTTGGGATGCTGAGGGCTTTTCATCTCAGACTTCCTGGTATCAAGAATATTCCACCCTTTTATTTGTGGGGATAAGGTCTGACAAATTATAGGAAGGTGAATATGCACATGCAAAGGGTTGGATTGAGGGAGGAAGGATTGAGCAGTGGTACTCCAGTTCTACCTACTCTACTCTTACTGCAAAAGCCTAAAAGTGCTCTTTGGTCCTTCCCTCATTCACACACATTTATCACATTCTGTGAGGTTTGGTGCAGAGAAAGTCTTCTGCTATCAGCAGGGTACTTGTTGGTTGCTTGCAGTTCAAATTGGCCTGTGAGGTGCCACTTGGGAAACTGCAATACAGTTTCATGGTGAGAGTGTTCAAAAAAAGCTTTAGATCCTGATTTCCACAGGCAGAGAAACACTATCTCTGCAGCACTGTCTCTGATGCCAACCTCAGGGTTCTTTTACAAAAGAGATGACAGCACTGCTTTCTCTACTCACTGTGTTTTCCTTTCTCCCTAGCTCCTGTGTGTGTACTAGGTGAGACCGTCCTTTGCAGGACTTTATAGAATGTGAATTGTTAGCATATAAACGTTGACACTTCTAGCCAAATTTTTTAGGGCTTAGGCATTAAGCAAAATGGATCTTTTGAGAATCTAAAATTTGAATCTAGGCACCAGGAGGTGGTGCCTAGACAACACTTGGGTGAATAACTCCTGTAAATCTTGCCTTGCTAGAATTATCAATACCACTTCTTCCTTCCTGCACTTTGACCTTCTTAGAAGGTCATCTGGTTATTCCCAGACCAGTTCCACTTTTGAAACAAAGAGAAGCCAATGTGATACATGTGTTCATGCTTAACAGGAATGCACTGCTACTAACCCTGTAAATCAGAATACAGGTGGAAATTATTTGATTTCCTCCTTCAAATGAAATAACTCATTTTTACTTGAACACAAAGAGGCTTAAAAAGCAGCTCTAGCTCCAATGGTCACCATTTTCATTACACTTTCCCTATATAAGTAAGCATGCAAAGGGAATACCAGAGGCTGTAGTTGTAGAAATCACTGAATGGAACACAGTAACTTATTCTACTGCTAAATATTTATAACTTTATGAATCCCTAGCTCACCTTTGTGACACTCACCAGTTTTGTTGTAAATAATAATTTGCTGGGAGTATGTCTCTGCTTTGTGATAGAAGCCAAATGTGGATTATAATCATAAGCATTTTAATCAAATGTGTATAGAAACAGTAAAACAATCCAAGCAAATAATATTATGTACGGACAAGCAAATACACAAGCAAAAAAGTAAACATGTAAAAAGCAACACATGGAAAAATATCAGTGATTCTAATGGAAACTGGGTAGAGATCCCAGATCAAAAGCTGTCCATACAGACAGATTCAAATCCACTCATGTGATGTTGCATTCAAGTCTATATGCAAAGAGGAAGCACACTTTGTGTACAAAGGCCAAGAAGTTATTGTTAGCAAAGGTAAAATCTTAAGTCTAATTCAGAAATCATTAGTGGTCTAGATCTAATTAGTACAGGGGAAAAAAAGGAAAAATAATGCAGGTAGAATGTTTATGTACAGATAAAAAGCCATAGTAATAGCAGTAATACAAATGTAATTGTAATGCACACGCCTTTTGGTTTCTGCCATTTTCCTAGTGTTATCCTCACCCTTCCATTGCTCTTCTGTGTCTGAAGGCCAGCAGTTTCATGGTGGTGTCGGCAGGGGAGGGAATATTATGGCAAGTGGACAACATGTGGAATCCTTTACCAGGAGAAATCTGATGTTCATTTTGACAGTATGATATATACATGATACTGCGTACACACAAGTTGTATGTTGCTAACATGCCTGCACACCTTTCTCTTTCATCCTTGGTCTGCAGCTCCAGGTTACATAGTACCATTTATATTAAATTTAGATTTATGTATGTTATATACTATTTCTTTGCTCTTCTTCCTGGCGCTAACCACGTTTTTTTTTCAGCTCAAGGTCTGCAGGTTAATTGATCATGACTGATGTTTTTATAACATGGGGTCTTCAGTGCCAGTCCTGTGCCCCATCCCTTCTCATCCCATAGCTGTAATCCTGTCTGCCACATCTTGTGGTTGTCACTTCAGACCTGTATTTCTCTACTCAGTAGCATTTTATTAAAGTTGTAAAATTCTCAATCTACCTGGAACAACTGCTTGTTACTGTCACCCATAGCAAACAACACTTCTATCACACAAAGATAAACCAAACATATAGACACGTCAGTTAAAAAAATTGCTGCCACATCCAAACCACAAAAAATAAAGCTGCAGGCAGGTTACAAGAAACTAAGAGCAGACAAGCCTCAGTTCTGAGCCCTTGCAGACTCAATACCAGGCTTATGGCATGTTACTAGCAGTGACAATGTCATATTACAGGGCTACAGTTACACTGGCATGGTGCCCAAGGCAAAAAGCAATTAGGCAAAAGCAACACCAAGAATTAGGCAAAAGCAACACCAAGGCACTACCTGAACTCCTATCACAGTTATGAAACTTCACACCTGTGGCAGGAGGATGGCCTTGTGCCCCAGGGAGCAAGAAGTGTGAGGGAACAAGAAGAAGAAGGCTTCTCCACAAGAGATGACTCAGGAGCTGAGGATGACCACATCACAGGCAGGAACAGTGCCCTCTTCGATCAGAACAGATTTGCAGCACCCAGGCTGCAAATGGTAGTCTTCCTTCTTACCAGTGACATCTCCTTCTCAGGTCTTTTGCTTCTACTCCTTCGAAGCCATTCTTGATCCTGGCTTAATGACACTCTTGTTTGTGGGAAATGACTGTCTGGTGTGCTTAGACTCTGAGAAGAATTTATCCTTTTTCTTAGGTTTGTGGAGGGTGTTTCTAAGGCAGATACTGACTTATGATGAGCTGCAAAGGACTGCCCTTCTTCAGAAATGGGTGGAAGTAGTGATGGAGAACATCATGGCAGAGAGCTGGTAGGGAAATAGGTCAGCATCAGCATGCAGAGGTGATAGAGTTAAAGGACAAAAGTGTGGATGGTCTACCAGCGTGGGGAAAGGGCTGTTCTGTGGTTTCTTGCTGTTGTTTTCAGGAATTGGACAGCTGGGGAGCATTTGCCCCAGATGAGGGAATATTTTCCATATGCTGATGACAGTGTAGGTCTTGCCATGCAGAAAGCAAGTACCTGTGCCCTATTCCCACATCCAGCATCTCACTGCTGTCAAAAAGTACCCTGAAGTTGGGGCTGTTTCTGGAAGAAACTACTTCACAGAAACAGGAATGGTCTGTTCAGGCTCATGTGAGGGTGCCTGAGGGCAGAGTGGAGTGGCTTTGGTGCCCTTCAGGGATGAGCATGTTGCATCACCTCTGGAGATCTGCAGAAGAAGGCTTTGGATGAGTTTGCCTAGAAAGGGAAGACCTTAAAAGCAGTGGGCAAGGTCAAGAAGAAGGGTAAGTGTTAATGGCATGTGACAGAGCAGGTTCTCAAGATGTCAGCCCATCTCCATGTCATGCAATGCCTTTAGTTACCCAGATGGGAAGAGTACAGGAAAGACAAAGGGATGGGGAACCTGCTCTTGGCCAAAGAGCAAGGACAGTCTGCAGTCTCCAGACAAAGGCTTTAAACCTGCAAGTCCAATGTTGTTGGTGATTCCAGAGATGTGGTCGGTTACTGTCAGGGTGAACAGAGGCTCAGAAAGTTTCTTCTATAACTACGGCTCTGATAGCTTCAGTTTCATGTCCTGTTGTTGACAATTTAATTGTTTTTCCTCTCCTCATTTGTGGTGTTACCCCAGGTGCTGTGCCAGCCCATATCCACTCAGCTGGACTGGAGACCTCCACCAAGAGATCTGGGTGTGCACCATTGCTTCTCTGTATCTGTCAATACAATGGAAATCTGGATTTTTTTTTTTTCATGGAAGTAAATATGAGAATATCTTCCCCATATCTGCAGCATGGCAAAGCCATAAGTTGACTCACATAACTATTTCTGTGAATTCTTCTTCCACATCAAGTCACTGTGGTCAGAAGCTGCTAAGAACCCATGTGTTAACTGGTAGAGATACTAGAGAACTTTATCAGTGGTAATTTGTATTTTTTTAAGTCAAGAGAAGGAAGAGTGTTTAAAAAAGGGGTGACAAGTGCTAAAGGCAAGGTCAAAGTCATCCACTGTTCTCCCTTTGTCCACAAGTCCAGTCATTTTATCATAGACAGCAATCAGATTGTTCAGGCGTGACTGACGCTTGGTAAACCCCCGTTGATTCATCCTAACCACTTCCTTCTGCATGGGCCCAGAAATGGGCTCCAAGGCGCCTTGGTCCAGGATTTTTGCAGGCTGGCCAGCCAATAATTCCTGATCCTCACTCTCAAATCCATGTAGGCACTCCTGACCCCACTGATCTCCTCTGGCAGTGTCATTGGTGCCCATGTGGAAAAGCAGCAGGGAGTGATAGCCTGAGATCCTTGGTCATTCCTCTGCTGCATCTTGGATATGAGCCCCTGGCAAGCCATGAATCGATCTAGACAGCAAGCCAAGGAGGCAGATGGGGGCTTCTGTCCACCACAAATGGAAACCCTGCCATTGCCTCCTGTCAATAGTATGTGGTTTATGCATGGACAACTCGGATGCTTCCACAGGTGCAACATTCTGCTTCTCTCCTGCTGCCAGGTCACCAAACCTGTTCTGCAACTGTCCTGAAAGCAGAGAAGGAGCCACCTTCCACATGCCTGAAGTCAGGTTAGGCAAATAAATTGTATTTAATTCAGTAAAAATTATTTCCTAATTATCTTTCCCTTTGATGTTTCATATTACAGAGACTAACTCATGCATTAATGCCTCACTGCTACTTGTGGCCAGTCTTCATTCTTCAGTCAAATAATAACAGGGAAGTCTGTCTACCGTTTCCAAGAATGCATGCAAGTCCTTGAATACCTGAATGTTTTGGTGTCTCTAGCATTAGAATGGTGGAGGAGGAAGATTATTCCAGATAATACAGGGTCTAAACCTGATGCTTTGTTCTCTCCTGCAGTAAGAAGGCTCTGAATACTTGTCAGAATGCAAGCGTAGTAAACCCAAAGTGCTAAAGATACTGCAGATCATGTTTCAAATTTGGATGCTCTTGCTACTGTACTTTTCAATTAAAATGAGTTTGTGAAGTTTGGGGATTACTTTTGTTGTTTACCTCTTCTAATTCAGTTGCCATATGCTAACTGCATAATATTCTCCACACTGAAATATTTGTGGATTATTGCATTCACTTTCTATGTTATACCTGCTTTTAGAGGCTTTTCACACATTTATGTTCTTTACTAAATGAATAAGATGGGAAGATTTTAATTTGGATCCCAGGATGTGGGAGTGGCCATGATTAAGTCTTGCAAGAAAATCTTTTGAAACTGGAAAAACAAGAGAGAGACTTATAGCAAACAGATTTGTTCTTGAAATTTCCTGGCTTGTTACACAAGTCTTATCTTCCCATTTTGTAATACCACATGAACAAAAGTCCCAACTCCATGCTGCATAGCTTACACAGAGTGTTTTACTATTTTTAAAACCACAAGACCAGATTCATGGACCTTAAGCACAACTAATGCCTGATTGTGAAAACAAAGCATATGAAACCCCAAAAATTCTCCCCCCACTGGAGCAGGCAGTCTTTTTTATGGAGGGAGTGGGGTTGGTGCAGTCATGTCCTGTGCACAGCAGCCACATCCAGCTCTGTTCCTGGCAACCTACAGATGCAGCAGCTAGCATTATAATTCCATTTTTTTAAAAATTTTTTTTTAAAGAGACCTGAGCTAGCAAACAAAGGTTTTGTGAAAAAGCCATGACCAGTGCCTCACCAGCACAGCCCATCCTGTCTTCCCCTGAAATTCTGTGTCTGTCTTCCTGTTTGTGGGGCTCCCTGTTCCGTGTGTGCCTGTGGGGTTCTGTGTGCAGCAGCTGGGGATGGAAAGTGGGTCACAGGGGCCCCGGCGTGCTTGAGGCAGCATCCAGAGCAAGTGAGAGCATGTGCCAGTGCTCTTCCTTCCGGCTGCCTCCCCGGCACTCTGCAATTCCGTTTCAAACAGCTCACGGTGCCAAAAGGTAAAGAGGGCACGTGGCACTTCTAATCCAAACCTTTTCTCTTTGTCCGTGTCTCCCAGCTGCTATGTCCCAAACAGCCCGTGGCCTAATGACTGGGAAACGTTTTGAGGAGACAAGAAGATACAGTCCCCCTTCTTGCACTCTAGGGCAGAAGAAAGAATGAGCCAGAGAGCTGAACTAGGAAGGAAATTTTCTACCCAGTGATACAGAAGAATGACAGAACACTTTTCAGGGGCTGAAGATCTGCCCTGGAAGTCTCCAGAGAAGACTCACATTTAAAATTCATATGTGTAGTGAATGTTCTCCATCAGCTTACTTTAGGCAGACTGTAGCTGTTCCAGGTAACATTCATTTGACTAAAAGAAAAGGTTTACAATTTACATATTTACATCCAAGCCAATCACATCAGGCTCCATGTCTAACCAGCAGAGAGATGGGTTCATGTTAGCTGGAAGCAAATATTCACAACAGGTTCTCTGTCTGAGCTGGCCTCTTTAGAGTCACATTTGGAGACACCTTTACTCTCCTCATGTTCTCCGTAGGGAGTTCAGACAGCTCAACACATGCTCGTCTCAGTTCTATGTTGGAAATTAGGCAGTTTTACTTGACTTGCTCAACTACTTTGGGGAATTTACCCCTGCTTTTGTGTTCTGAAATCAGGCTGGTGTCACTTGCGGTCTCTTTCAGAAGGTGGAATGTGTGAAAATATTCAAGGCTGTGAGGAACTCAAATGTTGCAGTTGTGTTTTAAATAGCAGACTAGAGAATCACTCTTTGGCCTGTAAAACTCAACTAATTCTTGTCTAAAAACTAGAAAAACATAGTATCATGCTGCTGTAGTCACTTCTCTTCCATCTCCTCTTTCCCTATTTCCTCCTCCCCCTGCCCATCCCCAAAATAATTCAGTTTGTAACTGCAAATGCTTTTCAGTGTTGAAGGAGCTGAATGGATTAAATCTATAAAAGTCTGTGTTGTTTTCTGGTATATATGTAGCTGTGGAAGAAGCTGTTCTGCTGCTTCTTCAGAAATGTCCTTGTCCTTACAATTTATCTGCTTCTACACTGGAAGGCAAGAAAACAGTTGGTTTTTTTTTAAACTAAGGTTTCAAAATACTGTGCCATAAAATTGTTTGAAACAGGGCATGTCAGTGGACTGTGAGACTCTGTATCTTTAACCTTGTGTTTCAAGAGAATGTAATGATTCAGAAGTATGAAGAAAATATGAATATAAAGAATATGAACAGCTTCAAATTTTTAATAACAGATGTGGAACAGAGGCAGTGGCTAAGAAGGTTATATCTAAAATCATAATGAAGTATAAAATTGGCTTCTTTCCATACAGTTCAGGTTCCTGTCTTCTTGCTTCTATCTCTGTCTCTGCACTGTGGTTGCACATTGCTGTAACTTTCACAGTCTACAAATTCTGTAAGCTCCTCCAAGAAGACGTCACCCCCAATTGCTTGAGCAGTAAAAGTGCTTAAATAATGCTGCTCTGCTGAAGCAGATTTGCATTTCTGGAGAAAGCTAATTCTGCAGTGGATTAATTCTTTTTTGAATTGCTGCTGAGAGGAAATGAACCTGCAGAGAGACAGCTGAGTCGTAAATTTCTTGTCTAAGGTTACTTAAGGTCTCCATGTTCATTCCATACAACTCGCTTGTATTGGACAGCTCAATATTTACTTAACTGAGAATATACTAAGCTAAGTTACTATGATTTTACTGAACTGGCAATGCATCAATAAGCACAATAACCAAATTCAGGTTAAAATTTTAATGTAATTCATAAATCAGCAGTTTCAGTTAATCCAACACCATACAAATGCAACAAACTCAACCTCTGAACCACAGAGATTGCACTGTGCAGGCTTGTCTTGGGTAATTGTAGATAGATTTCTTTCAGTACCTAGACACATGGTCTTGGTTGATTTATGTCAATAAACAGCTGTGCTACTGTCAAAAGTGTGTGGCTCACCTCTGAAATAATGCTGTGTATAGAGTTTAATCATAGAGCAGCATCACAGAATGGTTTAGGTTGGAAGGGACCTTTTGAGCTCATCTAGTTCAACACTCCTGCAATGAGCAGGGATACCTTCCACTACAACACATTTCTCAAAGCTCCATCCAACTGGCCTTAGCTGTTTTCAGGGATGGGACATCTATCATCGCTCTGGGCAATCTGTTCCAGTGTGTCACTATGCTCATCACAAAAAATGTCACCCTTAGAGCTAGTCTAAATCTATCCTTTTCTAGTTTAAAGCCAGTGACCTTTGTCCTATCGCTACAAGCGCTTGTAAAAAGTCTGTCCCCATCTTTTTTGTAGGCCCACTTTAAGTACTGAAAAGCTGCTCTAAATTCTCCCTGGAGCCTTCTCCTCTCCAGGCTGAACAACCCCAGCTCTCTCAGCCTGCCCTGATAGGAGAGTGTTCCAGCCCTCTGATCTTCTTCATGTCCTTATCATTGTGGCCCTGCACGTTTAGCAGAAACCTTCAAGAAATTATTAGTTTGTGCACACATAACCCAGGCATAATCTACTGAAGCAGCTTTCAAATAGAACTGCTTTTAAATCAATGGCTACATTGACTTTTTAAACAGCTCTAGACTTACCTTTAGAAAATTGCTAAATTCTGTGCCATTCCTCTACTTTTAATTCATTACCTTCAGAAAGTGGAAAGTGCTTCACCACAACCTGTAAGGGTATCAGGGTGCTCTGGCCTGTTGAGCTTCTGTCTGTTAAAGTGGGTCTCTCCAATAAATCAAGTCTTTCTTCTCATCTTTCTTCTTCAGACTTTCACAGGCAGGGAAAAATTTGGAGCTTCAAAGGTCTGTGCAGAAGAGGAAGAAAGTTACTTCTCTTCTGCAGGATCTTTGTTTCTTCTTTGAGTGCCAGAGTTTATTTTCATAAAGGAGTGACACCTCTGTGCAAATGGTATTAGAAATTTAACTTTTTATTTCAATGCTGCAGTATACCAGCTCACCTTCTTAACCTTAAAAAAATAGGCTTAGAGTACTCTTACCTCTCAACACCTCTTTTCTATTAGAGTTCTGTTCATCTCAGATTGCCTTGTCTCAGAGTTTTAATTTGTTTTCCACTCTCTCTCTCTGGATGCCTTTGCAAGCAATCTCTGTGAATCTTTGATTTTGGTTTTAAGGCAGCCTTTTAACTTGTGTGTTGCTGATATGGCTTCAGTCTTCCCACCTGCTTTCAGACTGCTTACAAGTAGATCATGTGGGGCAGCTTGGATAAGAAAACCATCTGTGCTGGTTTGGGCCGGGGTTGAGTTAATTTTCTTCACGGTGGCTGGTATGGGGCTGTGTTTTGGATTTGTGCTGAACACAGGGTTGATAACATAGAGATGTTTTTGTTATTGCTAAGCAGGGCTTGCACAGACCCAAAGCCTTTTCTGCTTCTCATACTGCTACAATGGTGGGAGGGGTGGGGATGCATGGGAAGGTGGAAGGAGACACAGCCAGGACAGCTGACTGCAGCCCATGAAAGGGATATTGCAGACCATATGACATCATGCTCAGTTTATAAGGCTGGGGGAAGAAGAACGAATATACAGATATTTGAAGGGATATTGTTTGTCTTCCCAAATCACTGTATAAGCATCCCCTGCTTTCCTGGGGATGGCTGAACACCTGTCTGACCACGGGAGGAGTGAATGAATTACTAGTTTTGCTTTACTTGTGTGTGTGTGTGGCTTTTGCTTTACCTTTTTAACTGTCTTTATCTCAACCTACGAGTTTTCTCACTTTTGCCCTTCCAATTCTCTCTCTGATCTCACTGTGGGGAAGTGAGCAAGTGCATGTGTGGTACTTTATTGCTGGTTGGTTTTAAACCCTGATACCATCCTAAAACTGTAAAAACAATGTTGTTTGGAAGGGAATTCTTGGGGTCTCTACTCCAGTCTTCTGGTTGAAACAGGGCTGTGGCTGCAGCAGATTAGGTCAGTCATGTTTATGTTTAAGAAGTCTTGAAAACCTCCAAAGTAATAGATTCTGGCTGCCCCGTGAATAACCTGTTTCAGTGCTGCACTACCTTCCTGGTGAATGTATCCTTTCCTAACGTCCACCTTAAGCCTCCCAAGCTGCAACTCAAGTCTATCTCAAGGTTCTGCAAAGATGAGTGACACCCATCAGCTTTTAGCTGCCATTTGCACAGACGTGGGCTGATCACCCCTCTGCAAGCCCAGCCCCTCTGATAACCTCTTCACAAGACCAAAGTCCAGCTCCTCACATACATTCTGTGTTCCAAACCATCTTAACTTTTCTCTGCTGGACCCTCTCCAGTCTCTCCATGGCCCTATCTAACTTAAGGACCCCTGTATGCACATGCATGGGGATTCACCAGTAATACTGAGAGAAGGAAGCTAAGAACTTCCCTCAGTCGGCTCACCATGATCCTAACATAGGACAGTCCATAACCTGCCCTATTTATAGTAGTACCACACTGTCAGCTTGTACACAGCCTGGCATTCCCTCTTGTCCCTGGGTTCTCTTCAGCAGGGCTGCTGTTCATGCTGTCGGTTTCAATGCTGATTCAGTATTTTGCACTTCTTATTGAACTTCATGTCTCTGTTCTCCCTAATGATTAGTTCAGTGCTGGATTGCTAGATGTTTGTCACAGTCAGCAGAAGTCTGCTTTTATAAAAATATCTAATGACTTGCTGAATACATTCACTTTATTATGCCCTCTTTTATGACATGCATACAAGCATTGCTCAGCTTTCCGGACTTCTAGCAATACAGCTTTTGGGATGCTAATAGAAATTCATGACTTGTCCTATTGGCTTGTACCTTAAAAGACCCTGG
The DNA here is from genome assembly GCA_013397915.1 of Daphoenositta chrysoptera. Lineage (NCBI taxonomy): Eukaryota > Metazoa > Chordata > Aves > Passeriformes > Daphoenositta > Daphoenositta chrysoptera. Next base: position 70,130 of record VZRO01001103.1, on the reverse strand, counting down.
ACAACCCTACTTTTATATTCTTTCAGAATAAATCCTATGTACAATAACATCACTATCTGTCTTGATCTACCTCAAATCTGTGTTCCTGACTAAACACAGTCTTCCCTACTTTATTTTATTATCATGAAACACAGTGTTTCTGTTCATCTCAAATACCAGTGGACTATGCAGAAAAAACTGTGATGTACTGTACCTGTACAGATACACTTCCAAAGAACCAACTAAACAGCTCCCTATTGACCCTTGTAGACAGCAGCAATTTTCTGATAGTTACCAAGGACTTTCTGTCCTCAGCTTGAAGTCTGTCTTTGTGACACAACTGCATTTCAAACACATTAAGTTTATTTTGAGCCCCATCTGCTACTTGCCTAGATGTGTCTGTAGGGGCCACAGAAGTGGCTCCCTGTGACAATTTAGGAATATCTGCTCTGTTCTGTTTAGCAGATGGTCATGTGAGTGTCAAAAGTTTTATTGAAGTGATGTCACATAAACTATTCACTTCATCATAGCAAACTGGTACGAAAGTTTTCATTTAGTAGAGATGAACAAAACCTGCTCTTCAGAAGTCCAGCAATTATGCAAGAATTCTGGTTTGTAAAAGCAGTTGTGAATGTAAATACGTTATCAAACTCTGATTGTGACTATTTAATGAATTGCAAATATTTAGTGAAGGCATAAACAGAAAACAGGTGTTCTCTGCTGCCTGGACTTCATTTCCCACTTTCCTGAATCCTGTTTTATTTGCTTTATGGTTATTATAATGGCTGCCACCAAGCGCTGCCACTTCAGTGTGCTAACCGTGACTCACAGAAGTGCCTCATAAATTACATCAATGGGAAAGCAGATGAGCACATGAAGAGGAGGTGCAAAACTCATTAGTCATGCAGTCTCCTTTTCTGGGGACTGAATTGCCTGACAGAAAAGCATTGTGAGCACCTCGTGCATCTGTCAAGTCCACCAGATGCCAATCTTACTCTTGCAGTTTTAGTGAAAGCTGTGAATCGATATGCATTATTCAGTATTGTAAAACAGGACCTCAATTAAGCAGCCGACTAAAGCAGAAGGAAAAAGGTAATCACCCAGTACACAGTGAGTTTCTTCAGACAAAGGGAATAACATAGATTTTGCCACTTGAAGCGATATCTAGATCACAGTCCATTTATTTCTTTTTCATACATTATCTTGCCTAGTGATTCAGTTGAGGACAGGTATTCTGGAATAACAAAACAAAATGAAGAATCTGTGAGGTAGACATTGATTTTGATCAATCTGCATCAAATGAAGTGCATCAGTGTACTAGATCAAAATCAGAAAAGGACACAGTATAACACTCTGTCTGTATTTTTGGGGATGAGCCAGCATCTTCATCACAACCTGTGTGATTTCAGGGATTTATAGCATACCTATAATAATTCACCTAAGGCTGAAACTGTGTAAGACCTTCAAATAGCTTTCCAGGATTTTTTTTCTTCTTGGTTTATTTTCACAGAAGGATCCTAGTACATTTACACAGGAGCACAGCACATTTTAAAAAAAAAAAGAGATATATTTTTTTAATCTTAGCAGCTGCAAAGGTGTTTCCTTTGTGAGTCACACTAAGCTTGACAGCAGAAAGGACTGCAATCTACTACAGTCATTCTCATAAATTGATCTGACAGTCAGATCAAGCTCCCATTTAGCAATCAAGTAAAAACAAAACTCGAACGCTTTACCAACACTAGAGAACGTCAGAATGAATCCATACTATCCCTAGCCTGAAATAAAGGACTTAAGAGACCACTTACAACAACCTGAAGAAATAAAATAATGACCATGAAAGCTTTAAAAGAACAGTAGATAGAGTACAGAGGAAAACCTCACCAACAGAAGAGCTGAGCCCCATGAGGAGGCATGACACAGGGGTTTGTCTATCCTGAAAATATTTGTCTCTCTGAACAGAGTGCAATGCAGGTTTTTGGTCCCAGAAAAAGACTAGACAATATGACTTTTTTTTCTATATGAGGATGCATTGAGTCAGAACTGTGCTTAATATGTCCAAATGACCTTATATTATAACTTAATATAAAGCTGCCTCTCCTTCTCCCAGTTCTTCTCTGCATTCAGAACAAACGCAAATATAAACATGCTGAATCTGGTCCCTGCAGCAGGTCCCTGAATCAGGTCCCTGGAGGAGCTTCAGGAGTTCTCTGGTTCAATTTATCCAGCTCTCTGACTCTGGTTTGTAGCTGACCAGTTTGTCTTGTTTACAGATAACAGACATATGTCAGTATTTCTTGGCAATAGAGCAGATGTACCCAAAAGGACAAAGCCATTTGAGTCTCCTCCTAAGTACTCATTGTTCAGGTAAAGCTCTAACCAGCTTAAATGGGTTGCAGCACTTAGACAGAGCAAGAAAAGAGGGAAATAATCAGTAAGTGGTGTTTGCTTCTGGCATCTTTTGATTCTCCCCAGTTTTCACTTTACTTTGCTTTTGCCTCTTGGGCACTAATAGACTCTTAAATTTGTTTCTGTAACTCAAGAACAGGATGTGCACATAAACTTTTGCAGGTCAATATGCCTCTGTGTAAACCAGCCTATTCTTGCATTCATTCCACCTTTTTTTTTTTTTTCTCAATGAGGATAGCAATTTATGTCCAAAAATTTGCCATGATTGTACTCCTCATTGTAAGAAATGTTATATAAAAAATTCAGTGGTTGACCTGCACACATCTGATTGTGTGAGCCCTCAAGAGAAATGCACCAGTAAAATAGAACATTGATCAAGGTAATGTTACTACCACAATAATAATGGTACTAAGAAAAATCCTGTTCACGAGCAGGGGACTTCTTTATTAATAGTCTACAAACTATATGCATATTCTGCATACTTTATGAGAGTGCTTTTGCCAAATTGATATGTTGAGTGCTTTATATGTCACAACAATTAATGATATACAGATTAACAACTGCCATCTTTAGGAGCTAAAAACGTAAAGTAAACTTAGCTGCCACCTAAAATGCTGTCTTGGAAGGTGGGATGTGTTGCTGTGAAAATGTTCACATTGTATGTTGTTTACAGCCCTTTTATGAAAAATACTCTTCCTCATGGTAACAGAAACTTGTAAGGAATTTTCAGTGACTAAGGCAGGCTGCAGAAGGAGCATTCCTGTGAATGGAGAAATCTCTCCCTTCAAAGCATTAAACAACGTGAAAGCTTGATAAACACACACACTTTAGGAGAGCTCAAATTTGGCAGAGCTGGGAGAGGAGCGAGGAGCTGGGGCCTGCTAAGTCCGAAAGCATCTTGCACTGCTTTAGGAGCAGTGTCATCAGCAGTCAAGAGAGATGACCCTCTGTCTCTGCTTGGCATTGGTGAGACATACCTGGACTGCTGTGTTCAACTCCAGGCTCCTGAGGACAAAAAAAGGTGTGGGCTTATTGGAGCAAGTCCAACACGAGATCACAGAGATGATGAAGCATCTTCAGCACGAGGGAAGGCTGAGAGCTGGGGCTGTTCATCCTGAAGAAGAGCAGGCTCTGGGGAGCCCTTATAGCAGCCTTCCAGTAGCTGGAACTGATTAAATGGCTTTACCTCATCCATGACATTGTCCTTCACACGTGTCCTTCAAATGCCCATTCATTTCACCTCCCTGCCTGACCTGGCTTGTGTAAGTGGAACTGAGCGAGGCCGAGCAAGGCTCCATGCAGCTGAGAGCAAGAGGACTGGTTGCATGAACTCCACACAGTCTTTGTAGACCAAAGGAGACTCAGGCCAAGCCCACAGCCCCAGGATACAGCTATTAGGTGTAGTGGGCTTTTCATTCAAAGTCTTTGGGACACCATGAAGGACTCTGTCACAGCCCATCAGAATGGGTATTTCTGTAACACTGGTATAAAGTGTGTCCACGTGCTCTGTGCCCTAGGTCCTTGTGTCAAGATGGTTGAGTTTGGCAGAAAGAGCCAGTTCTGCCATGCACTTACCCATATTTCCTGTTTCAAGCGGTGATGGGAATTTCATTTGCATTTTTCTCAGAGAAAACTAGTTGGACTTACTCGGAGATAGCGCTTGGAAACAAATAAACCTACACGTGTGTATGTATTTTGAACAACCAGGGAACTGGCATGGGGGAAACACTTCAGTTACTTAATTGGACAGATGTTCCTGGTGAATATTTTGGATTATCTAGAGTCATGATTCGACGTACACTGGATCAGAGATTTGGGTCCAGGGACAAAAGAAATTCCTGAAACACTATGAAAGTAGTTGATAATTTTGCTGATAGAGCAAATCTATTTAGCACAGTATATTTGAACAATGGGGAGCGCATTTACCTCAGTAAAGTTGTCGTTTCTGACAAACAGTCTTTCAGTGGTTGATGTATGTGTTTAAAAAAAGATTGGATGTGGCACTCGGTGCCATGGTTTCGTTGAGGTGTTAGGGCATGGGTTGGGCTTGATGATCCTACAGGTCTCTTCCAACCTGGTGATTCTGTGATTCTGTGTGATTCTCTGTATAGACACAAGCAGCAAAGTAAATATTTAAGTGCATATGAGAAATCAGACCCTTTTTATACCAAATATGAAAGAAAACCTCAGACTATGCCCTGCATACAAGTCAAGCACAGGCTCCCTCAGATCTATTGAGAAAAGCACAAACTGACTCTAAAGCTGTTCAGATTTCTCTTTGGCTGCAGACTTCTGCCTCCATGCTGTCACTTATTTCTCCTGCATGCCACACCATAAGCACACCCAGATCTTCCCTGGGAAGGAAGAATCTCCAGTTCCTATCAGGACATCCTTGCACTCATTTTTATAAGATGACAGTCAAAAACCAAGGTCACACTAAAAGTCTAGATATTGTTGTCATATATTCTCCAAAGGGACAATCCAGACATACATATAGCTAATTTTATGAGTTTAAAAACGTGTCTGAAAGTTGCTCAAAGCATTTTCTCTTTCTCAGGACTTTGGACTTTTTTTGCTTAGAATCAGAAAACTACTTTTTTGTGACTGGTTTGGGGTTTTTTTTGTTTTGGGTTGGTTTTGGTTCAGTTTTCTTTTTTATTTTTATTTTTTTTTTCCTGAAGAAAGGAGCAGTGAGTACTGCAGTAGCCTTTGCACACATTTCCAGTGAGGTACTTGTTATAGCTGTAATGTCTGACATAACTTTGCATGGACAATCAGCACAGCTAAAGTTGCTTACAAAGGTTGTTTACAGTTGTTCTGAATTATCTCTCTCCAAATACATGAATTTTCTTTGTCAGCAGAATAACCATAGTCCAGTTTGTGTTCTCATTAGACCTAACTTTAGAGATGGAAAGATCTTTGGATATTTTTGGTAGGGTTTATTTTAGAAAAGGTGCCAAAAGATCTACCCCAAAGTTCTGGTCAATGTGACACCCCATCATTAAGGGAAATTTCTTGTAACAGGAGCTCAGAGACCAGACTGTCTGGATTGTATGCAAAGAAAACCAGACTAGATCTGCATCCAAGGGCTGGTGAATGAGTTCTAAGAGAAAGGATATGAGCAGTTTAGAAGGAATGACATGCAGAGAGGGACAGCCAAAATAAGGTAGGCCAGAAAAAAATTATTTATCCATTGTAAAAGAAATGCAGTGATTACTGCAATAGATCAAAGCAATATTCAAAAGAATAGGAATAAAATTTCTTGGTTTTCCATGTAAAAAAGAAGAAGCAGAAAACCTTAGCAAGATAAAAATGTAAAAAAACCAGCTCAGGTAGATGCCATCATTGACAATAACCATTATGGTAAACAGCTGTGTTCCATGGGTATGTTTATAAAATAATTCTGGATACCTGTAGTGGTCTGAGCTTCCTATTTTGCTGTCTAAGCATTAGCTCTCCATCAGTAAATTTATGTAAGGGAGAAGAAAATAAGATGAGTTTAGAAGGTGATACCCAAGTAGATGATTCTGTGGTAGATATGCTGTACCCACTTTAGTTTTCATTTACTGAATGAAAAACAAGGCATTTGCTGTACCTGCAACACTACATTAAGGACACAATCATTCCAAGCTGTTACAATGCTGGAAATTAAAAAAAAATTCGTGGTACTAGTTGACCTACCCTGACACACACATGTTCATAGTCCCAAGTGACTTTCACTCTTTGCAGAAGTCTGAGTCCTTGTAGTGTTCCTGGAAACCAAAATGTTCAGACTCAGTGTGCTGAAATGAGAAAGAACATTCTTATAAGCTACTGAAATCCAGATACTGTCTATATGGAGGTTGTATACCAAATATATGTGTATATATATATATATATATATGGAGGTTATATACCAAACATATATATATATATGGAGGTTATGTACCAAAGCGTGAACCACTGTTTCTCACCTATGTCCTGCCTTGCTATCCAACCACTGCTATTCCCATTTTGTTGCCAGTTGTTAGAGACTTCAAGTGTTTTCCAGGTTTGTGCCAGTCATTTGTGAATCAAGATGCAAAACACGTGTCTTCTTTCCAGCTTGTGGCTTCCTATCACAACCAAGAAAGAACATGTGAGATACGGAATCCTGTGAGAAGTTAGGAAAACCAGCAGGATTTTTGTCCTTGAACTTCCTGTGTCTAAATGCAGCACACAGGCAAGTGACCTACACACACATCAGGAAAGGTGAAGGTGAGGTGCTCACACACCAAAGTAGTAGAGCAGCCTGACAGCTTCCAGTGGTTGACTGGAGAGAGTCACTGAAGGCAGCCAGCAAATGTAGTTTTCATTTGCAGAGTAGATACAGACTACATTTCAGGTTCTAGAGCTTGAACAATTATAGCTTATTAGTATCAAAAGTGAGAAGAAAATGTTGGTTAATTTCATAAAAATCCTTATTATGGAGGCAAGACGAAGCTCTGAGGTATTAATAGATTGTGACACAGTGAAGTTGTGGCAATAACATGAAGTATATCAACAGCAATCTGTTCTGATAAATTCAAACTGAATTGCTAGAATGTGTTTAACAGTGGACCCATCTCATCTTCTTCCTGTTTATTAAATCTTTTCTTTGGGATAATGCCAGCCTTAAACATTTCCCAATCATTGATGTTATTTGCTATCAGAAAGGGCCTGGAAATTTTTATGAACACAACATGAGGAATCAACCATGCACCCCTGTGATAAAGCACAAAGAATACTGAAACTGCATAAGCAAGAGTGAAGCCAGCAGGTAGAGGAGTGTTTTCCCCTCTCTCTTCAACACTGCTGAAATTCTGTCAAGAGAACTGTGTCCAGTTTTGCCACTCCACTACGTTTTATGGGAAGGATAAGAGCAGGATCTTGTTGCTTTTTCCAACTACTTAAAGAGAAGGTTTAGAAAAAATGGAGACAGATGCTTTTTAGGGATAAAAATGATAGGGTGAGAGGAAATGGACAGACATTTCAAAGTGTGAAATTCTAATTAGTTGTTAGGGGAAAAAAATTACAATTAATGAGACTGCTGAGAAACTTCATTAAATGTCAAGCTTCAGAATTATTTAAAACTTAACTGGTCAATGGCCTGAATAATGTGATCTAAGTCGGTTCTGTTTAGAGGTAGAGTTTGGGCCAGATGATCCTTATGGGTGCCTTCCAGCCTATAAAATTCTATAATCCTATGATCCTGCTGATGCCTGCAGAAAAAATAAAATCCTTTCTCATCTCAACAGAGCCAGATTATTTAGAAATCAATTTTTTAAAAAACAGTAGGTTAAATTCCCTAGTGATATCACTGCATCAAATAATGGAATTGCATTGAATGTTCCTGAATTCTAAGTACCAATTTTAAAAGAAGGTAACTATTATATTGGAAGAGTATCTGTTCAGGACAATATGACATGACACAGTTTCTTCTTTAAAGACAGTGTTTAAATCCTAGATTTTTTTAAATCCTGGTGTTTTTTTGACCAACCAATGTTTAAATATATATGCAAAGTTGTGTTTAACCTGCTTTTGAATACAATTTCTTATGTTATTGCAGTAAGTCTGGATTGTGATATGTCAGAAAATGCTTTCAGAATTCAGGATGCACAGAAACCTAATCTTCAACTCAGCCTGAAGCTCTGAAACAATAATATGCACATTTTTATCTCAATTGTTCTTCCATAATTTATAGTGAATGTAATTGGGCTGAGACTCTCATAATAATGTGAACAGATGTCTTCACTTGTAATATGTTGTTCCATATCAAATTCTATTTTTATTACCATTGAAATGGGCCTTTAATGCACATCTCCTTCCTGTGAAGTATGAAACAAATTAGAAGTCCAGGAGCAGTGTGTAACAGATAAAAGAGATACAGATGGGAACCAGAAAATTTTGTATCACCCGTTAGAGAGAAAAGCCATAACTTTATGAATGAAGTGTTTTACACTGGAGAGTGAAGATATCACCTCAACATTTCTTGGACATTCCTATTACAAAATTAACAGCACATTATGAGATAAAACAACCAAACCAACAAGGGTTATCATTGTCCACTGGGTATTTCCCATTTTCTGTTATAGAATCTTTAGTGAAAAGGACCAGACAAACAGTCATTCAAAAATTTTAATCAGACTTGAACACACACCTAAACAAATTCAGTATTGATTGTATTAATAGAGGAATACCTTAGGAATACCTGAGTCTATTTTCAAAGATGTCTACAAAAGAGAAGGGCAAAGAAGTAACTTCAGACTCTGCCTTCTGTAGTGATGCATAGATTTGCCTAAAACAGACAGGATTTGGTACCTGCTCCCCACTTCATAATTGCAGTTCACCTCAGTGCAATTAGTACTTCACTTGACAGGTCCACAGAGGCATTCCATAGGCATTCTACATCAGGTAGAATGAGAACTCTGGATGCAGATGTATCATAGAATCGTTGGATAGAATATGCTGAGTCAGAAGGAACCCATCAGGATCATTGAATCCAACTCCTGGCCCTGCACTGGACACCCCAAGAATCACACCATGTGCCTGAGAGTGTTGTCCAAATGTAGATCCATCCCAAAGTACCACTGCATCAGTGCTGAACACACTCCTGAGCTGTCCATAGCACTGCCAAAAACCAGTGCACTCTTCATGTCCATGGGACACCATTCTACATCATTCCAGTGCAGCTGGCAAATTCTGCCTTGCAATGCATTGCAAGAAGAGTAATTTACTGGCACACAGTGAGCTGCTGCCAGAAGGAAAGTCATTAAAACCTCTATTCGGTTTTTCACAGGGAAACCCTTTAGGTATTGTTTTCAGGGAGATAAGAAGTTCAATTTAATGACTTAAATTGCTTGTCCAAAACATGTTCCTACCCGTAGCACAGAAGAATTTTTCACTTTACTCCAGTGAATTAGAACGGTCAGTCTCCCTGCTCTCCACTCCTGCACATACTATCCATCCCCAAAGGTGCCACAACGAATTGACATTGAAGAGATGGGGGAAATTTTGGAGGAGATTGAGAGGGCTAGAAGGACGGCTGTTTGGGCAAGGTACCCGAATTCCTGCAAGCAAGACAATGAATGGTGCTGATCCTGAGACAGCATGATGAGCGTGCATGTGGAGAGCCACCACCAGAGCTCTGGGCAGGTAAAATGCCTACCAGGAATGACAGGACCTCTGTCTCTTCTCACTATACCTGTGATCTAGAAGAGTATTACTACTTGTTTCAGAAGTAGGTTAATCACAAATAAATCACAAATATGTGATTCATACAGATGTTTTGAAAAGGTATTAGCTAGAGATTGTTCAGTGCTTTAAATCTGTGCAGTCAACAATTTTGCTTTGATCCATCAACAGTACAGTTTAGTGGGAACAAGGAAGAAACATCTTGAGTAGTGTTGCCCTAGAGCTGGCAGAAGCACTCATCGCTATCTATGAACAGATGGCAAGCTCAATAAATAATATTAAAGCCAATTCAAGAGAATGCAAGATTTTTAGGACAAGGGTGTTACACTCCTCTGCCCTTTTTTCAGCTCTACTGTTTTGACTCCCTCCTCCTTCCTTTGCTTTAATTTTCTATCTCTCATGCTAGTTTTATTTGTTTATTTGTTATATTTTTTTCTCTTCAGTCTCTTTTTCCTTTGCACATTTTTCCTTTTGGAGACAGGGAGATGATAGTACTTGTTGATATAAGTAAGTGAAAGAGCCAATAAAGACAGTGGCAAATTGCACATGCTTAGAGAATACTCTTATCTGTCTTCAAATAAGAGTTATCTATTAAAAAAAATTATAATGCTACCCGACTGAGCGGTGAATAAAAATTATAACAAGGCACTGTGGTTGTTCACAAACAACTGCTATTCCCATTTTATTGCACCGGGAGTCCTTCCAAGTTGCTCCTGCAGATGGCTGTTTTCCCTCTGAGCTGCACAACAACAACAAGAGAGGGTTAAATTGACTTTTACCAGGTATCCTTGCCTTTCAGCAATATAAAGTCTGAAAGAGACTAGGCAATGACAATAAATTAGCAAGAGTGCAGCATGTTTTGCCAAGTTTTGTTTGGCACAGGAGGAAGAACAACATCTCACACCAGGAGAAGAATAGGCACTCTAAGCGATTGTTAAACAACAAAGACTCTATGTGCTATCTTGTTTGGCTGGTCTTGTTACCAAGTATTGACATCCTGGAGAGATTTGAAAGCAGAGAATCAAAATTATCTCAATTCTGAGAAGATACATGGCAAAGTAAAGCAATAACTGTTTGTATCTCTTATTTAAAACCCATGACTTTATTCTACAAGTAATTAAAACTCATTAACACAAAAAAAGAGAAACATTAATAAGGATAGAGATGATGGAATCACAATAAAAGAAGAGAAATTCAGATTGCAGTGCAGAAAACCTTTCTAGCAGTGATATATAGTATTGGCTGACATGTTTTAACTCTGATAGAATTTGTCTAAGTGTATAACCAGAGCTGGATTTTCTTGAAAGGGGTCTAAAGACATTTAACTATATTCTAGCACTATATTAAATTAGCCAAGTTGATTTTTAGTGCACTCTCTTTAAGCAATGAACTGCAAAATACTCAATATTCCATCTCCTTTAATAGGGGTCTGTGTGCACTCTTCTGCTTCTTGAAAAATAACAGAATTACTTTGGGATAAAGAATGCCTGAGCTTACATTAACTTTTTTATTTTTTTCTGAAAAAGCAAAATAAAGACACTGAGAATACTAAATAGAAAAAAAATAGAATCTGGGATTTCTGTGCTCATCTTTGAATGCTGAAAATTGTAAATGAAGGATGGGTAGCTGATGATAGAATCATCTACCTTATACAGGGAAGTTACTAGATAGTATTCAAGCTGAACAACCATCTGTCAGAAATAATTAGGCATATCATTGCAAAAAACCACCAAAAAACCCACCAGATTTTTGTTTAATTTATGATATTTATCGAATAATGATATTATCTGGTTGATCTGTTCCAAATAATTTTTGAAGATAAAAATTTAGGGTAAAAGTTCATAGGTTTCTAATATTTGAGGAGGGGGATGGGGGTGTTATATTAGATGAAGCTATACTATTTTTTTCTTGAATAAACTATATCAACTTTAACATTGTTATCTCCTTGTCCATAGTACAGTTTTTAATCTCTGATAACCATCCTAAACTTAAATGGGAGCTGAATATGTTCAGCATTTCCCAGCATCAAGCATATGGTGAAATTCTTATGCTTTTCTGATTGTCTGTCTCATTACATGAACAGATGCAAAATACTGCATGCTTTTAAAAATTATCAATAAATTTAATCTATACTATATAATACTAAAGTGTGAATGCACATTATCCCATCAGAATAAACAAAAATGTGCTTTTACCATGTGCACGGTGTTTGCTTCTTATTTATTGCAACTGTTTTGGTCTTTCTGGCTCCCTAAGAGTCTTTGCCAACTTACCAGGGTAACTTCATTATTCTGTCCTTCTTTGATCCTTGAAAATGGGAAGTAAATACTCTATTAACAAGCTTACAAAAAAAAAAAAAAAAAAAAAAAAATTGAGTTATTCTTTTTCCCATTTTAACATTCAGACTACAAGATAAACAAGCAAGGAGACAATTACTGTAGAAATATGTCCTGACCAGAATGTTTAGTAATGCAGTCTTGCAGTATTAATGATGTTTCATGGGCATGTGTGCATTTTCATGTGTGGTATGAAAAGTCACAGGTTTATTTTTGAAATCTCCATCCTTTTTTCACAGAATGGAAATTCAAATGCTCACACAGGTGGAAATTCTTATTATGGCCATAATCTGATTCATCTCATTAGGATGCTACTTTAGCTGTAATAGCATTAATACCTTGTGCCACTATTAAATTAACAGGAGAAGCAAGGTAAATGAAAATATAATGTAATTAATATCAACAAAGTTGAGACTTGACCACCATTGCTGAATTTTCCAGATCAGCTGTACTCAATTGATTATACCATCAATCACAGTCTGGCACATTTTTGTTTTGTCATCTCAGGACTAGGTCCTTCTTTTAACCTCATGAATTTTTATTCTGGGAATTTTCCCGCAGGTTCATTTGCAGCATTCCTATCTTAAATTTTAGAAAAAATTTGTATCCCTGAATTGGTTTCATGTTACAATGTATTGATACTTCATGTATTCTGTAAGATGGAAATGGTAGAGAAATAATAAATTGCTGATAAATATTTTTTCTACATTTGAGTAATTTTTTCTCTGTCTCTTCTGTATCGTCTTCTCGTTTTATTTCTGCTGACTGTCTCTCTGCCTTCCATCTCCTGAAGCATTTAAAAAGGATTTATTCTTAGTTTTCATGCCTGGGCAGTCTTAGGATACTTTTACATTTAATCCAGCAGTATTGATCATCCTTCCTCTTTGCTCATTACTGAAGGACTGTAATGGTCCTTCCTCTTGATTCTTTTACACCACCATTCAACCATTATAATTCCTTTCTGGCCTTTTTAAAGTTCTCCCCAGTAAGTGGAATGCATTCTGGATTTCCAACGTGATGGATGACCAGAATGCTCTCTCTGCTACCTGGGAGAGTGGTTTATTTAATTGGGAGCTTCTTTTTAAAAAATCGTAGACTCAGAGAAGGGTTTAGGCTGGAAGCTCATCTTCTACTCACCTGCTCCCAGCAGAGCTAACTACAGAGCTGGATCAGGTTGGCCAAGGCCTCATTCTGGGCAGTTTTAAAAACTTCCAAGGAGAGTGATTCTGTCACTTCTCTGGGCAGTGTTTAAACCTGCTTTAGTAAAGATTTCTCTGCCCCATTCAAAATGTCCCCTGCTACTAGTTGTGGCTGTTGCCTCCCATCCTTTGAGAAGCTCTCTCGCGTTGAGGGTGCCCCTCTTGAGACTGAATGGAAGCAGGGACTCTCTGTTGCTCCCACGCTCTGCACGTGTTACAATCCCTCTCACAGGATGACTCTGCAACAGCGATATCCTTAATCAGGTCTTCATGCCCTGCTCAGAACCAGGTCGACAGATATCGATAGTATCTAAATATTAGTCATAATCCATGCCATTTAAGTAGGCTATATGGTCTGTTGTGTTTCTGGAGGGGTCTAATGACCTTTAGTGTGCCTATGTCAGTACATATTCAGAGACTTTAATCCTCCCTTTAAGTAATACAAGCCCACAGATCTTAAAATAGTTTCATTTCACAGAAAAAGCACTAATTCCTTTAAAGTGACCTTTCCCCCCACCTATTTTTGAAAATGCAAGTGTATTTTTTGCTGTACTGCAGGTGGTAAGAGTATCTGAAGAGAAGGACAACAGACCATATTTTAAATATCCAGAAATAAATAAGCTGGATCAATATACTGTAACAGATTGTTTTGCTCATTAGAAGGTAAAAATAAAGAGGAAACTTGTCAATCTACCAAAAATCTAGCCTTTCAATAAGGATATAATTGGAACAAGCTGTCAAAAACAACTTTGAAATTAAATTCACAGCAGCTGGTACTCAATACATTTCATGACAGGTCATCAAAGATAAAAATTTACCTCTACATGTTACTTCTTTCATCTCTGTCAGATATTTCAAAATGTCCAGGATTTTTAAAGCAATATTAACTATTTCATGTTAGAATAACACACAAATTGTGCCTTTATCTTAATTGTAAGCTTTTCCTTTTGAGGAATACTTCACTGTAACTTTTGCTACTCTTAGTATTAATCCTTTCCTAACCCATCCCTTACAGCCTTTACTAGTCCTCAGTTTTATTGTAGCTTTATGTCTCTAGCAATAAATGATTTACTTTGTCCTCTATAAATAATAGGCAATATTTTCTATCAATCCACAGACTGTGGATATGTGTGAATATTTCTTAGGTACCCAAACATACAAATCCAGAGGTATTTAGAAAGACAGATGATAGTATTAAGAGTTGAATCTGATAAAGATCACTGCAATGCTGCTCTGCAGCTCACTATTAAAAAAAACCCCCACCTTTTTCATAATACCCTCATTTTAAAGGAACAATGAATGATTGTTTCTTTTCCACATGAAATATCTTTGATATTTCCTATCCCTCCAGAAGCCCCAGTAAAATAGCATAAAATTCCCTAGGTAACTAGTTTCCTCATTCAAGATAATCCATCCATTCAGACAAAATCCTGTCTCAAGTGTGATATACCTGCACTTCAAGGAACTATCAGTGAAGATTGTAAAGCAGAGTGTGACCTCTGACAGTGACTGCACATTCCTAGGCCACCTCTTGAACTTGGGAAGCAGGAGCATAAAGCAGCCTTGCTCCCCATGGGTAGCTGCCATGCACCTGCTGGAAGGTTGCTGGAAATCCAGCTGATTGGTTGGTTTTCACACGTTCTACTCTTCTGTCATCGAGGCTGGTGAATGATTAAAACTTGCTGGTTACCTATTTTTGTGTCCATTGTGTTTTGTACCCATTTCCACTTTGCCCTGCATCACCTTTATTGATCCCTTTTGTCGTTTGCAAAAAGCTATAGTGGTGGGGAGGATGTGTTACAAAAGTAAAAGGATGAGAGCTAGCAACTGGGGTCTGCTTGGGTCAGGGGACTGTGCTAGACCTCAAGAGGTCCCTTCTACCAAAATTTTTCCTAGGGAAAGGAAGTTTTAGGGAAGTGTCTAAAACTATTTCAAAGAGCGAGCTCAGACCAGGGCTCCAGACTGAACTTGCCATGAGCTGTCACTCATCATAGTCTGGGTGGTATTACCATTAGGGCTGGCACAATGCTGCCTTTTTTTTTTTTTTAACTCCTGAAAAATTAGACTGATTGCTCGTCTCACTGCTGCCCCGGTGTGTGAAAGGGAGAGAAGGAATGGGTAGGGTTGAAAAAAATTCATTGCACCTGCACCCCCTGCACCCTTATTCTGTAGCCATGCCAAGGCATCAAGATTCATAAGGGAAGGTGTAATCTCAAAGAATTACTGCAGACCTATCAGCATTCAGTAAAATAGAATTCTTTACTAGGGGACTGGGGTTCCACCATCCAGGCTGGTTTTATGAGCAGATTATCAAAACCACAGCGATTTTGGAAGTTTGAGGTCACTACAGCAAATATCATCTTGTGAAGTCACCACTTGAGCTATCTTAGCAGTATTAGTGTCACTAATAAAGGATCCTGAATTGATTAAATTAGCATTTTAAATTCTTTTTCAAAATACAGAATACTCAACAACTAAGGAAACCTTTTGTCTTCATCTTATGTTGTAAGAATAAGGCTGCATTTTACGGAATCATAGAATCATTTACGTTGGAAAAGACCTCTAAGATCACAAAGTCCATGATTATCATAATTGTCACACGATTCGCCTAGCAGTTGGGTAGCATTTTATGGGAAGGTCTGTTGCCTCAGTATTGAAAGTGAAATACACTTTTCAGAGAACCAGTGCAATATTTAATTTTGGCCAGTTTCAGTTTATTAAATCTCTGTGCAACAGAATAAGATCTCCTCTTAGTTTTCCCCATAAGTCTCTTTGCAGCGTTTTACAGACTGACTTAGATACACAAAATTAAATACAGAGCTGTGTTCTTTTGACCTGAAATCTTTGACCTGTGAGATAAAGTGACATTGTTTCTGCTTGAGGACCAGTTCAGCTAATTGCTGAGTGATGGCTGTGACACAGCTGGTACACGATTTTGTTCCCAAGGTAACTCTGCCATACAGAGTGATTCAGAATCAATAATTTGTTTTATAGAAGGACAGCAGGTGTCACGTGCTGCACATGGGGAAAATAGGCATTTTTACTGAGAGGGTCATCCTTTTATTAAAATATCCTTTCATCTCCCTTTGTGATGTAAAAGGCACATTTTCAGTGTTATAGCTGAAAGGGACATAATGTTTTCAATAGGAAGGATACTCAGGAATTTCTCCTTTGCTTAACACGAGTTCCCTGGGACTGACATGAACATAAAAAGCTGTAATAAAACTGCAAAGCAATACTTTTATATTTTCTTTTACCATCAGCAAAACCATAGAGCCTTTCCCTGTGCCCCTCACCTAAAAACATTGGTTCACAACAACAGTCAATAAGCATCTTCATATTTGAGACCCACAGCAGAGACCATCTCATTTAACACCAATGTTTGGCAGTTAGGACTGAGTTCATCTCCCAGCAAAGTCTAATGGATTTCTGTGTTTACAGTCAGAGGCGCTGGACTGCATTTGCAGTGCTGAAATTGTTGCCGGGGAAAGTAAAAACTTCCACACAAACAATTACATATGCCTTCTTGTTCTTGAGACATCAGAAAAATAAAATGTAGATTTTGTTCTACTCCCTCTGAGTGGAAGAAGCCTAATTTTTCACGTGTTCAAACAAGAAACATTTTTAACATAGACCCTAGCCCTCGATCAGCATTTATTAGAATAAAAGAAAGAAATACTACTGTCTTCAGTGCACTGAACTATCTCTAAGACTGAAATAAGGACATGGGTTTTGAATTACTGATCATTTTTTGTAAATGCACAAAACAATCCTTGATTTCCATCAGGTTGTACATGCAGGAAACCCCCCCAGAATCTGGCCTAATATTTCTAAGGAAAAACAAAATATTGAAGATGACACAAAAGAAGAACGTCTGAGTTTGGTGAAAAATATATTTTTAAGAGCTGCACAAAGAGGTATTCTCTCCTTTATTTTCTAAATGTTTTCTGGGTTTTGTTTGTTTGTTTAAGAAAATCACAAAAGATTTCTTCAGTTATATTAAACCAGCATTTCCTAGCTAATAGCTGTGAAGAAAATCTGTGATTGAATTTTAATAACTTGACTTTTCTCTTAAAACTGGCTCCTTTATAATCGAACCACAAACCAGCATTAGCATAAATTCCTGTGAAACAAAAGAAGATACTGTCAGATTAATTTAAAGCTATGGGAAATCCCTTTTCAGGTTTATTATCATTTTACAACTTTAAAAATTAGTGGGGTTTTTTTGACTGTTATATTGCTTGGAAGTATTTCTTATAAATTCAATAGCTTCCTTGACATTATTTTTTCCTGAAGGAACACCTTTCTTGCTTGAAGGCTTGTGAAAGAAGAGTATGGTGGGTTACCCTTGGCCAACAGCCAGACTCCCACCTGGCCACTCTGCTCACAATGGGAGGTAGAGGGAAATGGGAAAAACAGGAATGAGAAATCTTGTGGGTGGAGAAGACAAGGAGACCACTTACTAATTACCTTCTTGGGCAGACCAGATTAAATTTGTGGGAAATTATTTTAATTTCTAGGCAGTTAAAATACATATGTAATTACTGATTTGGTGGTGGGAAATAAAGGGAGAAAGAGTACACTAGAACTTTTCTCTCCCCTTTCCCAGGCTCAGCTTCACTCATCCAACCCTGAACCCTCTTCCCAGAGTAGAACAAGAAGATGGGGAATAGGACTTGCCATCAGTCTAAAAGAGCTCCTCTCTGCTGGTCCTTTCTCATTGTGCTGTTCCCTTGATCCCATCTGGGTCCTTCCCAGGCTGTGGTCCTTCACAAACTGCTCAAGCATGAGTCGTTCCCATGGGCTCCAGGCCTCCAAATCCTGCTCCCATGTTGGTCCTTCATGGACTCTCGTGCGTTTCGACTATTCTGTTGATACAGGCACTATGATTTTTTGTGAAAGTCTTAGCCTTTTGCAAAAAACCCACCTTAATCCAAAAGATAAAGCATCTAACCTCTCATCTTTTCCAGACAGAGTTGTATGTTCAATTGCTTTTGTCAATTTTTATCTTGCGTCAGTTACTTAGAGGCTGTCTTGCATTAGAATTAAATAGTTATTTTCTAGGCTCTTTTTTTTTTTGTAGTGGTGTCTCTATGATCCTGACTACATTTTGGTTATGCTGTAGAGATCTGAAGATGCATTGTATCTGTCTTTTGAACTATTAGAACATGAGGCATAGGCAAATCAAAGAGACAGGTGAAGTGAAATTCAGGAAAGAACTGTGTTTCTACGATAAGCCCACAGCCTCAATAGAAAAATGAAACAATTTTTTGATTGAAAAAAGTGTTGACTGGCTTTTGCCCTCTTGCCCTTATAGGGCTCAAAATGTTGAGATTAAATCTCAGATTCTGCAAAACCACCATGTGAATTAAGTATATCAGTAATCAAATCAGAAGTTCAAAGTGCATTCTTTAAAAACAAGCCCTTCATTACAGACTGAAACCTATTGAGCTGCACACATTAGGGATGGCTTTAATAAATCTGCAAAGGTGTTACTACATAAATGAGGCCTGGCTCCAATGGAACTCTGATTGACTGAGGTTTATGACAGTGGAAGACAAAGCCTATTACCAATACATTTCTCCCCACAAAGCAGGCTAAGTTTTAAAAATAATGAAGATACAATTTGCAGTGCATTTTTATAGATCCTTATTTCCTATGTCTTGAAAAGGACAACATTTTAATATAATTTACAAGTTCTAGAATATATTGTCTGGTGAAAGTTGGATTTTTTTTATAGAAGAAACAACTCTAGCTGTATAGAAGCATTGATACTGCCATTATAATCTCCTCAGGATCCCTGGTATAAGGAACAAATTTTCTCAACGTGTCACCCACAAGAGACGGCAATTTTTTTACTCTCTTGATGGTTTTAAATACCTTGCTACTATTTTGTGCTGCCTTTTTTATCTCCAAATATATGTCATTGTATGTAGGTCCTATTGTTAATTTCCATTGTTTTTCTACATTTGATTTTTTCCTCTCATATTTATCTGCTTTTTTATTTCTAGTAAATCTCAGTTGTCCTGTTTTTGCATGGCAAGAGCCACCAGTTACAGTGATTTCTTAATCACTTCCCTCTGCCTCTGCCCTTCTTTACTGATGTTGACAGGATGCTTGTAGGTATTTTTAAAATAAATTTCTTTTAAAAAAATTATATTTAAAATCTTTTCAGTCAAAATGTTTTATTCTCAAATATTTGTTCTTAAAAAAAAGATCTATTTTCATTCCTTCCTAGAAAAGAACCACAAAGTCAAGCCCTTCTATTAAACATAGTGATAAATTAATAGTAACATTGTGTGTTTCAGACATCATAGATGGACATAATATTTACTGTAGTAGTAGTATTCCCCTAAATAAGACAATGGCCTTGAGAAATTGCTGGTCATGAGCAAGCAATTTGAGCCTCCTGTGTTTTTGGGTTTTGCTATTTTTTTCTTTTATTAATGGAACATATTTCTTTTTACAAAGCTGATGAAGGTTGAAATGTGGGCAATTTTTGGTGGTGTGTTAAATCTTTTTAAAGATTGATGACCAGATGTGCAAATGGTCATGGATGGCTATAAAAAGCAGGAATAAAAGCAGCAAATGTGTCTGTCTGATCAGCTATGTGGAAATTAAAATGCCATCACCCTATGCAATGTCAATTGCACTGTTTTGATCAAGCCATCACTACACCACCAGATTGAAAAAGAAATTACAGTATCTTCAATTAAATTGAATTTCCATATATGCCTGCTGCAAAGACTGCTCCTTTTTTCTTTTCTTTTAGTGCTTCTGGCTTCCTTGGTCCAAAACAAATATCTGATTTCGTGCTTGGGCCTTCATTGTACATTTATCTCTTTCTCTGCTCTCTCCTTGTCTTTGTTTAACAAAAAAATCCAAGCAAATCAATGCATTGATTTTCTGCAAAAGGCTGCGTTTCTACCTGATGTTTCAGATGCTTTTGATCTGAGAACTGTAGCACTTTACTTTTTCATGTAAATAAATAATAGCAGCCTCTGATGGTCTTATCTGTAAGGCAAAGCAAGAAGCATATCCTTATCTGACATGGGGATAAGGTTATACAAGGTCATAAGGATATTCCTTGAGCTAGCAACCTCAGCACTTGTGGGTGCATCCCATCAGGTCACATGGACTCATATTTGTTCAGATTCTTTAAACATTCCCGAATTTAATAACTCAAATGACGGTGAAGCCTTTCTTGCCCTAGACTGTTCCACTGCTCCCTGGGGCCTGGTGCCCTCCTGAAGGCTGGTCTTGCTGGTAAAATCTGAGCCAAGATGTGTTGAGCACTTTGTTCTTTCCTGACTTGCCCCATGCAGGACTGGGCCCTGTTTTCCTATGTATATCAGTAGAAGCTCTCCTTGTTTTCCTACATGTCCCTTGCCAGATTCAACGTTAGATAGGCTCTGGCTTTCCCAACCCCACCCTTCTGGGCTCAGACTGTGTCTTCTCTGGTTGATGTCTCTGAGCTTCCACTTCTTGCACACTATTTTTTAGACATGACTTTAGTCAGGAACTCCTTGTACTATGTCTCTGTTTTAGTCAGAAGCTCCATGAAAGTTGCTGGCTACTTTCCTTGAATTTGTGCTCATCAGGATGAATGATTCTTGAGCTTGAAGCCAAGAATTGTTATTTAGCAATTTGTCTTGTTCCCTCCTCTCACAATCCTGAACTCCACCATCTCATGGCCATGGCATCTAAGGCTGTCCCTGACCTCGAAATCCACAAGACTGAAGCCTTCAAAAGCCTGAAAGGCTCAGACTACTTCTCCTGTGGAAAAGAAGGATGTAAATGCTGGAATAAGTGGCCCATACACAAGAAGGGGCCTAATGTATTTTGCAATTATTGTAAAATCATGTTTTCACGTCTTTATCAGTCTTGAGATGCTATCGCTTTTGGGACACACTAAGTAGATAAAATCTTCAAGAAGATTACAAGTTTTCTATTGCAGACAAGTGTTCTGTCTGCATATTAGAACCAACAGATGATTTTCATTTATGTACTTGCTATAAGATGTGCTAGTATTTTGATTTTCATTGTGCTGATATTGTTAGTAAGAGCTACATTTCATTCTCCCTTATTTGTGTTTATTTGACTGAGTTCAGAGTTCATCTTTAAAACTTCTTACTATTGCATTAAGAATGTTTTGTCTCACTAGATACAATGCCTGGCTATTACAAAATCATTGTGCCAAATCCAATTAGCAAAGATTTTTTGATGAATTAACCTTGTCACGGCATAATATATACACTGCACCTGCTGTTCTGCTTTAGAGCCAGTCTCCAGCCCTCCTACAGTTAAGTCCTTGGTTGTTTTGCTGATCCCTTTCAGCTCACTTTTTCCTCCTTGTGTTCAGACGTCACTACCTCCAGATGTCCAAGATCTTTTGCCTCATTTATATGTATGATTTCCCTCTTCAGTTTGTTCTTTCATCATTCTCAGTACTCTCTTGTTGCAGAAGTCTGCAGCAGATGTTTGATTTTTTGCTTGTACCTTGCCTTATCTCCAAGGAGCCTTGCAAATTCTGCTGCTCCAGACAGGAAAGCAAGGCTGATCACTGGAGTCCATGAATAGCCAAAAGAGAAGGTTATTTCACAATCTAGCTGGGGAAATAGCATTAACAATTTTTTTTTAATGTGCTTAAGGGAGTCTGACCCCCAGGGTAGCATGAACCTCCATTTTGGAAAATGGAAAAGTGGCGTTCTGGTGTGGTGGGAATTCATGTTGCCTCCACTTGTGGCAGTTCCCTGTGAAGAAAAAGTGCAGGAGAGGGAAGGAGTTTGCCTTTTCTGCATCTCCCTCCCTGTCTGAAAGGACCCAGAGTGACAGTGTGAGGAATACAGACTGTGAGGCAGGGTAAGTTTAAGAACTCCGTAAGGGGTTCCAGGCAGAATGAGACCTGAATGGCTGATCCGGTGTAAGCGGTCATGGCTCTCCCCACTCTGCTAATCTGACCAGATGTTTGGCTGTGACATTGTGCCCTGCCTCTGTGTACTAAGACCCTACAAAACCTCCAATCCTCCTCAGCTTCCATGGTCTTTAGCCAGAATCCTGGCCTGCAGCATCACAGGCTGCCTCTTTTGGGGCCATTCCTGGGTGGTCTACTTTTGATGCCGGATTAGTCACAGACCTCCTGCTTCACCAACACCACCTGCAGCATCTGCCTTGAGAACAGAGGCAGGTATGAGGAGCATCCTTCTCCCTCTGGCTGGTAAGGGAGGGAAAAGGAGAAAACTTGGACTTTTTGCTAGAATCAGATGCTACCTGATACTGGGCAGCAAACACAGAGGTCTGCACTGTGGGCCATCTGTCATCTCTTCAGCTGACAGCCTGACTTGAAAACAAACCAAAGGATCAGTCACTGGAGAGCAGGCTTGCATGGCCAGCATCCCTGTCAGATGGACTGCTGTCTTTCAAGTACAAGGAAGATGGATGCAGCTAGCACAGCGGGACACACACACTCCCTGACAGGGATCAGCTCTGGAGCAATATTCATCTGGTGTTCAGAAAGCTCAGCTCCTCCTCCTGCTCCCAATGTCTCTCCTTCTCCAGCCACTGACACTGGCTGGCCAGAACAACCTGAGCAGAGCCCACTGGGCCTGACATGACAAGGAGGCGAAGGGACAGGGGTGGTACCTCCTTTACCTGCCTGGAAAAAAAAGGAATCATGGCCTTAGATGGCAGGAGGAGAAATCTTTCAACAGTAACTAGGACAAAAAAAACCACTTGTCAGGATTTTGGGCTTCTCTTGGAGCACAGCATAGTGCCCAGACTCTCCACTGGGATGAGATGTACTTCTGCTCGAAGAACTCTGGTGTTGGTGCCCTAGTGAGGGCAGCCAATGGCCACCACTGCACCCTTTGCTGGCCCACTCCTGGGTCTGCCCAGACACCAGCATTGAATAAATATGCCCACAGCAAATGGGTACAACCTTCTCCCATTTCCAAGACACCCTCTGTTCTGGCATCTGTGTTATAAACATTCCTGCTCCCAAGGTATCTCCCTGACAGCAAAGCCCTGGGCAGCATCCACCAGGTGTGCTCTGAGATGGTGCTGGCAGTGCAGCCTGCGCAGGGGACTCAGTGACCACAAGGCATCACCGACCAGCAGTGGGCAGACAGGGCTGGTCAAGAGCTGATGTGGGCACCGTAGGGTGAAGAGGAAGGTGCTGCATGCCTTGAGGTGGAAAGGGAAGAGGCAGAGGAACCTGCAGTGGAGTCGTGGCTAGCACTAGGTGTGGGCAGGGAGCTGTTGCCATGATTGCTGCTTCATCCCACTGGCACTCTGCAAATCCAGCAGCGTTTGTTGCTTTCCAGAGAACCTTTCTGAGGTCAGCATGCGTGATACTCCATCCTCTTCCAGGGCAGGGGAGTAGAATCCTTTGGGTTCTGTGCCTACAAAGCTTGATCTTGTTTGGGAGGTGCATGTATCTAATCAAACTGTTCTGGAATGGTAGCATGCATGCATGAGGAAGGGGTGTGGGACCCTTGGTATGACATAGCTGGTTGCTATGCAGCTGTCTGCCTCTGCAGCTACTGCTTTTACTGCTGCAGTTGCCATAGGAGACTATCTGATGAAGTGATGAAAGATTTCTCCCCTCACTCTCGATGGCATATTGCCCAGCTTTGTGTACACTGCATACCAAGCATCTGATCCCTGCAAAAATCTATCCCTGTTTTCTTCCTTCTCCCCCGCTGGAAACCATGGAAACCAAGCTGACTTGATTCTGCCAGGGACAAAGAATAGAGGGGTGGCCCAGAGACATGGCCCTTGTCAGCGTCACTGAGCTATCCCCATTCTTTGCCTATAGGAAAGAGTTAGGGCTTTATTTAATCAGAGCTGAAACTCAATGACACTAGTGTTTAATTTAAGATACTATTTACAAATATCCTTTGGCATGTTACTAGTTTCTGTATACTCACTTCCCTCATATCAGGCATCCCTAGCCACGAGGGAAAATTATGTAGACTAAGGACACTCAGATTATCTCATTCCTTGAGGTTTTCAAGGTGTTTTTTGTTTGTTAAACAACCAGGTGTTAGGCAGAGCTACGCATACATCTCCTGGTTGATCCGTCATTTGGCAGGGGGTGGCAAGGCTGATACTTTCTGACTCACAGAATGATTTGTTGAGCTGAAACATTTTCAAGGTTGCAGATGGGCACACACAATTAGTTTTCCTGGCTGAAGTCAGGACCCTCCATCTGCCTGGTCAAGAATAAAATAATGCCCTGCATGCAGTCACTTGCACTCAAGGGAAGAGTGCAAGTCCCTCTCACGCACACCCTC
Source organism: Daphoenositta chrysoptera (assembly GCA_013397915.1). Taxonomy (NCBI): domain Eukaryota; kingdom Metazoa; phylum Chordata; class Aves; order Passeriformes; genus Daphoenositta; species Daphoenositta chrysoptera. The sequence continues at coordinate 45,725 of VZRO01001103.1, read as the reverse complement.
TGGAGAGGTCAACTGAGTGGTAGCAGCCCTTTATGGCATCCTCAGCCTCTTCTTCCCCCTTCCAGCACACTAGGCCAAGAGGCCTAGCTGAAAAATGAGACCCTGAATGGGAGCCACTGCATTCCAGCCTGAGTTGCCAGCGACCAAAAGCTCTGTATTTTCAAAGAACTGGGATTCATGCTGAGCTAAACCAGAACATGGGCTGCAGTCTTGATCCTGTGTATGCCCTGTCTTAAACATCAATATTTTTGTCATGGCTGCCCATCTGTGTGTGGCTTATCTGTCCCAGCTGCTGTGTTAACTCTCTTCAAGTGGCAAGAGACACAACAGCTGCTATCCAAATCTTCTCCAAACCCTCCATTCTATGGGAGATCTTAACAAAGAGAGGCACTGGTTGCCATCTCCTTGGTGTACATAGCTATCTGTTGTCCTTAGATATAATGAGAATTAAGAAGCTCTTCTCCCTTGAGCTGCCATTCTAGGAAGGAAGAAAAGAGGTATTTCCCTTGTAGCAGAGAAAGGGTTAGGGCTGTTTTTGATGTGGCCCTAAGGGACAACCCCAACACAGGCTGGGGATGAAAAGATGGAGAGCAGCCCTGCTGGGAAGGACTTGGAGGTGCTGGTGGGTGAGAAGCTGGACATGACCCAGCCATGGGCACTCCCAGCCCAGAAAGCCAAACTACATCCAAAGTGTGTCCTGGGCTGCATCCAAAGCAGCGTGGGCAGCAGGGGAGGGAGGGGATTCTGCCCCTCTGCTCTGCTCTGGTGAGACCCCACCTACAGTGCTGCATCCAGCTCTGCATCCAGCTCAGCACACAAAGGACAGGGATCTATTGGAGTCAATCCAGAGGAGGCAACCCAAGAGAATAGAGGGATGAAGCACCTCTCCTACAAGCAAAGCCTGAGAGAATTAGGACTGTTCAGCTTGAAGAAGAGATGGTTTAGGGGTGACATAATTGAAGCCTTCCTGTACCTGAAGTCAAAGGGAGCCTACAAGAAGGCTGGAGAGGGACTTTTACAATAGCATGCAGTGACAGGACAAAGGGGAATGGATTCAAACTGAAAGAGACTAGGTTTAGATTAGATATGAGAAAGAAATTCTTTAATTTGAAAGTGGTGAGACTGGCTCTGGAACAGGTTGCCCAGATAAGCTGTGGATGCCCCTTTCCTGAAGGTGTTTCAGGCTAGGTTGGATGGGGCTCTGAGCAGCCTGGTCTAATGAAAGGTATGCCTTTCAGGGGGATTGGAACTTTGGGTTCTAACCCAAGTCATTCTGTGATTCTCTGATTCTATGAAGTACAAACATGGAAGAGAGGTTATTGTGTCAAGGTCAGCTGGGATAGCGCTCTAAGACTGCCAGAGTGACCATGACAGAGGAGCATGACATTGTCCATACTGCCTGCTGGGATTGTTCCCACATCCAGACCATGCCCAGGCATAGCTGACGAGTGTGCCAGTTGGAGAGGCTAAACATTTGCCACAGGGGCTTATTAAATGTTAATCAGCCTGGAGAATCCTGCATCACTATTAGATTATGTGCTTGGCACAGTTTGACTCATGTTGTGTCAATACACATAACCCCAGAGTCCATGGACTATGTTAACACTGGCCAGAAGATTACGAAAGAGACAGTAGAGAGGATCGACTAAGCTAACAGATTTTCACGCAGAGACAGGATGAAAATGCTGTGCAATTATCCTACATAACACAAATTGACTGACTTCATAAGTGGTATAAAAACGTTTGTATTGTTGAAGCAAAACCGCATAGCAGCAGGGTCCTGTTCCTGATCTCAGTAATCTTAGTTGCAAGAAACAATTATTTTTTTGAAAAGGAGTTGGATAGGGCACATCAAAGAGCAGCAATGGGTTGCTGCTCCCTGAAGGACAGAGAGACAAGAACCAAGAGCAATAGATCAGATGACATGGCAGGGGTCTAAGCCAGAGCCCAGTCCCACAGCCCCTATGCAAGGTGAGCAGGACAGGACCAGGGACAGTGACTGGGTTCAGCCAAGGGTCCAGACCCCCAGGCATGTTCATGTTATTGTGGCAGGTCCCAGGTCAAGCCAAAAATTTAGTCTGCAGGCAGGGACTGGGTCAATGGGGACTAGAGCTGAAATGGATACCAGCGCTCCAGTGACTTGGCTCGGGGAGCAACTGAACATCCAGAGATGAGCTTAAACAGAATTCCTGGTCCTTGGGACAGGGTGTTAGGTGGAGGTCGCAGGCAGCACTAGGTCAGGGCTGTTGAGGCTTATTTCTACCCGCAGAACTTAGTCAGGGCACATGGTGCCTGGACAAAAAGTACACAGGCAGAGAGCAGGCAGAAACAGGCAGTCTGCACAAAGGGAGAGTCATCCATGGGAAAAGGACTTCACACAGAGAACAAAGATCACAGAAGAAACAGCAGCGAGAGTTCCCTGTAGAAATTAACCAAAAGACAGCATGGGAAAGGAATATTACACTGAACCCTAACAAGTGTTTCTACCAGCAAATTGAATGTGCCTGGTAGCAAACATACCCAGGCACTGAGGCCAGCTGGCATGAGGTGGCCTGTGCCTGTGCATGTAAGCTGCCTTGGCTTTTAAGTATTAAACCACATCCAGCTCAGGAAATTCCCCATGGAGCATACAGAAGGCAGGGCAGTACTCTGGACATTTTTGGAGCTTTGGCTATCTGGGAAGAGGAGAGCTATTTTTCCTGTCCCAAAGGTGTCAGATGTCAAGAAAGTAGCTGACTGGTAGGACATGAGACAGTAAAAGTATGTGACAAAAAGATGCTTGGATCTCCTGCCCAGGAGAGTGCCTGTTCACCAGAGTGGGTTGCCATCCTGCAATCTGGCAGTGGGGCATGTTGTGAGTTATGGGAGCAGCCAGAGCTTCCTCCTGCTCTGCCTGAGCTCTGGCAAAAGCCTTGGCAGCACGTGTGCTGATAAACTCTGATAATCTCTGCTGATAAACTCTGGGCTGTCCTGGGCTGGTGGCAGAGATAGTTCTGGGACATCCTCAGCCTCCACTTTGCTACAATTCAGATTGAGTCTTTGGGCTGGGGAGGGATACCAGCCAGGCTGTGATGGCTTTGTTGCTGAGGAGAGACCTCCAACATGAGAACAGACAGGAAACACAGAATGATATTTCACTTTTTTGAGACCACTTGGGATTTTCCATTTTCTGATTTTCTGATTTTCTGCTCACTGTTGTTTATTCCTCCGTACCTTTAAATTGTGACTCATCCTTTAAAGACTGTGCAGCCAAACCGGCAAACAGTATTCTGGGATGGACTGTGGATCTGAACAGTAAAATCATATTTTTGTTCTCTTATTCCTAATTTAATTTTTTTTCCTTCCTTGGGCACTAGTGTTCACCAAGAATGATTGTCAACAGCCCCAAGATTCCTGTTAGGAGCACCAATGGCTCATTGCTGTACCTGGCCAGTCAGGGCTGTTTTCTGCTGCCTTTTCCACAGCTCTGTAATCAGTAACACTGAATTCCCTCTGGCATTTGACCTCATGGTCTTTTAAATTCTAAGATATTTTTCAAATCTTTGAGATCAGTTTTAGTTTTGTAGGCTTGAAATAATTTTGACTTCTCATTATTCAACAGCATTTCTAGGTGAATTTGTGAATATATTGAGCATACATCCCAGGGTATATTCCTGTTAATGTAAGATATTTGTTGTGAGAACAGGCCATTTAGCCGCATCCTTCATTTTCTCTCTTTCAAGGAGCAATTTTTCTTTTCTTTTTTTCTTTCTTTTTTTTTTTTTTTTTTTAATGAGACCACTTTTGAGGAGACATCTTGACTGGATTTTTTTTCTTTTAAAAACCAAATATACTTATCCATTTCCTTGTTCACTGCCTAAAAGAACAAGTCATCAATTTGTGAGGGATAACTTCTCTCCACAAAAACTGTGTTGACTTTTTCTTGCTTAATCATTGATCACAGATCTATTAATTCTTTCTTTCATTCCACCCTTTCACTCAATTTTTCTTGCATCAAAGACAGACTTCCTGACTTGTACACCCAGGGGCACTTTTCAAAATTTTCCATGACATTTACTTTACATTTTAGTGGTAGCAAAATAGATTTAAGCAATAGATTACACAGTTGGCTGTTTGGCAATCTGTTTTACAATCTGTCCAAATAAAAAACACTGATTTTGAAATAGTTTTACTATTTTTCACTTCTTATTTGTGTTTTCCAAGATGTTTTTCTTTCTTCACCTTTCCAAGGAATACTGCATTTGACTTCCCACTTTCTAAAACCCTTTGTGCTTGTTGAAAGTGATAAAGAAGCATTATGAAGAATGACCTTGAAAATTCCTGGTTCATAAAAATCTATGTGAAGACCATTCCAGGAAGAGTTTGACCCACCTCTTCCATTTAATTTTGTTTTGATCCACATGTGTATAACCTTTCTACCAGCTACTGATGATAACCAAAAGAGCTGGGTTCAATACACAATGAGTGATTAGATAGTCTATCCCTAGATAGTCTATGCCTTTCCAAGCAATTTTTTAAAAACTAATAAAGACATATGGCTTTTCTGTCAGAGCTTTCTTAAAATTTAAATATAGAAGCAAGGGTAGGTAACATGTAAGAGTAGAGTGTGTGTGTATATATATATATATGTGTGTATATATATAATCATATATTTCTACATATACAGATATATACATATATAGCTGATCAGGAAACTAGTTTTGCTATACCATTAACCAAGTGTTTATCCCTGGTTTTTTGTTATTATGTCTGGTACATAAAAAAGTATTTAGCTAACAAAAGAATTACTCAAGATGTCTTGATCCTTGGAAAGGTCTGTCTTGAACAAAATGAAGACATTATGTAAATTTCCATTAATTTAGATGGCAAAGGCCTAATCAAATTACTTTATATATGGGCTTCTGATTAAACCTAATGTAAACACAGAAATTTCAATCAGGGATCTTCCCTCCCGTACATTACTAAAGGAGCAAAACTTTTACAAATTTACTGCATCCTATGATACAAGAGCAGCCTAATTGGGGATTTTTCTGAGAAATCTAGAGAAGTCTAGTATTATGAAATGCTCTTTCAACGTTCATAAGGAGGACTTTACAGGAAAGTTGTCACTAACTCCAGCACACCATTGCAAATGTCTCTTTTCTACACAGAATGTGCATATTGAAAAGTAATTTAGTCTTCAGTATTGCAGCTCTTCTTTGAGAAGTTTGAATTCCTTCACTAAAAGTAATGGTGCTTAATCATGTTGTTTTGTTGATCACTTTGGGTTTGGTTTCTCTTTTAGGTGGACAACAGTATACAGTATTCTATAAAGCACTCATTGCAAAAAATGCTTAATTGCTATGAGAACTGTAGGTCTTCTAGGACAAATACACAGACAGTTTTTTTCCTGGTCATAGATTCAAAGTGGGGTGTGGGTTTGAAGGGACATCCTAAAGTCTGAAGGGATATCCTAAAGTCATCTAGCTTAGTGCCTCAATTGAAATCAGGACTAACTTCTAAATTAATCATCTGTTCCTATTGGTGTACAGAAAACTTAGGAGTAAATGACAACCAGAAAATAGGGTAGAGACAAGTAATCCTTGAGCCTAAGCTGCAAGCAGACTGCTCACTACTCAGGTGTAACTTCCATAATATGTGTTTTGTTTTGAACGTCGGAAGCAGTGAACTATGAAAGCTCCTGGGCCCAGAATCAGTGGCACACGAGATGTGCACCACACCACAGGGGAGTAGTGGGAGCCCTTTTCCCAGCTGAAGTGTTTCAGCTTTGCAAAACTGTGAGTGAAGAATATTTAGGCCTGAGAACTGAGCTGCATTACAGGTAGGATAATAAATAGAGTGCTTGATTAGATGGAAAGGTCATAGTGACCTTGTTTATTGAAGAAAAAGAAGAGATTTTATATGTTTTATTACTATGAGGTTGTTCTTTGGGTGGCAATGACATGCTGGCTAAATTATAATAATAATGTAACCATGGTAATGTGGGCTTAGTGAAAGTGATTTGGTTAACTAATTTTATTAAATGTATTAACTAAGGACTAAGACTTTGAGTGCAAGTTTTTCTGTCTTTTCGTAACACAGTGTTTCCAGAAAGCACACTCCTCTGCCTCCACTGGTGTAGGGCACGATGAAGGAGGCAGGCTACTGCTTTGGCACTAGCCACGATGGTTGTGTGGCAGAGTGCTTTAGTTTAGGCCAAGAGGACACCCCTGAAGCAAGTGTCCAGATCACCCCCATTCCCCTGCTGTGGTGCACATTGGGGAGGGGTGTCACAGGATGGGGACTGAATTCTTTTGCCATGAAACTAAACTAGAAGGTATGTGTCAACAGCACACCTAATGTGCTCCAGCTCCACATGACCATTCAATACATGAGACCAGGCCAAGGCTTGATCAAAATAAAGCTCCCAGAAGCATATCTATGTCCAGCATACCTGGACAATGCTTCCTTAGCAGTAGGTGCTTCATTCTACCTACGTGTATTAGTCTTTAAAGCAGTCATAGTCAAAAGATGTTAGCTCGGTTTCTTGATACCTATTTAAGCAAGCCTTTGACTTCCTGCAAGAATTTAAATGTTAGATCAGCAACTGAACCTAACAAGAGTTCTAAGTGTGAGTTAATCCTACCCCTTACAGCAAAGTCTGATGGTTGGCAACCACAGGGGTCTTTAATATAATCTTGATTGTTTTTAATTCTCTAGTCCTTGAAATTTCTTTCCTGTACATCTTTGAGGTCTGTTGTTGGTATTTTATACCTCTCAGCCTTGCACAGATTTTCCTCTGTGGATTGTATGGTGAAAAGTGGCCTGCAGAAGAGAGTACAAAGCAGGACTACAAACTAAAGTACCACAGTTTACTTCTTTGGCATTGCTTATACAGAAGGTAAGAAAGGGAAAAAAGGCCTTGTAGAGAGAAGAGAATGTGTTTAGTGCAGAACAGAGAAACAAACTTAATGGAAGTCCTTGCTCCAGTGTAGTTTGAGCACAGACACCTCATAGTCACGAGCTAGAATGATTCCATGGTTTGCAAGAATGGGATCACAGGGTATCCACAATCTTATCGTATCAATATTACATCAAATTTAAATGGGTTCATCTAAGCTATACCTCCTGCAGAAGCTCAAATCCAGGGAAAAGGTGCCAAACTACTGACGGAAAGGAAAACAGCAGAAATAATGCATTCATTAATGGCATGTCTGAGTTTGTAAAGCATTGGGCTGGGTGTTCACCATTTGATTTGAAATGACAGAATTTGGAGAGCAACTACAGCTGCTGTAATGCTGTGTAATCTGATGATTCACTTCTGCATTTAAGCACTGAATACTTGCTGACCAAGATTGATTGCAGAATTGTGAATCCACAGTTAAATTATAACTTAAAATCATTTTATCAAATAATGTAAATGAAAGGTATTGCTCTTTTTAATCTTCAGCTATTAAATTTTATGTGACCATTCACATGGAATGTACCGATATGACTGAAGGGCTGGTACAAACCCATCATTTGTTCCTGATCTTAGAAGTCATTAAGCTATAGCATTTCCTCCCTTATGAATGCAAATGGTCTTTATTGATCCTATTATCATAAAACATTTACCTCTTTATGCTGTGGTGTGAGATTTTTCTCAGATGAAGAGCTCAAATCGTTAAGTAATTCATAGTATCATCTTCCTCATGTTCTCAGGAGAAACACAGATAAAGAGGTACGACAAAGAGTATTGATTAATATTAAAGCTAATCATGTATTTTTTTACATCGGTGTTTTATGCCCATCTATCATCTTCTTTTACACTGTTGACTCAGTTTTAGTTTACCAATTTTTCTATCCACACTCCACTTCTCATCTCTTTTTCTCCTCATTGTTTTGCTCCAGAATTCTGAACACATTACTCACATAAAGCACTCAGGTAGGACAGGGGCTCTCACTGGCTTGTTGCACCATGCTTTGCCTTCCCAGGTCACTTCTTAATGCTTATATCTGCTTTGAACCAGTATGGGGACAAGGATTGTGTTCAGATCCTTAAAGATGCAGGTGTTACAAACTTAGCAGTAGCCCAGTTTGCAGACACAAAAACATCAGAGAGGTGCCCTCCTTCCATTGTATGTCAAAAGCCTAGTACAACAGGAGAGAAGAAACAAAAAAATGCTTCACGAGGAACTGCAGAAATCACTGATATTTCTGGATCTGGAAACCAAAGAACTCAGTAAAAGGTAGAATGGGTAATAGCTGGTGGGGTACTGCACTGATAAAGGTGGGTAACACATATCAGTAAAGCACTGAAAGAGGCACATATTTAAAATGAAAGGACATAAACACAGGGCTGAAAGGAGAACCAAATCTCTTTTCAAATGTCAAAACCATCTTCTATCTCCTTTCATTTGGACAGTAACTCACTAATAGCAGAGTGGTAGACTCAGACTTCCAATAAGCATTTTAATACTTAAGATAAAAGGAAAAAGCTAGATATAACTGAAAAGATGAGGAAAACTTTAAACACCGAAAGGAGCTTTAGGAAAGTTTGAAGTTAAATATAGCATAAACAATAGCTCTTGACAAACTTACTAACTGATGGACTGGGGAACTGAAATGGGGCTCACAGGAGAATACTGGAAAATAATTCCCCACAACATCTTTTGCATTAGAAAGTTCATAGAAAAAGCAAAGAGCAAAAATATGATCCAGCATTGCCTCAAAGTCTTATGGGGCCACAAGACAGAAAGTTGAGACAAACAGCCAAAACCATACTAATCTGGACAATGAGTCATGATCCACAGTCATGCTCCTTGAGTCATGATCCAAGATTGGCAGAAGAAGAAGAAGAAGAAGAAGAAGAAGAAGAAGAAGAAGAAGAAGACAGAGCGCAACCACCAGATAATGCCTGCTTTGTGAAAGCTGTAACCAACAGCTTCTGCATGGTGGGGGTGGAGGGCATGGGTTAACACACACTTGGTGTTCAGACTGGTGCTGTTTTTCTTTGGTGGAAGAAAACTTGGGCTGTCTGCATGACATCAAGATTTCTGTGATCCTCAGATTCCATTCTTTCCACACTTACTCATCTCTTTTCATCTTTTTCATATTTGCAAGCAGAGTGTATAAAATTATCTAAAAATAACCATGCTTTCTTGTATCTGGAAATTAGCCAAAGGATATCCTTTCACAGTAAAAAATGAACAAGAATCTGCCAAGCAATCCTTTGTATAGAAATTGCAAGTAACTACAACACTGCACAGTATTTTTGAGGATGGCAACACAGCAGACAACATCCACACCACGTTATTCTTTTCTTTTTTTTCCCTGAAGTTCGCTGTAGCCATTCTAAGTTTTGAAAATAAATCAGAGAACAGGTGTTTCCAATGTACATTTGTTTTCTAAAACAGCTGGTGAGAAATCCTTTTCTATGGTAACCAACCTTTCTGGTTAGGTATTTAAGGGTTATTTTCCTCATTTTTCCCTGGGTTTTTTTTCTTTTGCATGGCTGATAGATGTGTTGCATCTCTTTTTTAAGATCATTTTCCCCAGCCACAGTACAGCTGGGGTCAACCAGCTCTCTTTATATGGTCAAAACAGAATTATTTACCCCTTCAGTTTGTAGCATTCTGAATAATTCCCTGGACTCTCATGCAGGCCTCCCACCCCTCCACCAAACTGGAATTTCTTGGGCATGTAAACACAAACATGATGTGCTGGTGGCACCAGGTGCTAGCAAAGGGGTGTCTCTGAAAACACCTTCTGAGGAAGGTTCCACTAACCCCCTGCATCAGAGAAGCTGAGCCAAACAAATAAAAGGGCTGGAAAATAGCCTCCTAAAACATGTGTATTCCTGACTGATGCATAATAGTCTTTGGCATACTTCCAAGCTGCCATTTCACCGCTGATTAAGTCAGAGGATGAAACCAGTTGTTCTGTGAGGAAAAGTGACAGTGAAAAAAATTAAATAATTCAGGATCTCTTATGGCACTGAGATGGTAAAGATTTGTTCTTTGAATAAGTTTGCCACACAGATTTAACAACCTTTTTCCTCAGGCAAAGTTCATTCAGTACTATGTCCTGCAATGAGGGTAAGCACAGGATTGTTCCTGTACCACATGCTACTATTCTGTACATATTTTGTGCCATGGAAATACAGACCTCACTTTTGGTGGAGTTTCTCTCTTCCCCTATCATCCCAAGCACTGTATCATACAGGAAATTCCAAATCCCCTTTTTCCTGTATGAGATGTAATTTTACCTAGTCAGAAAAAGGAAGGACAACTTTCCCTCCAAGCAGTGCTGACCATGCTCATGCTCCTCCCCTTTTACACCCATCATGATCTGTGACCCAAGGCAACGAACGTTTTGGGGCAGTGTGGCTGTGCATCCCCTCCTGATGGCTTTTCCCTCCTGAGAGATGCAGACAGCTGAAATGTATTGAGCAAAGTTCTCCATCCAGCTCCAGCAGAGACTTTCTGTTGTGTTCCCAATAGGTCCTTCAGTGAACTTGTATCTAATTAAGATATTCAATCTTGTTCTATATCTGGTAATAAAGAAAATAGGGTTGTTTTTTTTTCTTATTAGGCACTCCGCTGTGTTTCACAATAGAAAAAATCTTGGAAAAACAGTCTTTTTATTCAAAGGTGTTCTGTCAACAACTGTGTAACTTCAAAAGAGCAAAAGCCTTCTTTTAATTCCACTCCCACGATCTATGACAAATCTCAAGGTTTCTTTACAAAATATCTATCCACCACTGTATCAATAAGACTGGATATCTCCCTGACTGTAACAGCTGCCTGGAAGTGGAAATGCTGTGCCTTGTGCCTTAATTACACAAACCTCTATACAGCAAAGCAGCTGGCAGGTTACTTGGAAAAACCTGTGCACCGTTTTTCTTTCTCACTTTTATTCCCTCTTTGTGAAAGTGGCCCGCTCTGCCATCTCTTTCCCACTGAGAATTCAGGTTGACCTTAAAATTTTAGCATCTCACAGCAATAACTATAACCATTTCTTCTGAAGGGTAAAAATCTCTGTTGTGTTCTGATGTTTTTTATTAAAAACTCCAGCTTGTTCCTGGACCTCATTCCATCATTGTCTTCTGGAATGGTCAAAAAAATGCATATTTTAAAGCACATTATAAAAAAAAAGAAAAAAAGAAAAAAACTCTTTAGGGACTTTAAACCCCATAGCATGGTGCAGTTTGTTATATCTTATAGTAAAAAAAAATTGCAAGGAAATGGTTAATCCAGAAGCTTCACTTTTACACATATCAGAACCTTAGTGATCAGACTTACCTTTTCCTTCAGCATAAAGTTGTTATAAAATAGCCCTTTCAACCTGTGAAATAGTTTTCTGCATCCCCATATTTTGTGCCCGTAGGTCTCCTATCAGGCTTTTCTTTACTTTTAAGTTCTTAAGATTTCTCCAGCTCCAGGCTCATCCCAGAACTGCATTTGGTTATATGCCTTCCTGTCTCAAACATGCACTCAGAATTATTGCAAAAGTTACATTTTTGAGTCTTCCAGGTCTGTAATTTGGAGACTGACACGCAAAAGACCTTCAGTGACAAAAAGCGGAAAATAGCACTCATTGCACTGCTGTATTTTGCCTTTGCGATTGCTGCCCATACCAGAGTGGCAGTAGCACACACCGTGTTTTAAACTGGCCCTCAGCACAGCTCTTACTGGCACACAGCTGCCTCTGTGTTTAAGTGCTTTTCTGAACAAATACACTGCAATTAGGCCAATTCAAAGACCACTCACCCGAAGTCATCTGCACAAAATAAACAACACTGGGGCCAACAAGAGGGCTATGACCACCTGATGTCTAGCCAGAAATTTCTCTCTCTGGCAAGTTATTCACATCCAGAACACCATGGCAACACCAACCTGTAGCACAGCAAAATACATTGGAATACATAGGAGTGTCTTCTGCTTTGAACACATCCCAGACTTTTGCTCACTGCCTGGAAGCCCCCTAGTAACAACTGGAAAAAGTTTTTCAAAAACCATTTGGTCAGACCACCAAACCTTGGGTTTTGGTCCTGCTGGTAGTTTTGTATCTGTGCTGTCTCCAGTGAGTATGAAGTCAGCTGCAGAACAGTTATTGCTTACATTGAACACACCTAAAATTATAACTCTGCATGCCCACAGTTCGTGTACTTCAACTGCATGCTCACTGTATCTGCGTGTTTGCTATAGGAGACAGAGAGGAATAAAATAAATTTTAGAGATGAGAAAGCCAGGGAAGCACTTTTTAAAGGCCATGTATTGACAGGCCAAAGGTAGATAGCTTTAAACTGAAAGAGGGTAGGTTTAAATTAGCTATTAGGATGAAATTCTTCACTGTGAGGGTGGTGAGACACTGGAACAGGTTGCCTACAGAGGCTGTGGATGCCCCATCCCTGAAAGTGTTTCAGGCCAAGCTGGATGGGCTTTGGGCAACCTGGTCTAGCAGAAGATATCCCTGTCCATGGCAAGGAGGTGGGACTAGGTGATCTTCAAGGTTCTTTCCAATCCAAACCATCCTGTGATTCTGTGATAGGGGATGCAGGGCAATCCTCCTTCCTGCCTTGTGAGGGCTGAGACCCTGGGTATTTCTCCAGCCCCAAGTGGTGGTGCTCAACAGAGGCGATTCAATCTTTACGTGGAGCTCACAGCAAGGCTGGGTGTAAATTCTCAGTACAGACACAGACAGACCCCACAGACCCCAAACCTTTCACATAACTCCCCTCACGGGCCCTGTCCCTCACTGTGTTATCTGCAGCTTTTGACCCCTTCTCACTCAGATACTTATTAAGTCCATGAATTTTTCATGTCACATTCAGCAGTTTAACATGTTCAATTCAGCTACTTTCTGCTCAGCCCAGGGCCTTGGCGCTTGCACATACTTCAGGAGAAATGGTACAGATTACTGAACCGATTGAAAATGTAGTCACAGGCAGTCAGATAATCCAAATTTCTTTGTTTGAAGGGTAAAGTATCAGTCACATCACAGTCCTGCATACTCTCCGATATATCCCTCCACACACCACTTCACCATACCCATGGCCTAGCAAGGACTCCTGAAAAAGCTGACACATCCCAATGGATGTTCTCCCTTCTTAAGATACAGGATGTCTTGAATTCATCACATTCCTGTCATGCATGTTCCAGGAAGAGCCCTTTCTGATCTTAGGTTTACTAATCAAACAGAAACTTCCCCAATCATAATTCTACAGACTCAGTCCAGAGTATAAATACTAATAACTGGCAATGAAAAGCATAAAACAGATATCAAAATCACGTGAACACAGACTGAAAGTGTGAAGTTAATGCCTACCTGAATTGATTCTGCAAACAAGAAACTGAAATTATCATGAAATGAAAAAAAAATAAATTTTTGAACCAGAGAAGTTCCAGACAGGGAGAAAGCTCCCAGTATGGACAGCAATTTCCACACCTTCTCCATAGGCGTGTTGATCTCAGTCAAAAGAATAAAAAAAAAAGAAGGAAAAAAAAAAAGAAAGAAAAAAGAATGTGAATTAGAGAAAGAATATATCCATAATATTTTGAATATAAGGTTCAGATTCATGATTCCACCAGAAGCTAGAGGGATATCTGGATCTGAGTTCAATTTTCTGTCTACAAGCTCTATAGACTATTCTTTGGTGAAGGAATACCCCATTCAAATAGTAAAGATTAAGAGGTTCTAACTGTGCCCTGGAGAATACAGATATCAGTTATTTTATGACTAATTTGAAGCATGAGGAAGCCTTCCCTGCAGAAGTCGGGGTGTTTGAATGCACGTGCTACAGTCAACATACTCTGTTGACATGTTGCACTGAAATATATTGACAGAAACACTGTGGGCAAATTTAGAACCCCAAATGGTCACCCATAAAAACTACTTGTGTTCATGTTCAAGCTATTGGCAGGCGTTAAAGTACCTCAGTAAACAAGCATTTTGTGGCTTACTGAAAGTAATTAACATGTGGAATACAAAAGTTTCCTAATGACTGAAGATACAAATTTCAAAAGCATAAATTTTCTGGAATGGTATTAAATTAGTGCTGTAGATGAGAAGAAAGAAATTCTAGTTATATGCACAATCGCTCCTTTTGGCAAGGATTTTCTGAGATCAGAGGAAGCCAAACAATCAAGCTTTAAAATCCCTTGAGAAGTGTGAACATGTAAGTCCTCAGAATATTCTCTGGTACAATTATCATTGAAAGGAAAGGAGACCTGTCAAACTGTGAAACACCTTATGTTGGCCTGGCAAAATTGCTCTAATAAATGTTAATCAGAAAATGTAATGAAATTCTGCACAGCACTGTCTGATTTTATTGCAAAGCATTGATGTAGGCATCAGTTCAGCTACTGGCCAGTCAAAGACTATGAAGTGATGACAATCCATGCTAATAATAACACAGAGATCATTAAAAGGCTGCGTGGTTTTAATACAAATGAGAGAAGAATATCATAGTTGCTTATAGCAAATCTTCCAATGAATTCTCTCTTGATGTGTATGTTCTCTCCTTCAGATATTTTCCAACATGTGACCACAACCAATGTGCCCCACAGGCAGTCTCTTTAAGCTACACAAAAACTAAACTTAGTTGGGGCTTAGGTTGTAGGTTTGGTCCAAAATGACTTATGACCTGTTCAGATTAATTTATTCTTTTGACATCACTATACTTTTCTCTTTTTTTTCCTTCCCATTTCCTCCTATGTAATAGCCTGTTTTTCTGATCTGTTTTGGAAGAGCCTCTGTACCCAGTTACCAATCTACACAAACAAATCCCTGATCCTCTGATCAGCTGCTATCTGTTCTCTGTTTTGTGGGACATGATGTGCAGCAATATCACTTTGGCATTTTATCATGAAATTTGGTAGATAAACTTTTCCCAGTTCCACTGGGAATTCAAAATTTGGAGTGGCTGAATCCAGCATTTATTCCCAGTATGTCTGTGCACACATACTTACACATAGAGTGTACTCATGTACCTACATACCAGGCTGGGCACACAAATCAGCACAGGCATTTGTATTTTTCCACACTCAGCACACACACAAACACAAATGGAAGCAACAGCCTCATCCTTCCCCTGTCTCTGGCTGAGCATGAGGAAGGTCTCAGTGGGATAGACATAAAGACAGACTGTGTGTGATGGAAACCAAACTTTACAATTAGATTTTAATTTTTACTTTCATTCATTCATAGTTGCATCATCATAACAAGATGGCTTGATTCTGATGTCTGCTTTAGACAGAGTGAGGAGACAGGGGCTGTGGAGGGGCTTTTGTTTCTTTATGTCATCCTAGACTTGCTCATGACATTGCAGAGATCAGATAGAGAAGTCAGAGTATTGTGCAGGTTTTGGTTCTCACTAAACAAACAAGGAGGAAGAACAGCCTTTCCATGTGAGGTCTGCATGAACAGTGCTATCACTGGCAGCTAACTAATGGCATGGAGTAACGATTGAATAAACTCTGCAATAAACCTGTAATTTATAAAGCAATTTTAAAATATCGTATATTTCCCATTATAAACTGAAACAGAAATGTCAGGTGAGAAATAGAAAGAATCTGCATAACAGCTGGTTAATACATTAATTTTTCAATGTAATACTGGTCTGAAGTGACTTTTCGTTAGCTTATTTTATTCTTTAGAACAGGGAAGAAAAAAATCACACAGTGTACTCTACAAAAAGTCTTCATATCAGGTTATCTGACAATATCTCAGACTTTTTCCTTGCAGTATTTTATTTTCTCTGAGCAGCCTTGAATGCTAAGAACACTGGGTAGGAGAGATTTGCTTAGAACTTAGAAGCTACTAAAACTGTAGTAGTTAAATTCCTGCTTGCAATCTGAAAGAGACAGCTGGGACTGTCTTTTGGGAATGAGAGGATGCAGTAGGAACTGACAGAGGATAAATAGCCTCAATCCAATTTCTAAAATGCTGAGGGCAGAATATTCTGTTCCTGGTGGATAGCCGACTTTATTACAAAAATATATTGTTTAAATTTTGAGTCTAGCAGAGAGATTTTTAAAATGGAATGGGCTTCCAATTTCCACTCATTCAGTATAAAACCCTATTAAAGTCTGAAATCTAGACTAGTTTCTGACAATAGGTGCAGCATCTAAAAGGCATTCGCAGAGCTCAAAATCCAGCATAAGCTACTCCTAACTGCAGCTTGCTACAGGAGAGTGAACGCTATGAGAACAGCACTTGATCAAAACACATAAGGCAAGAAAAGAGAGCCTCAAGGGAAAACTCAGTTCTCCATCTTGCATGTGACCTGAATAGTAATTTTTCACAGGAAGAATCAGGTAGGCTGTTTACAAACAAAAGAACTGCTTTGAAGTGCTTAGTCAGAAAGAATGCATCCTCTCCTGTGCTTCTCCCACTCGTCCTCCACTGTGAGCCACAGCCACCTCTCCCACCTTCCAGTTTCCATCAGGCTGAGATGCATTTGGGGATCTACCATAATGCCATAAGTCACCGAAGATTCCAGCCTGGAACTTGTTGACTTCTTGGTCTTCTTGTGCTCAGGGACCAGGAAGCATTTAGCATAGTTCAACTCTCAGTGATCCAGAATTTTTCAGTACTTCAGGACAAATGAACATTCTATGACATCAGGTAACAAAGGCAGATGACAGAAGAACCCTGCCCAGAAAGGAGGCACCTCTTTGACATATGAATCTCTATTGGAGAGTCAATAACAATAAGAGCAATCTTTTGTGCAAAAAAAGAGGAAAAGACAGGGAAGAAACATTCGAAGAAACAAGTATTTACTTCACATGTTGATCAGCAAACACCTATATTTGTGAAGCTATTTAACTGGTTATGTTTCCAGACTGGACACAACTGTGTTTTTTAAGAAAGCCAAGGTTAAAGAACAATTTTGCAACTAGAAGGACAAACTGTGAGCTATTTCTGTAACCTTTCAGAAAAGAAAACAGTCTGAGAACTTGAGCCCTTAAGGAAAGGCAGTCAAAGCATTTGACATCTTGTTTATCCTACCGGATGATCTTTAACATTTTCTGTCTTACTGCCAAAACCTACCAAATATAAGGGATGTAAAGAATTGACAGAAATACTGTTGTCCCCCATCTATTATTATTTTAAAACAAAGCTCTATACATAGGTTTACAGTATCTGGTTGGGGAAAAAATCTCCCTTAAGATGAATTCACTAAAGTTGGCACACATCAGTTTTGCTTTGTATTTTTCATTACTCTTAACCCAAAGCTCAAAGTTGTTAACAGTACAAAAATGAACTGAAGAGGGCAGCCCAGTCACAATCTTCACAGCTTCCAATGTCAGCAGTTCAGGCGTTCAGAATGTCAATGGAGAAAAGAGGAAGAAGAAGGAATGTTATTCCTCTCTTGCCTTTCATTCTTTTTAACAGTTGAAATAAAAATGTAGTGGCTCAGATAATAAAATGAGAAAAAAATTTGTATGCATGATTAGCCCAGTGATCATTTCAGAACATATATGGGCAACTGGCTTCTAGTCCTTGCTCCAGTGGACAACTTCATATTTCATAACAAAATCTCTAGGTGGCTATGATGTGCTGCTGCTGAGGCCTTACAGAGAGCTCTGTCCCAAATTTAACAAAAAATTAAAATAAAAGCATCTGAAACTACGTCTTCAGTAACCAAGCTGAGTTCTCTCAACAGCAGAGTATTGCAGACTGACATCTACCACCCTCAGACCGGTTTTCACGCAGGTGGGAGGCTTAGGCACTATCTCTGAACCAATTGTCTCGTGTTGAGTCACCTGTACGAACTAAGGAGATGAATGCCGGAGGGGTATTGGCATTCCTCCAGTTCCACACAGCCCACACTGAAGTGATCCTGCACATGCCTGCCAACAAACCTATAGAGAGAGTGAGGAGCATTCACTTGTTTTATTTGAACACCTACTAAGGCAGTCAGGAATACAAATCCACCTAGTGAACCCATACTTGCCATCACTCCCAGAAACATACACTGAGAACATGTCATCCAGTGCTTGTTTCATGAACTTGAGGGAAAGATTTCACTGACACGATGTTAAGTATCTCTGATGGATTTGCTCCAAGGTAGCTTTATTTAAGAATAATTCACTAGAATAGGGCACTCACTCATGTCTTATATCTTCCTGATGTACTTTATTCAAGTAGAGGCTTGGCTGTGTAAGCTATTTTAATTAACACTTTAAGATAAGCCTTCACCATCTGCTCTCCTTTATAATTACAAATGTAAAGGGAATTTCATTCTCAGTAGTATCATTAAAATACAAGATAATAAAGAAAATACATAAATGTGTGCCATTTTATTCATTCCAAGGGCACTCATTTGCTGTGTTCCTTTTTACTGGTTTTGTCTCATCGAGAACTCAAAGGACAGAGTGGCACTAAATGGTGCCCAAATATTTCCTTGAGTGAGCCCTTGGGACTGCCTTTGAAATAATGGATGACTCACATGAGCTTCTGAAACACAGAAGAGAAAATTGTACTGTACCCATATCATTCTAGACCAATGAAAATTTGCTTTAAAGAAATTTCATGGCATTTTTCTATATTAAATTCCCCAACTTTATCTGTTATGATGGGAAAGGGTATTCATCAACAACATAAAAGTAAAATTCATTCTAGGAAATCATACAGGAAATCATACAGGAATCATACTAGCAAAAGATGCAACAAATTATTAAGAGAAGTAAATAAGTTTCTAGAAGTATTGTAGTACCTAAAGCTACAATTTCCATTCTCCAGGTACTTGGAACCCCCTTTAGTTATGGTTTCATGTGTCCTGCAATGACCTAGCAGTGTCATCTTTCCCATCAGATGGCCAGCAGGGAGAATGCTTAGAAGTGTCCTACTGCCTCCTGCAGTACCAGCCAGCCACAAACACTTGTTATCAGCTGTACACCAAGGACAAAGCTGAGACAACAGCCAACAAACTGCTAGAACTGAGGGGAAAGAGCTCTCTCAGCAGCACTGACCAAGAAGATTTTGTGTCATAGACAAGGAGACTCTTAGCACTTAGTTCCCAGCATATTCAGGAAAAGTTTATATTTCGAACTGTCTTTACTGAAAAAGACAAGTGCATGAAAGAGGTGATTCTACCATCAGTTTATTTTGCTAATGGAGGGAGACCAAACACAGGACTCTTGTGTACATGTTAGTCTCTTGGCTCCCCAAAGGCCCTCTGGAGGACCCTTTCCCTGACTTCTACACCCAAAGAGACCATCTATATGGTTTTTCTATTGTTCAAGTACAGAGACAGATAAGGTTCCTTTGCAGAAAGGGCATCACTGATATTTTGAATGAAAATAGTTATACTTGCTATTAAATTACTAGTACTATTTTTAGATGTAAACAAAGAAGATTACATTCTATAAATTATTCAACAGCTGTCAAATAGAAAGATTAGGACTCACAGAGGTTTTAACTTGCCCAGAACTGGAGTCTGGTTTGTTCCCAACCCCAGATTTTTTTCCAAAAGAAGACACAGTATTTTTGAAATTAATTCAGATACAAAATTAGTCAAATAATATATTAATCTTAGATTTATAGCTCATAATTCCAGCAGTTTCTTCATTACTTTAGCATTTCATTTTTAGCTTGACTTTTTTCTGCAGTTCTTGATAGTTAATATTAAATATTTTTCATTCATAAATGCCTCTAATACTTGGACTTATGGAAGGATTTCAGCTTCTTTCCATATTTCTGTCAGAGCTGATCATTCCTGATAAAAGCACATTCCATTAATCAAATTAAAATGAGACCTATCAAATGTCAGTAATAACTTAGATATGATCTGTTATCTCTTTAGTCACAGCAAGTGATTTGTAGTCTGTTACCCAATATTTATTTGTATTTTTTTCATTTCAGTGTGCTAAGGTGAGTAACAAAATATCTGAAGCCATTCCAAATTTCCTTGCAACATTGAAAGATAAGAGCTGAATACCACTTCTGATTTTCTTTTAACTTGAGGATGTCCTTCACATAAAACATGTCTAAGTTACATGAAACTTAATTTTGAATTTCTTCTGCTCACAGAAGGGCTTGGAACAGGATGATTTTCAGAGGTGCCCTCCAAATGTCTGCCTTCACTGTTTATCAGAGTGGAATCATTCCGATGCTCAAGGCTATGCTGATAAAATGCATCAACACCAGCAGGAGCAGACAGGCCTCAGATCCTGCTACTGCCTACACAGCTGCCTTGATAGAAACTAGTTCCCATCCAGGAGTGGTTTCTTAATATAGCTTAAAATGATCTAAAAAGAGCTCAGAACCACGACCTTACCCTCACGGGTACAAAGTCTCTTTCTCATTGCTCTCCTGCTCCACCAGATGGTTACACTAACTTGGAAATCCATAAAATGATACGAGTTAGAAGAGATGTCTGGAGGTCATCTATTCCCCCACTACCAGCGTACCCAAGTTAGATCAGGTTGTCCAGGATCTTTTCCAGCTATGTTTTGAATTTTTTTAAAAATGGAAACTCCACATCACCTTTGAGCCACCTGTTCCAGTTGTGTATCTGTGTTTGACAGAGGCAGCTGAGGTACCCCCGTCACTGCTTTGCACAGAAGGTGGTCCTTTATTTATTTACAGCAAAATCCTAGTTTGTTGTAAAACACTTGCACAGTGCTAGAGATGAATGCCAGTTTCATAAATCTGAGGCCCAATCTTTCAGACTTCGTCATATATATCATGCTTATTCCTTCAAGCCAAGGCAGGAACAGCAACAACTAAATAAGAGCAACAGAAAGTACATGTTTACTCAACATCTCTACACAGCCATTTCCTTAGCTCCCGTCCATGAATCTAAACCATGCTGATATATCAGAGACTATTCTTAATCAAGGCTCCAGGACTACATGGAGAAGATAAAGCATAGATTTTCATTTTTTTTTGGAGTCAGTGAGACCATGTTATTGAAAGGATTGTGCTTGAACATGATGAAAGTAAAACAGGATCTGAAGAATTTCTAAAAACCTTCCTCATTGTGAGTCAGCACAGAGAATTTGCTGGCATCTTTTTATTCTCTTGTTTTTATACCACCTCTTACAGATGTCATTTTAGAAGCAGTTGGACATTTTGCAGTGTGGCGTTTTTTCCCTGCAGTTTTTTTGGTAAAACTTCTTGTTTGTCTGATAGTACACAAACCTTTTGAAGATAATACAGGCATGCTGTGTACTCAGATCTTTAATGCTACTAAATGATGTATTCCATACTTTGAAGTTTACAAAATGGCTCTAGAAGCTGGGATTTAAATGCCCACCCTAGAAATAAGCTAGCATAGCTACATGCTTGTGATTCCTGTGCATTGCATGAGGATGATCAGTCGCTTCACAAAATAGCCTCAAATCCAGTATGCTTACCAGGAAACTAATGTTAATAACAGAATGAACAACTTGTCTTTCTCCATGAATAGCATAAGGCACCTGAGTGGTTGCAGAAGAGCAATGCATTTTTCCTCTTATTTTCTTTTCTTTTCTTTTCTTTCCTTTCCTTTCCTTTCCTTTCCTTTCCTTTCCTTTCCTTTCCTTTCCTTTCCTTTCCTTTCCAGAGGGTTTGCTGAAAGTGCCAGCACTGCTTCTGAACACTTTTTCTGTACCTCCAGATAGAGCATCGATTCAGTGGTTATGAAACAAGCAAGCCTGAAGGCCTGAAACTTCCTGCCCTAGGTCATTTGCCCAGTAGTGTGACTTATGGATTCAGATCTCTGGTAAAGAAGAAATACAATAACCTCAGAGATCCACAGACTCGGGGCTATTCTTACTTCTTGTCCTCTTGGCTCCACAAGTTTGGCATTATCATCTGGTAATACGTATGCACCTATGAATTCACCTTCTCCCTGCAGCTGTAAGACTTGAAAGTGAACCCTCTGCACCCCTAATGAGTGCAGCAACAGGTTCAGGACAAAAGGATGGACACTGACACCACTGTCCATGGGAAAATTTGGCATAGTTTGGGACATCACTGCTGTTCTTTCCAGTTTCAGCATCCCAACTCAGCCAAGAGATGTTTTAGCAGATGCGGAACTTCAGTTTTATGATATATAGGACCTCAAAGCTTCTCTGGGAGATGACTAGTGAATTGCAAGTGTTTTCAAGTTCAGCTAGCAACTGAGCAGATGTTTTCTAATCTGTAATTTTGAACCTTGACATCTTGAGATTTATCTATATATTGTATCTGGCACTGAGGGCCTTTCCTGTATATTCTCCTTATTGCAATTACCACTGAAACTGATGATAACTGCCCTTTTTATATCTTTAAATTCAATTCCTGCTAGCAGCCTTTTAATTAACTCTGATGTTCAGTAGACCAGTCGTCAGAGAAAGGCAAAAGGGGATCACAAAATTTCATTTTGCCCATGCTTACTCCTACTGAAAATTATGACTCAGCGGGAGAAGAGGAGGCCGATATGTAGCACTGAATGATTCATTACAAATATTTCAGAACTCTGACAGCACTTATCATTAAAGTTTTTATAAATGTGTTTCCTGAAGAGAATCCCATGGTCCAGATCTTTCAGTGTGGGCAGGCTCAGTTTCACCCAAAACAAAGGTGGGCAACAGCAGCTTCAAGCAAGCTCTGTAAGTCTTCCAAATTCCTAGTTTTCTTTGAGATAATCTTGAGAAATTTTGGATTTACGTCCATTTCCCCCAGGCTTTTAGGAATGGCAAGTAAAGACTGTATGTTTTGTAGGTGCAACTCAAAATGAATTCCTGGGGAATTTGGTAGTTGGAATGAAAACTTCTTGACAACTAGGAGAAGGTAGTTTATTTCTTATTGGACTAACTTGCACAGACAGAAGAAATAGTAAAATGATAATATACAGAAACTTTGTGTATTGAACAGAAGGCACAGATTTTAAAGCTGAAGGGAAAGTTGAGTTCCCGCTCTTGTGCAAACCAAAAATAAACATATCCTTATACCTGATAATTTTGCCATGACTCAAGTTTTTCTGCCCGACTCTTTTAACTGGAAGAACAGTAGACTTCTCCCAGATTATTTCATATTGTACCAGTTAAAATCTGCAGCAGCTGAAAGAAAGGAGTGATTTAGAATCTTCATTTAAAAGGAAAAAAAGATTAAGCAGAAAATGACTAATCTTGCATCACAAAAAGTGTAGTTGAGGTACTACCTGAATACTGACAAGCATCATCTTGTTCCAGGTGCCATCTGCAATTTCTTTACAGATAAAAAGCTGTGGGTGAAAACCTTCTTACAAGCACCTGCTGCAAGGGAGCTGCCCCAGCAAAAGCTGCCCCTGCTCTGAGTCAGCTTCATTTCAATATCCACACTATCAACAAAGCTGTCTTGAAGAAAGGGGTCACTGTGGAGGGTTCTCAGCAGTTCAATCCTCCCACTGTGGTCCATCACAGCTGAGCATTGCCTAATCCCTGATCACCAATACTGTTTAACATGAGCTTCCTGCTGCCCAGGTGTGTCTTTGGAGAAAACAAACATATGGATAGCATGACGTAGTTGCAGCTGAGAAACAACCTGATGGCTGAATGGTAGGAGAAAGAGCTGCATCTCTGGAGTTGTAAATCAGATTTGGGGCTGTAAATCAGCCCAGCTCTCTGGAAGAGCCTGTAGCTGCTTCAGCAGGGGCCAGCAATGCCCGAGCGAGCGGTGCTGCTGTGGCTCCTGCCTGCAGGTCTGTGGCCTTTCCTCAGAGCCGTGCAAGCCTTCACTGCTGCCCCGCCAGCAGCTCCCCTTGCCTTCCGCAGGCTGTCACTGTCACTCTCAGGCTGCTGTGGCCATGGCCTTGTCTCTGCCAACACCAACACCCTTGTTATGGTGGGCTCTCATGGAAAATGGTTTCCACCAGTGCAAGAATCACCCCTTCTCTCCCACTTTTCCTACTCCTTGACTACAGTTTCAGTTTGCAATATAGGAAAAATACTACCTGGGGTGATGAATGGAACAGATTGCCTTTTTTTCCTGTGTTTTCCATTTCATGTGCCTTTCTTAGCACAGCTTGCTGTTGTTCTTGTCCTGACCAGGCTGCAGCCCTGTCCCACCCTTAATTTGTTTTTCAAGGGACTGGTGTGGGCCTTGACTCTGTGAAGGCAATGTGTTTATAAGCTTTAAAAAACTTTTATTTGAATAAAGACCAGCCACAGCCCTCCTGTCAGCATTTTTGACTTGTCCAGGATGATCTGAAAAAAGTGTCTGAGCACAATTTTTGCAATGTGAGTGGCTGGCTCAGGAGCAATCACTTCCTAGCATAAACCTGTAAATACTACAAAATTAATTCTAGGGGAAAAAATAAAAAAAAGCTTGTTGCAAATAATTTGATAAGATACATAATTTCTCTCAGGAAAACTTTGCTGTACAGAAAACTGATATGCTTTCATTCACCTAACTGTAAAAAGGTGACATTTTTTTAAAAATTAGAAACTTTAATTATGTATGGCTTAGGCTGTCACAGGAAAAGAAGAGATACACGTATGGAAAATGAAGACTTTGACTATGCTTTTCTGTAGTGTTTCTACTGAAATAAAGTATGTTGTTTAGCATATGACTAACTCCCCAATTCCTTCCATAGGAAAAAAACGTGTAATATATATATAAAAACGTGTTCTATACCTTATTACCATACAATGTGTCTGTGATCGTGACTTCTGAAGTTGGAATAAAAAAGAAAAGAGACCTTTCTTAATTATCACTTGGTGTTAATATAAAAGCACCATAAGGAGCAGATGAAACAAACCATTTAAGTTAATATACACTTGTCAAGCAAGAAGCAGTACGATGGCATGACTCCAGTCTCTCAGAGGAAGGAATTTTTTTGTTCAGTGAAAGCTGATATCTCAGTGAGCCGCCCAGCACAAAAATAGGAAATGAAGCTAAGAAATGCAGAGCTCTTCCATTCCTCTCATCTTTTCTCTTTTCTCCCTGCACCAATAAATTGCTGTCTTTAATTTTATGGGAGTATAGAAAGAAGAAAACAAACCATAGCTTGTCATCAGAGCTTGACAAAACTAGAAATAAGTTTTCTTTTGTTGTCAACATACAATGACAATTGTCACAGTACTATTACAGGTATCAGCTCCCTACAAATATTTCTGTCCTATTATAGCTAAGCAATACTTAGGGGACAGAAAGCAGTTGAATGAAAACCTATCCCTTGCTAAAGGAACAAACAGTCAGTGGACTGCCAGCAAAGTCACGTAGCAGATTCTGGATGACATGCATGCCAGAGTTCATTTGGATCTCTCAAATTTAAAGGACAATGCTCTCTTGTGTGCCAGTCTGTATTTCATTACTTCATTAGGTAAAAATCAAACAAGGGCCCAATCCACTCTCAGCAGACTAGTCTAGTTCATAATTCCCTACTTCATACTTTCACTAATTCACAAATTCATTAGGTGGCAAAGGCAATAACTCACAAATTCACTCTCTCAGCCAGTGTACATGTTGCTCTCACTTTAGCTTAGTTGTACTGCTACTGCCATACATCAGGCTTTAGCATGAGCTGTGTGTTAGGCCAAAACCTGGGCAGGAGTCAAGTACTCACCCACACTCCACCACTTAGTATAGGCAAAAAGTCTGGTAAGTCCCACGCTGCAGTGGGTGAGGTACTGCTACTCTTCCTGCCTCACTGTGGGTGAGGGTAGGGGAAAGCTTTGAGCACTTCCATGGGAAAGTCTAGCATCACAGTTTATTATTAGATAACATGCTTTCAGCATGATGTTAGCACTGAATCTGGATGCATAAAACAAATAAAATACAGAAGAACAATACGATGATCCTGAGTTTCAACCCAAGATGCAATATGCCAGTTGCAGATGGTGCATAACCCATAAAAATCTCATACCAATGATATTTAGCAGTTTGTTCAATTCCTGGTACAGTCTTGACAGTCTGGTCAGTATCATGCCTGATAGAAACAGTCATTTGCTTTTGATAAGCAATTGTTTTCTTACACTTGTTGATAAAAATTTTCAGTTCTTCAGTCTGACAATGTACCATGTCTCATAATGTTCCTAAGGGTCCTGTCCAAGTTGTAAGATAGTATTCCAGCAGCAAAAATATGAATTAGATTTTTAGTTTCTATAAAGTCATCCTGTCATTACAGAAAACATCACAAAGCAAACCAAATGCATACACAACCCAATTTTTACTGAGGTACAACCATGCAGTGATCACACTTAGCCTAAACAGCAGTTACCTGAGGCCATATTATTTGTACAAGGGCCTTGTAGTTCTGAATTTTCAGGGCAGTACTGTTCGTGTTTTCCCCATTTTACATCCGTGAGTATAGATTAGGTTACCTTTGTTATCCACGTATTTGGGCCCTTGAACTGTCAGCCACATTCTATTGGCTACAATAACAGGGAATAGGGTGTGTAAATGGGTTCATTGTCACTTTCCCTACTTATGGCGTGGTGCTAAACAGACCCACCCAAGAGATTACTTTTGCTTGCTACTCCTAAGCTTTGAAAAATGGAGGTTATGATACTAGCATCGATCCAAGTAACAGGGTCCCTAACATCACAAGATTCCCATTATGGATCCAATGGGCTTGCAGTTCATATTCATTTATAATAAAGGTTTGCATGAGAACACAAGCAATGGCACTGCTGAAATTTGAAACAGATTTGTGAACACCAGCATACATTTCCTTGAAAATCTTCTGGAGTTTTCTCCAAGGGTTTAAGCTAATTATCAAAGTGTCGGTGGTTGCATCCTTTCAATTTATTATATCCAGGGTCTGATCAATTATAGCTTGTCTGCTTAATAGACTGGACACTTAATTATTAGTGATTTCTGAACTGATAGAAGCCAATGCTCCTGTGCCCAATCCAACTGTTCCTAATTCTCCACAAAGATTCCTAACTTTGCAGATGTTCTGGTGGGACAGCACTATTGTTCACATGTAAGTACTATCCATTATGAGCAATGGGATTATACTTGAGCTAATGTTGTCCCATCAAACCCAAACGGAACATCCAAAAACTTCAGAGGTAAAAACTGCAAATCGTTTTGGAAATCCTTGAGTAACTATTACTGCTGTAGTAGTGGGAATGGGAATCAGGGAAGTTTCAAACTTTGTACTGCCCCATGTGGCACACGACCTTGATGGCTACTTGGCTCACAGACTTACCATGAATTCTGATGGTTGTTTTCACAGCAGGCATCACCATTCCTTGTTGTGTTATCTGTTATTTCACATGTGTACAATTGTGCAAGAGGAAAAACTTACACAGAAGAGCAGGAGCTTCAGTAGTGTTGTGATTGTTTTGGGGGGTCCTTTATAATCTTTTAATGTCTCCACCCAAGTCCAGGCTGCCAGATTCTCAGAGAGATGTCTAAACAAATGTAAGGTATGGGCAGTTAGGTGGATATCTGATTCTTGCTACCTCACTAGTGGGTTTTGAGTATACTGGGCCTCTTACTCGACGTCATGGAATAGGTGTGCTTGATTATACCATCATCCACAGGTGCACTTGATTATCACATTGTGCACCAACATTTCTCTGAGTATCTGAGAATTCCTAATGGAAGCGTCAGGGTTGTTTGATATATGAAGGACACTGACTTTCTAGATGTTGTCAACATTCTCTCTCGTGACAACACCCCACCACAAGGGGTGTTAATGTAGTTCCAAGGAATAGGTACTGTACTTGCTAGATGGATACTTTCCACAGCAAACAGGACAAATGGTATCTTTCAATCATATGTCCAGGACATCAGTGGCTCCTTGGGAATGGGAAAAACCTATGACTTGGACTGTATTTACTCTGTAATGATAAATTTCACTTCCATTTCCTATATTCCTTTCCCTCAAACCCACTGCAAAGTAACCCAGGGTTTTCAGAGCAACAATTCCTGCCTGATGTCCTGGATGCCACACTGAGGTGTTCAAACTGTCCTGCTTCTGTTGGTTCAGCACAAGAGATTGTTCAGAACTTTTATACAGTGATTACCAGTTGCTGTCTGTCAGGGTATTAAGAATTGCATGGCCTCCCATAAATTTCTTCCCCAGTTAGTGAGACCATTTTTAAAAACAACCTGCTTCATCTTTCTCCTACACCACTACTCTGAGGTCAACAGAGTTAGTGCAAAGTCCACTTAACTCCATACCCAAGACAACATTTCTGTATTAATTTATTTTAAAAGTTACCTGACTGTACCTGTTGTGGCATTGGATGTGCAGCAAAACCTGGTGGCAAACCACTGCACAGGGGTCCTACACTCTACACCTAAAGGTACTGGTTTACCAGTACAGATAGGTTTAAGAATAGGTATTGGCAATGCAATTTTATGTTCCTTCCGTGGGTCAAGGGTTTAGTCCCTACCAGTCCTTAGTAAGCTGGTAACAGCTTTTCAAAAGTGGAATGATAGTGCTTATCACTGCCACGTGCACACATACACTGCCCAACAGTGACCTCCTGTGGCAATGGGAATGTTCCCAGTTCTTTCCACAAAACAGCAATGGTCAGACTGTTTAAAATGTGAACAAAAGGAGTAAATGTATATAGTGGAATCCCTGCCAGGTGGAAGCAAATTGCTCCCTATCTGCTTCTGGTACGTCATAGAATCATAGAACCAGAGAATACCAGGCTGGATGATACAACCTTTCTTGTCAAAAGCATTGTCTAGGCTAGATGGCCCAGGCACCTTGCCCAGCTGGATCTTAAAAGTATCCAGTGTTGGGGAATCCACTGCTTCCTGGGGGAGATCATTCCAATGGCTGATTGTTCTCACTGGGAAAAACGTTCCTCTTGTGGTGAAACAGAATCCCTTCAGGAGTAACTTTTACCCATTACCACTCATCCTTTCCATGGGATTCTTGTAAATATAGAATCTCCATCTTCTTTGTGGCCACCCTTCAAATACTAGAACATGGTGATAAAGTCTCCTGTAAGCCTCTTTTTCTCAAGGCTGAACAAACCTACTTCCCACTGAACAAACCCAGCCTCCCTTCATATATCAGGCTTTCCAGTCATTGGGTCATCTTAGTGGCCCTTGTCTGGACCCTCTCCAGCCCATCCACATCAGTTTTGCATACTGGGGACCAAAACTGAACAGTATTCCAGGTGTGGTCTGACGAGCACTGTATAGAATGGGGTAATGGCTCCTCTGCTTCTGCTGGTGATACCGTTTTTGATGTAACTCAGCATCCTGTTGACTTTCTCTGCACTGTTCACCCTTATTGAGCTGCTTGTCCACCAGGACCCCCAGGTCCCTTTCCACATAGCTGTTCTCCATCCAGGTAGATTCCAGTCTGTGCTGCACTCCTGGATCATGTTTTCCCACGTTCAAGACCTTATATTTGTCCTGGTTGAACTTCATAAAGTTCTTGCTAGGCCATTCTTCCAGCCTATCCAGGTGTTCCTGCAGGGCGTCCCTCCTTTCCGAAGGGTCCAATTCCCCACTCAATTTGGTGTCATTCACAAACTTCAACAGAGTAAAGAAATGCTGCTGGAGAGGAGAAACACAAGCCCTGCTGGCTGTTGAACTTCAAGGGCACAAGGCTGACCCTTCTCTGGAGATGGAGGGCAGAACAGCAACAGCACAGGTACCAATGGGATGGTGACAGGAGAAATGGGTGTTCATTATGTCCCTTCTGCTTCCAAAGAATTCCTCTCCATCCCCACACATGAGAGGTCTGGCCACAGCTTTTGTTGCAGCTCCTTATCCTCCTCTGGAGCCAGAGCCCTTTGTCCCTTACAACATGGTGCTAAACACTGCCTTTCCAGGTGACATGTGGTGCACTTGGTGAAGACTCTACAACTGACTCCAGATTGTGCAGGACCAAGCTGATCTGAGACAAGGATGCCAGGTTCAAGACCTGCAGTCCCTTCTGCTGCTCTTGGGTCTGCATGGGTACTGCAGGCTTCAAGGTGCTTTTCCTCCTTGCTGCCCCTGCAGGAAAACAAAGGCTCTGAAGACAGTGACCCTGGTGCTGTTTGTCTGTCTGTTCTTTCAACGAGTCTCTCTGCAGCTTGTACCTGAGAGTGGTGTTTGGGAGGGCTCTGTTCTGCCTTGGTCCACTTCCCCTGCTGTGACCAGAGGAGCCCAGCCAAGAGCAAAAAGCTGGTAACAGGGGTGTGCCAGTGTCCCCTGCTTCAGAGGAAGTGGGGGTTTAATGTCCCCAGGAGGGCTAAACCAGTTCTCTGAAGCTGAGGGAGAGGAAGTAGCCAATGTCACCTGCCCCAGCAGGTTGAGGAGCTTCTGGAGGACAAGGAGCATGTTCTAGGGTAGGGGATGTCTATCTGTTGCAGCCCTTGTAGTGCTACTGTGACCACAGAAAGAGGAGCAGGCATGACGCCATCTTAGACTGAGTTCCAAGCATAAGAAGAGCTTTGGCATATGTCTGACAGGTGCTTACCATGTGGGGCAGCTTGGTGGAGAATGCCTCCAGAGGAGGCAGCAGCGTGCCAGGCCTGTGTCTCCTTCCGTGTTTGTCTTCTTCAACAGCAGGGGGTGTCAGGGTTTCTTCAGGTCAAGGCTGGTTCTGCTGGCAGAATGCCAGAGCACACTGCATCTCACTCACAGCCTGTGGTCAGGGCTGTGAATGGTCACCCTCTGGTCACTCAGTGGCCACTGAGGCCATTCAGGCAACAGCAAGTGTCCCCACAGTCTGTGGTGTTGCACACAGCTGACAGAGAGCAGTGCTGAGGCAGAACTGGGCCTGTGAAGGTTTCAGCAAAGCCCTGTCTTGGCGTGAAGACTTGAGTCTTTGATCAGCACTAGAGTCCTGCTGCCCCAACCTTCTACATGGTGCCATTTCAGAAATTTGGCTGTGGGCAGAACTGCTTTGAGCCCAGGTGGACAGGGAGGGGTTTTTGGAGAGTCCCCCAAAGGACTGAGCAGTTCAGGGCTGGTGAAAAGGGAGAGAGTGGGGCAGAACATTCAGTAGGACCAGAGTTCAGGGAGGGGAACAAGCAGGAAAGCAGAGGAGAGCACTGTTGTTGATAGGAAACACTTGGCAACAGCAGCAGCTTCCCTTGCTCTTTGTGCCTTGCAGCCTTCCCTGTCTCTGCCGGAGCCACAGGCGCAGCAGGAGCTGTGAGGCCAGACTGGGCAGACGTGCACTGGATGAGAATGCTGTGCACCTGTCGGGTGCTTCTGAAATTGCAGCAGCCCGCCTCGAGACTGCTTTTAAAAGAAAAAGCTATGCACCTGTGGTTTCCATGGCTGTTTTCTAGAGGAACTGCCTTCCCATGCCTCTATTGCTCCCTTTTTCCTTGGCTTACAGAAAACAAGTTAAGAGAGGCACCAAGTGAAGCTCCAACCTTGAGACTTGTTTAGTCACCGTCACGCTTGCTACTGAAATTTGTTCACTCACTCTTGTATCAATAAAATCCATTGTCCCTTCTTTTGGGAGTGAAGTGCAGGACTCTACCCATAATGGTAGTACAAAGGCTGTTGCCAAGCTTGAAGCAGGCTGGGGTCCCAGGCTTTTCTGGACCTGTGAGGAAGGGCACACTGCAGAAGCCTTGACACAGAGCTTTCTCTCCTCTCTCCAACATGTATTCTCCTCTAGTTTCCTGTCATAACCAGGCAAAAGGCTGATGCTGCTGGAACAGGCCCTGTTTATGGCCACACTTCCTTTTCCTGTTGTCTCACACTTCCTGATAGAGGAAGAGAGTGCCATGGCGGGAATTAGAGTTGCCTTAGTTGTACCTTCCTCTCCATCCATGTCTTGGGTCCTCCTCAAGGGAGTACTGTAAAGAAAGGACTGTCTCAGCAGTCTGTGTTTACACACGCTGCTGTGGTCTGATCTCTGTGGCACTGCTCTGTCAGCAGTCGCACACCAGAGAGGAAAAGGCCACGACTTCACCTTCTCATTTCAGAAGGAGCCCTCTGGGTTTTTGAACTACCTTGGGCTGCAGGTGCTGGGCCACCATGGAACCTGAGCCACATTTCCTGCCTGTATTGAGTCAGGTCCCACAGGGATCCTCACAAAGAAGAGCGGAAGGTGTTGTGTCCGTTTTCTGTAGCAATAGATCCCATTTATTTTCCCCAGACTGAGTGCAAGGCCATTGTGCCGGGGATTCAAATGGGCAGGGGAGCACGGCTGGGCGGGTGGGAGGTGGCTCTGCTGGCAGCTGGCAGCACTTGGCACATAGGGAAGGCAGGATGGCAGATGGGGCAGCACAGAAACAGCTCGGTGTGATGGTCAGGGAACACAAATAGTCGAATGGAATAGATGAGACTGCTCTTGGCACTGAGGAAGCACCAGGAAAGGAAGCCCTGTCATTAGAGAGTGGGTGGGGGTGGGAGGGGGTTGGAAGCCCAGAGAGGTTTTGTCTGGAGAGACACAAAAGGCCAAATTGCCAAAACTAAAGTCAAGGACAGCTCCCGCTCTGTCAGTCAGAACCAAGTTCAAGTCAAGTGCTGTTCAGCCAAAGGAGAGGCAGTAGCTGGCCTCACCTGTCCTGGGAGGATGAGGAGCTTCTGCAGGACCAGGAGCACATTTCAGGGGAGGGAAAGTCTGTGAGGGAAATGCCTGAGTGGTATCGTCCTTGGTTTATGGGGGCCTTGTTCTTGTTCCCATCCCAGTCTTCCCATTCAGGGTCCTGGGTACTCTGAGAACAAGTGCTCTTACTATTAAAGACTGAAGCTGAGGAAGAATTAAGTACCTGAGCTTCTTCCTCATACTTGTCGCTATGTTTCCCCCCATATCCAATAAAGTTTTGGAGCAAATTAGCTCAAATTTGGAGAAAACAAGATAAGTTGTGAAAATGTTGGGGAAAATCAGTGGCAGTTAGGGTGAAATTGAGAAAGTTGTGGAAGTTGTGAGGAAAATAAAGGGGAAATTCAGGGAAAAGGGGTAAAATTAGGGAAGATTGGGGCAAAGTGGGATGGAATTAGGGGAAATCTGGAAAAAGTAATAAAAATGAGGAGGAAAATACAAAAAATTTGGTAAATTGGGAAAATAAATTGCAGTTAGGGGAAATGAGGGATATATTCAGAGAAAATTAGGAGAATTTGGTTGAATTAGGAAAAATAGAGGGAATTGAGGAAACTTTGGGGAAATTGGGGGAAAATGAGATATGTTAGGGGAATCAGGAAAAATGTATGGAAATTTAGGGAAGTGTAGGGGAAATAAAGGAAAATGGGGCAAATGGGGCAAATTGAGGGAGATTAGGGAAAATTCTGGGAGAATAAGAAGAAATTTAGGTGCAAAAGGTCAGAAAAAGGAAAATTAGGGGAAATTGAGGGAAAATTACCAAAATGAGGGAATTGGGGGAAATTGGGGAAAACAAAATTTGGCAGTAATTTGGGGAAATCAAGGGGAAAACAAGGAAATTTGGGGCAAATTGCAGGAAAAAAAGAGGATATTTGGGGAAAAATTAGGAAAATTTGGGAAAATTAGGGGAAACCAAGGAAATTCAGGACAAATTAATGGAAATATGGGGAAAGCAGGGGGAAAACAAGGAAATTTGTGGCAGATTGGGGCACATTTAGGAAAATCAGGGGAAAACCAAGGAAAATTGGGGGGAAATCGGGAAACTTTGGGAGAAATAGGGAAAATTAGGTGAAATTCTGGCACCTGGGTCCTCTATAAGGCATCTAATGGAATTGATTTGGTCTGGATGCCTGGGTGCCCCTGGCTATTCTTAGGTGAGCTATGGGGGTCGAGGGGGGGAAGGGGGACCTGTAGGGCCAGCCCCATAAATGGTTATGAGGTGAAGGTGCCCCACAGCCCCACTGGCGTCACAAGNGGGCCCCTGTAGGAGCTGAGGGGGTTATGCTGTGGGTCTGGGGGATCCTATGGGTCTGGGGGAGCCCTATGGGGATTCTGTGAGGCTAGGAGTGGGTTGTATGGAAAGCCTATAGGGCTGGGAGTGGTTTGTGGTAAAGGGGGGAACTATGGGAACTATTTCCTATAGGGAAATACATAGAGGTCCTATAGGGCTGGAAGTGGGTCCTATAGGACCATGGGACTAGGGAGGGGTGTCTGGGAGTGGGTTCTGTGGGGCTGTGGGCACTTACAGGGGTCCTGTGGAAGGGAAGTAATGGGAACCCTGTGGAGCTGAGAAGGGTTCCATGCATGTTCTATAGGGCTGGAGTGGTGTCCTATGGGGCTGGGGGAGTCCTATGGAGCTGCAAGTAGGTCCTATGAGGTAAGGGGAAGCTATAGGGTCCCCTAGGAGTGAGATATGGGGGTCTTATGGGGCTGATGGAGCTTTATAGGTCCATAGGGGTCACTGGACCCTATGGGGCAGTGAAGGTCCTGTGGGACTACAGAGTAGAGGGAGGGCCCTATGGATCTGGGGAGTGTACTGTAGATCCACAGGGGTCACCGTGTCCCTATAGGGCAGTAAGGTGGCCTTGAGGTCCCCCGTCTGTCCATGCCCCCCCCCTCCTGGTGACGCAGCTGCGGGGGGGAGGGGGGGATATAAGGGGGGTCCCCCAGCCAGTCCCTGCAGACCCAGGGGCAGGTGGGGCAGGGGGCACTTGGAGCACTGTGAGGGTCTGGGAGGGGGTTATGGGGGAACTGGGGGCAACTGAAAGGGACTGGCAAAGAACAGGGAGGAACTGGGAGGGAACTGGGAGGGTCTATGGGTGAACTGGGAGGGACTGGGAGGGTCTGTAGAAGAACTGGGAGGGTCTATGGGGGAACTGGGAGGGACTGGGATTATACTGGGAGGGACTGGGAGGATCTATGAAGGAACTGGGAGGGTCTTTGAGGGAGACTGGGATGATACTGGGAGCATCTGTGGGGGAACAGGGTGGGACTGGGATGATGCTGGGAGAGTTTATGTGGTAACTGGGAGGGGCTGGAATGATACTGGGGGAGGGGGGAGGGTACTGGACAAATCCTTGGGGGATACTGGGATTTACTGAGCAGTACTCTGTGTGTGTGTGTGCATGTGTGTTTATGTGTCTGTGTCTGTGTGGTGGTGTACTGGAGAAGTACTGGTGGGAGGATACTGGGATAAAATCGGGCATATTGGGATATACTGGGGCATACTGGGACATACTGGGGGGGGTGTTGTGTCCCGGACCAGGACCGGAACCGCCCTGAGTGTGCACTGTCATCCCCTGACTCGGAGACCACAGAGAGAGGTGGGGCTTAGTGGAAGGAACTGAAGGTATCTGGGGAGACTGGGGGTGACTGGGAGGGTCTGAGATGATACTGGGAGGGTCTGTGGGGGAACTGGGAAGGACTGAGAGGGATGCAGGAGTACTGGGGCATACTGGGATGTGCTAGAATGGGGTAAAGGGCAGGCAGTGTGAGGCCCTGCAAGGAACAGGGAGCACAGGGGAGAGCACTGGGACTTCCAAGGAGGAATTTAGGATGGAGATGAGGACAACTGGCAGGAACTAGGAGCACTGGAGAAGAGTGGGAGAAGATGAGATCCCCAAGGATGGACTTTGGATGGGGCTGACTGGGAGCACTGGTGAAGAACTGGGAGCACTGAGAGGGAGCTCTAGATGATGGAACCACTGAGGATGGACTTGGCATGGGCCAGCTGGGAGGAGTGGGAGCATTGTAGAGGAACTGGGAGCACTGGGGAGGAATGAAGGAGTTGGGTTGACCAGGAGGAAGTGGTAGACGTGGAGAAGAACAGGGAATGATGGGTTCACCAAGGAAAGAGCTTCAATGGGGTCATCTGGGAGGAACTGGCAGCACTTGGAGGGTCTGATCCCTCCTATGCTACCCAGCCCCATCCAGCGCCACCATGCCTGATGTGGAGATGGCCGAATTTGGGGAGGCCGCCCCCTATCTCCGCAAGTCAGAGAAGGAACGGTTGGCTGCCCAGACCCGCCCTTTCGACCTGAAGAAGGACATCTTCGTCCCTGATGAGAAGGAGGAATTTGTCAAGGCCACCATTGTCAGCCGTGAGGGCTCCAAGATCACTGCTGAGACCGAGCATGGCAAGGTGGGGGCACCCCAGCCACACCTGGGACACCAGAACCTCAAAATAGCAACTCCATTCCACATGGGACACAAAGAACCCAACCCACCATCTCTAGAACGCAAGGAACATCTAGACCCCAACATGCCTTCTCCAGCACCCACTGGATGCCCAGACCCCACAGCATCTTTTCTAGAACCCAGGAAATATCTAGACCCTGATCCACCTTTCCCAGAACCCATTGGACAGCTAGACCCCATTCAACCTCCACTATCACCCCAGAGACACCCAGAGCCCAAACATATTCTCTATCACTTGAGGGACACCTAGACCTCCTCTGGCTCTCAAGGGAACACCCAGATGCCCAGCTTCCAGCCCTATGGGAGGCAACAACTGGGGCAGCTCCTTGCCCTGTGCGCCTTCCCCATGGGGTCCTCCTTACCTTGAGCAGACAGTGACGGTCAAGGAGGACCAGATAATGCAGCAGAACCCCCCCAAGTTCGACAAGATTGAGGACATGGCCATGCTGACTTTCCTCCATGAGCCCGCTGTCCTCTACAACCTCAAGGACCGCTACGCCTCTTGGATGATCTATGTAAGTTGGGAGCCCATGAGGTTCTTCAGATCCCATCCAGAACTCGGATGCCCATTCTGTAGACCCCTTGGGCCACACAGACCCAAGATGTCCCTTCTCCAGATATAATGGTAACCCATAACTGGGATGATCCTTCTTCAAACCTCTTGAGCCACCCAGATCTAAGATATCCCAGACCCCTTGGGCCACCCAAAACCAGGATGTCCCTCCTCCAGATCGCATGGGCCACCCAGAACTGGGATGTCCTCTCTCCAGACCTCTTTGGTCCCCCACACCCAAGATGTCCCATCTCCAGACCACAGGGGTCACCTAAACCCAAGATACCACCTAGACACAAGAGGTCACTTCTGCAGACCCCCTGCACCACCTAGTTGGGCAGCACCTCCTGACTCTGACCCACCTGTTCCTTTCTCCAGACCTACTCAGGGCTCTTCTGCGTGACTGTCAACCCCTACAAGTGGTTGCCTGTCTACAATGCCGAAGTGGTGGCTGCCTACCGGGGAAAGAAGCGGAGTGAAGCTCCACCCCACATCTTCTCCATCTCTGACAATGCCTACCAGAACATGCTGACAGGTAGGGACCTTCTGCAGGGACCCCATATCCCTTGATCCTTTTTTGGGGAGCAGATGGGGGGTAGAGCCAAGGTGGGCTTCAGAATCTAATGTTTCTTCTCCTCATCCCACCAGATCGGGAGAACCAATCCATCCTCATCACGTGAGTGATCTCATCTGTAAACATTGTCTTAGTCCCGCTCACAGCCAAGACCCTCCCACCTGGCACATAGCCCCTCCCCTTCCCCCTTGAAGTCATGCCCACTTGCATGGCCAACCCTTTATCACCATCTGGACTTGTCTGTGGAGGTCCATTATTCACCCCTCCCCAGTGAGTCCTCACCCCCAGCACCATAGCACCAGTATACAACCATTGCTCTCCTTGGCTTCAGCGGAGAATCCGGGGCGGGGAAGACAGTGAACACCAAGAGGGTCATCCAGTACTTTGCCGTCATCGCTGCCATTGGTGACCGTGGCAAGAAGGAGACAGGGGCCCCGGGCAAGGTAAGGGCACTGGGTGGGGAATGACACCCTGGGGTGTGGCCAACATTCTGCTCCCTGTCTGTCCAACCAATAACACAATCAACCACCCAAACAATTACCCAACCAAACACCCAATAATCCAACCAATAATCCAACCAACTAACCAACCAACCATCTATCCAACCTTCCATTCATCTGTCCCATCCCCATCCACCCAACTAACCATCCCTGCATCCACACATGGAATCAACCCACATCCCTGTCCATCAACCCAACCACTCACGCAAACCTTCATGGATGTCTGTGTCCTCCCATCCATCCATCCATCCATCCATCTCAACCTCACACCCTACATCCCCTGACCCTTACTGTGAGAGCCCCCCTGACACTATCCCACCCCACCAGGGCACCCTGGAGGACCAGATCATCCAGGCCAACCCTGCCTTGGAAGCCTTCGGCAATGCCAAAACTGTCCGGAATGACAACTCATCCCGATTTGTGAGTGTTGGGGTTGGAGTCTGTGAGGAAGAGTCTATGGAGTGGAGTCTGTGGGGAAGGGTCTATGGGTTGGGATGTTCTGGGAGAAGGTGTCCACCTCCGCCTCCTTCCACTACTCTTCCAGGGGAAGTTCATCCGGATCCATTTCGGGGCCACTGGGAAGTTGGCATCGGCTGACATTGAGACCTGTGAGTAGGTTGAGGGCTCCATGAGAGGACATCTAGTTGTCCATCATCCCTCCCTCTATCCATCTCTCCTTCCACCTGCCCATCCTTCTCCTCATTCTACCATCCATCTACCCTTCCACATCCTCAAGCCTCCCTCCATTCATCCATCTAACCCTCTATCTCATCCCAACCTCCACCCATCTTCTCTTCATCCCCACCCCAGACCTCCTGGAGAAGTCCCGTGTCATCTTCCAGCTGAAGGCTGAAAGAAACTACCACATCTACTACCAGATCCTCTCCAATAAGAAGCCAGAGCTACTGGGTGAGCCATGCTCCCAACCCACCTGCAAATACCTGACCCTGCACCCTTTTTGGGCCTGTCCCAACCCCTTTTTCTCCTTTCAGACATGATGCTGGTAACCAACAACCCCTATGACTATGCCTTCATCTCCCAAGGAGAGACCACAGTTCCATCCATTGATGATGGAGAGGAGCTCCTGGCCACAGATGTGAGATGGGAGGCCACCAGGCAGTGTGTATGTGTCTCTGTTGGCTGGAGAAGATCTTGACCACAGTTTTGCTCCACAGAGTGCTTTTGATGTCCTGGGCTTCACCCCGGAGGAGAAGAACTCCATCTATAAACTGACAGGTGCCATCATGCACTTTGGCAATATGAAGTTCAAGCAGAAACAACGGGAAGAGCAGGCAGAACCGGATGGCACAGAAGGTTGGGTCCAACCAATGTTGAGGTGGAAACTGGGGTGAACCCCATGATCCTTCCAGGTTCATATTTTCGCTTCTTCATTCTCAGAGGCAGACAAGTCAGCTTACCTAATGGGGCTGAACTCGGCTGATCTTCTCAAGGGGTTGTGCCACCCTCGGGTCAAGGTGGGCAATGAGTATGTCACCAAGGGGCAAAATGTCCAGCAGGTGAGTAGGACATCCCCAAAACCTCCTCCTTTTGGGGCGACATGGTGCCATCTCCAGGAAGGAGGACACCAAGAGACCCCTCTCACTAGTGGGATGTCCCTCTTCCAGGTGATTTATGCCGTCGGAGCCTTGGCCAAGGCCGTGTATGAGAAGATGTTCAACTGGATGGTGACCAGGATCAACAACTCGCTGGAGACCAAGCAGCCAAGGCAGTACTTCATTGGTGTGCTGGACATTGCTGGCTTTGAGATCTTTGATGTAAGCCCTGGTTGACTCTGTTTTGTATTGACCCCACTGGGTGTTGAGTTAACCCTACTGGATGTTCAGATGACCTTGTTTTCATTTGTGTTGACTCAGCTGGGGCTCAGGTTGACCCCACTGAACATATTAGGTGTTCTGTTGGCCCCATTGGTCATCTCCTCTCTCCTTTCCCAGTTCAACAGCTTTGAGCAACTCTGCATCAACTTCACCAATGAGAAGCTGCAGCAGTTTTTCAACCACCACATGTTCGTGCTGGAGCAGGAGGAATACAAGAAGGAGGGGATCGAGTGGGAGTTCATTGACTTTGGCATGGACCTCCAAGCCTGCATCGACCTCATTGAGAAGGTACCACCTCCCCCAGGGCCTCATGAGGTTGGGGAAGGGCCCTTTCAGTTGCAGCTTCACAGGAATCCCAAAATTTTTCCAGTTGGGTTATGCTTGGTGTTCACTGTAGCCAACAAGGTCTTTTCTTCCCAGCCCATGGGGATCATGTCCATCCTGGAGGAGGAGTGCATGTTTCCCAAGGCCTCGGACATGACCTTCAAGGCCAAGCTCTTTGATAATCACCTGGGCAAGTCAGCCAACTTTGGGAAGCCACGCAATGTCAAGGGGAAGCCAGAGGCCCATTTCTCCCTTGTCCACTATGCTGGCACAGTGGACTACAACATTATCGGGTGGCTGCAGAAAAACAAGGACCCCCTCAATGAAACAGTCGTGGGGCTCTACCAGAAGTCAGCCCTGAAGCTCTTAGCCAACCTCTTTGCCAACTATGCCGGGGCTGATGCACGTAAGTGGCACCCCCTTCCTTAGCATCTGGGATTCTCCCCACCCTATCCCTGACCTATCTCATTCTTTCTTCTTCTCCAACAGCCGTGGAGAAGGGGAAAGGAGCTAAGAAGAAAGGTTCCTCTTTCCAGACTGTCTCTGCCCTGCATCGGGTGAGAGTCCAAGGGTTATTGGTGGACCCCAGGATGTGTGGGTGTGGAAAACATGTCCTAGGGCAAGGGATGACCCTTGGTGGGACAGGTTGGGGGAGTGTCTTCATTCCCTTCATCACATCCTCCTTCATCTTTCAGGAGAATCTCAACAAGTTGATGACCAACCTGCGGTCTACCCACCCTCATTTTGTCCGCTGCATCATCCCCAATGAGACCAAGTCTCCTGGTGAGCCAATCCCTGAGGGTTGATCCAGAGGACACTGCTGGGCCCTGGCCAAAGGTGGTGGTGGGGAGCAGTGCTGTGGGGCAGGCCTTGACTTACCAGTCTTGATGACCCACCAGGTGTGATGAACAACCCCCTGGTAATGCACCAGCTCCGCTGCAATGGGGTGCTGGAGGGCATCCGCATCTGCCGCAAGGGCTTCCCCAATCGCATCCTCTATGGGGACTTCCGCCAGCGGTAGGCACAGAGGAGAAACTGTGGGGATGGGGTAGACAACCCCACTGGGGCTGATTTCAGGGTTTTCCTGTCCTCTCTGTTCACCAGGTACCGCATCCTGAACCCTGCTGCCATCCCTGAGGGGCAGTTCATTGACAGTCGCAAGGGCGCCGAGAAGCTCCTGGGATCCCTTGATATTGACCACAACCAGTACAAATTTGGACACACCAAGGTGAGGTCTCTTGTTCTCTATTCTTGTAGTCCCACCATCCACAAGGTTTTCATGGTGGGACCAGATGGACTCTTATGGTACACCCACATACTTGTCCACCTGCCCATCTGAGCTCCCTCCATCCACGCCACCACCCCTCCCTCCACCACACCTCCAAATCCCAGAAGAACTTATCTGTTGGAGACAATCTCTCCTCAAAGGTCTTCTTCAAGGCTGGGCTGCTGGGGCTGCTGGAGGAGATGCGGGATGAGCGACTGGCCCGGATCATGACCCGTTTACAGGCCCAAGTCCGTGGTTTCCTTTCTCGTCAGGAGTTCAAGAAGATCCTAGAGCGCAGGTGGGTAGTGAGATGGAGATGGTATTACATCCATGTTAAGTGGAAGCCCCTGGTGACCCACATCTTGCTGTGCCTTCTCCAGGGACTCGCTGCTGGTGATCCAGTGGAACATCAGGGCCTTCATGGGGGTGAAGAATTGGCCTTGGATGAAGCTCTACTTCAAGATCAAGCCCTTGTTGAAGAGCGCCGAGACAGAGAAAGAGATGCAGGTAGGACAGGGCCATGGGAAGTGAAGGTGGATGGAGCTGCAGATAAAGAGAGGAAGTGGTATGTGGGGCAAAAAGGAAGAAATGAGACTTACATGGCTGGCACCTTTGTGCCTCCCACAGAACATGAAAGAAGAGTTTGGGCGGCTGAAGGAGGCCCTGGAAAAGTCAGAAGCCCGGCGGAAGGAGCTGGAGGAGAAGATGGTCTCCATGCTTCAGGAGAAGAATGACCTTCAGCTCCAAGTGCAGGCTGTGAGTGACCTGGGTGTCCTCCTGGCCCTGTGCTCCTTTTTCATTCACCTCAAGCCAACCTTCCCCATTCCAGGAGCAAGACAACCTGGCTGATGCTGAGGAGCGCTGTGACCAACTGATCAAGAACAAGATCCAGCTGGAGGCCAAGGTGAAGGAGATGACAGAGCGGATGGAGGATGAGGAGGAGATGAATGCTGAGTTGACAGCAAAGAAGAGGAAGTTGGAGGATGAATGCTCAGAGCTGAAGAAGGACATTGATGACCTGGAGTTGTCGTTGGCCAAGGTGGAAAAGGAGAAACACGCCACTGAGAACAAGGTGAGGGTGGGGAGAAGCCTTGACATCAAACTGTGGGGAATTGAGCTAACTCAAGCCAAAAGGAATAGGTTTTGTGAAGACCCAAGGTTGGTTGGGTTGCCAAGAATCAAGGCTGTTTGGGATGACAAATTCAAGTCTGGACGAGTTGGGTCATGAAGACCCAAAACTGCTTGGGTTGGGTTATGATGATCCAAGGCTGGTTGGATTGTATCACCAAGACCCAAGGCTGATTGTGTTTTCCTGCATCTCCTGACTTAGACCCAGCTTACCAAGAGCAAGAACAACCTCTTGTCTCTTGTCCTACCTCTGGTACCAAGCTGGAGGCCTGATATTTCTCCTCCTGCAGGTCAAGAACCTCACAGAGGAGATGGCCGGGCTGGATGAGATCATTGTCAAGCTAACAAAGGAGAAGAAGGCCCTGCAAGAATCTCACCAGCAAGCGCTGGATGACCTGCAGGCAGAGGAAGACAAGGTCAACACCTTGACAAAGGCCAAAGTCAAGCTGGAACAGCAAGTGGATGATGTGAGTATAGGCCACTCCCACCACGGGCACATAGCTGGTCCCTTGGGGTGCAGATGTCCTTCTAGGGTGTGTGTTTGTGGGGGCTGAAAGGTGTGTCTCTTCTTCACTTGCAGCTGGAGAGTTCACTGGAGCAGGAGAAGAAGATCCGGATGGACCTGGAACGGGCCAAAAGGAAGCTGGAAGGTGATTTGAAGCTGGCTCAGGAGAATATAATGGACCTGGAGAATGACAAGCAACAATTGGATGAGAGGCTGAAAAAGTAGGGGCCTGTGCACTTGCTTGTCCTTTACCTATAACACCTCTCTCTGCTGAGCATTCAGGAGAATGACTGCCTGGTGTTTCTTCCCACACCCAGGAAAGACTTTGAGCTCAATGCCCTTAATGCCAGAATTGAGGATGAGCAAGCAGTTGCAGCCCAGCTCCAGAAGAAGCTCAAAGAGCTTCAGGTGAGGTGGGCTTCAGCTTGGGGGTCAACCGGAAGGAAGAACTGGCCCTCCCCATTTTCTTCTTCACATCTTTTTGAGAAGGACCTAAATCAGTGTGCCACCCACCCGAGGTCAGAAGCTCATGGCAGGTCCCTTGTCCCAGAACCTCTCCGTCATTTATTGCCTTGAAATGACTCATGGGCTCCTGGGCAGGTTGGCTTTTGTGGGGGGTGAGCTGAACCAATGGGTCTGGGGTACTCAAGGTAGGGGGAGAATCTTGGGTAGAATCATCTGAGCTAAGCAGACCATCTGGATTGAATCACATTCCAATGTCCTTAGAGAAGTTTGTGCTGAGCTGTCTGATACACTTAGCTCTAGGACTGGTTGAGTTGAATGTCCTCAAGACTAGTTGAGTTGAAGAATCTCAAGATAATTTGAGAAGGTGGAGCCTTCAAATAAAGCCAGGTTGGTCTGGAGAACTCAGATCTTGACTGGGTTGAAGAGAACTGGATGAGATTGAGCCTGGTTGAGGTGAAGGGTCTACAGCTGTCTGGGTTGAGCTGAAGAGTCTACAGTTGGTTGGGTTGACTTGAATTAACTTAAAGACTCTCCAGCTTGATTGGCTGAGTTGAGTGGAGGAGTTGGGTGAAACCATGTCTGCTGAAAACATGTTCATCCCTGGAGCACAGGCGCGGATTGAGGAGCTGGAGGAAGAGCTGGAAGCAGAGCGGACAGGCAGAGCCAAGGTGGAGAAGCTACGCTCAGACCTGTCACGGGAGCTGGAGGAGATAAGTGAGCGGCTGGAGGAGGCAGGTGGTGCCACATCGGTGCAGATTGAGCTCAACAAGAAGCGGGAGGCAGAATTCCAGAAGATGCGGCGGGATCTGGAGGAGGCCACACTACAGCATGAGGCCACGGCTGCTGCGCTGCGCAAGAAGCACGCTGACAGTGTTGCTGAGCTCAGTGAGCAGATTGACAACTTACAGCGCGTCAAGCAGAAGCTGGAGAAGGAGAAGAGTGAGCTCAAGCTGGAGCTGGATGACGTTGGCTCCAACATGGAGCAACTGATAAAGGCCAAGGTAGGAAATAGGTCTCCAGCCATGAAGGGACAACACTTCCACTGCCCTCTCAAGGTTCCCTTTCATCTTCCTGCCCTTCCTGTTTGTAGGCCAACCTGGAGAAAATGTGCCGCACCATGGAAGATCAGATGAATGAGCACCGGACTAAGTCCGAAGAGGCTCAACGCATGGTCAATGATCTCACCACTCAACGAGCCAAGCTCCAGACAGAAAATGGTGAGGGGCTTGCTCTTCCCTAACCCTGTTGCCTGTCTCTTGCCCAGTGTGGCGGCTTTGGGATGTGTCCAGCAAGGGATTATCGACCATTCCACTTCACAGGTGAGCTCTCCAGGCAGCTGGAAGAGAAGGAAGCTTTCATCAACCAGATGACTCGAGGGAAACTCACCTACACACAACAGCTGGAGGACCTCAAGAGGCAGCTAGAGGAAGAAGTCAAGGTAGGACTTTGTTGAGGAGGGTCAGTGGGGCTGAAAGACACCTCCAGTGCTAAGGATGCGGTTGGTTTGGGATTGAGAGGTGCATCATGAGCCTACCCTCACAGTAGGAGAAAAAGCATTGAGGGTCCTCAGAAGTTCAGTAAGGTTGGTGGGTTACAAAGAGGTTGGGTTGGGTTGGGTTGGTTGGTAACTAGGTTGTTTGAGTTGGAGAATGCCAAGATGGCTCAAGTTGATGTGGACCCAACTTCTCACCTCATATCTCTCTCCCCTCCCAGGCCAAGAATGCACTGGCCCATGCCCTCCAGTCGGCCCGCCATGACTGTGACCTTCTGAGGGAGCAGTATGAGGAGGAGACAGAGGCCAAGTCAGAGCTCCAGCGCGCACTCTCCAAGGCCAACTCTGAGGTGGCACAGTGGAGGACCAAGTACGAGACAGATGCCATCCAACGCACTGAGGAGCTGGAGGAGGCCAAGTGAGTCATCTTCCCATGCGGGGACCTTCTATGGGGCAGGAAAGAGTGCCCTTCC
The DNA here is from genome assembly GCA_013397915.1 of Daphoenositta chrysoptera. NCBI lineage: Eukaryota > Metazoa > Chordata > Aves > Passeriformes > Daphoenositta > Daphoenositta chrysoptera. The sequence continues at coordinate 743 of VZRO01001103.1, read as the reverse complement.
ACTGTAGAAGGACCCTGAGAATGTATAGGAACCTGGAGATGGTAGAGGAGATCCAGAGCAGAGCCTCAGCCAACAAGTGGGTGGAAGAAGGTTTGGGTTGACCCACTTGGTTCCTGGGTCACCACAGCCAGGTTTTCTCCCGGGGCAGGAAGAAGCTGGCCCAGCGGCTGCAGGAGGCTGAGGAAGCAGTGGAGGCGGTTAATGCCAAGTGTTCTTCCCTGGAGAAGACAAAACACCGGCTGCAAAATGAGATTGAAGACCTCATGGCAGACCTGGAGCGGTCAAATGCAGCAGCTGCTGCATTGGACAAGAAGCAGAGAAATTTTGACAAGGTGGGAGGAGCAAGAAATGGTGGAAGGAGAAGGGTGGGAAGGAGGTAGTGAGATGTGGGTCCAATGAATCAAAGAAAGGCAGGTGAAGAAGTGTAGAAAAAAGGTGAACAACTTTCAAGGGCCAGGTTTTAGCAGAGCTTCAAGTCCCTACCAGGAGAGTATCGGATAAAGGAGGAGGAGGATGGAAAGAAGGTTCTTCACGGGCAAAGCAGCAGCTGAACAGGTGGTGTCCCCATAGATCTTGTCTGAGTGGAAGCAGAAGTTTGAAGAGTCACAAGTGGAGCTGGAAGCATCACAGAAAGAGGCCAGGTCCCTCAGCACTGAGCTCTTCAAGCTGAAAAATGCCTATGAGGAGTCGCTTGATCACTTAGAGACCTTAAAGAGGGAAAACAAGAATCTCCAAGGTGAGAC
>VZRO01001101.1:154596-186643 GCA_013397915.1 Daphoenositta chrysoptera | reverse complement strand
CGGGCAGGCCCGGGGGCTCGGCTCCGCACACCGAGCTCCACCCGGACCGGCCCGGACCGAGCCCGCCTGCTGCCTCACCGCCCCGCCGGTCCCGCCGAGCCTAGAGGATTATTTTATACCAAAGCGAAACCCGAGGTGTGGTTTTCCAGCACGAGGAAGGCTTTAAAAGAATATTTCCATCCGCAGGCTGCTGCCCAATGCCTGTACCCCTCAAAAAGGCACACGAAACTCCCCAATGCACACCCCACGCATCCACCCCACAGATCTCCTTTGCTCAGGGAAACGCTGCCCTGGGCGACGGCACCAAGCCAGTAACCAGCCTCGGGCCAAGTGATGAGCATTTCAGGTCTTCACTTAGTTAAACTTTTCACATATAGATTTTAAGTGGGGATAGAAACAGACTGAGCGCTACAGAACAGGAGAAAAGGAGGGAGCTGCACAGAGGCATCGGGCAGTGTTACTGGCCAAAGCAGATGAAGACCACAAAAGCAGCAGCATCCTTCTCCTCCTCACTCCCCAACCAGCAAGCCCATCCCTCACTGACACAGACAAGAACACAACACTGTAGGAAATTCAGCACAGGACAAACAGATCTTTGCACTGTCTGGATTTCATCAGCTCTAAAGCTGAGGCCAAGGCTGGCAGATAACAGGACAGCCAGGAAAAGAGCTCTTCCTGAAAAGGGCCACCTTTGACAACCCCTGAGTCCGCCATTGCTCACTAGAATCTGCTCTTCAAGACAAGAAGCAGCAGGAATGAGAGAAATCCTTGGGTTTCTCTGGTAGGAGAGACCGTTTTTTGGCCAATAGCATGAGAAATGCAAGGAGCCATCTTGTTTCTGAGAACTTGACCTTTTCATAACAATTTGAAAAACAAAATATTAGCATAGCATATGATTTTGATAATAACAAACACATAAATTTGCAGAACAGCCCTTTCAAACAGAAGCAGCTTCATGACTCTCACTCATCAAAAGGCAACTTGCAAATTTAATGAGTAATTCCTGACTAGCAGCATTCTCATCTCTTCAAAAGAACAAAAGACACAAGGTTTCAAAAAATACATCCCATGATTTGTTCTCCTTAAAACATGAAATGGACCTGAAGAATCTCATGGACACAGAAAAAAACCCCCATAAACATGAAAGTTGCAAAAGTGTATACAATATTTTAGACAACTCCATTCATAAGATCAATTGTGATTTCAATCAGGTGAAGCACTTTCATTACTGACAGGCTGTTTCAGTACCCTATTTGCATGGCTCTTTATTTGCAACTTAACTGCTAATACAGTTTCACATCCTTCAAAGTGCAGACACTTCAGAGTCATCTTCAGTTCAATCACTTTCTTAAACATCTAAAAAGAGCACTTAAGTTTTCTTGTGCAAAAAAGCAGCTGCCACTAAGAGAACAAATCTGATGTGATCACTTTAAAGCCACATACCACCACACTCGGGAGAGGAAGCAATAATTACAGATATGGCAGAGGCTCTAGAAACATCAACACCCTGCTGCTGCACTTTCTGCTTCACTCAAGAGTCCTGACTTTATTGCTTATCCAAAACACAAGTAATTTCAATAATTAAAACTGAAACAATGCAGTACGGAAAAGGCACAAAGGTTCGGTGTCTTTAACTGTCCACATCCCCAGCACCTCTGTTTCTACACACAGCTAATTTCTGACCTTTCTACCAAACAAACAAAAAATTTCTTTTCCATCATATCAGAGAATTCCAGAATAGTTTGTGTTGGAAGGGACCTTAAAGGCCATCCAGTTTCAATTCCTCTGCCATGGGCTGGGACACCTTCTACTATCCCAGGCTGCTCCAAGGCCCATCCAACCTGGCCTTGGACACTTCCAGGGATCCAGGGGCAGCCACAGCTTCTCTGGGCACCCTGTGCCAGGGCCTCCCCACCCTCACAGGGAAGAATTTCTTCCCAATATCCCATCTAAGGCAAAATAAAGGTAAAAACTCCCTGGCAGTGGGAAGCCATTCCCCCTTGTCCTGTCACTCCAGACCCTTGTCCAAAGTCCTTCTCCAGCTTTCTTGGAGCCCCTTCAGATACTGAGAGAACACAATTAGGTCACCCCAAGCATTCTCTTCCCCAGGCTGCACAGTCCCAAATTTCATCATGGCAGAGGTACTCCAATCCCTTAGATCACCTTGGTGGCCTCCTCTGGACTTGCTCCAACAGGTCAATGTCCTTCCAGAGGTGGGCCCCCCAGAGGTGGGTGCAGTATATATACATAAATATGGGGGTTTTGTGTGTGTATGCGTGCGTGTATATAAGAAAACTCAAACATGCACACAAACCTTTGTAAGAGGTGACTTTTCCCTGTTAGAGGTCACCACCCATTTTCACACTCCTACCTGCACATTTGGAACCAGGCTGCAAAGAGACACGTGGCACCACCTGCTGCCACAAGCAGGGGAAGTGACAAGAAGGGACAAGACTCCACTTTCACAGACTAGAAGATGACAGCTCTACCCTCTGTAATTCCTACTCCCAACCAACTAAGGTACAATTAGGAAGGGCCATATCAGGCTGAGTCTCCGTTCTATACACTCAATCATTTAATAAATCCTCAGCAACTGTAACAAAAAACATGCTTGAGATGTGATTGGTGATTTTGAAACCTAAAAGAGGGAGTGGGTGGTTATCTCTACCAGACTCTGCACTATGTGCTTCACAGCTATCCACAAAGACCTCTGAGTTTCTGTAACACCCACGAAATCAAAATTTTCAGCCATCCAGGCAGTGTTTGAAGCCTTTACACGACAAGGAAGAAGTTTAGAGACCAAAACCAGAAGAAGAATGTCATTACATATGAAAGCCAGCTGTTGCTGTTGGAAGGATGCAGTGTCAGGACAAAGTACACTTTTGAGATAAAATCTGATAACAAGGTGTAACTCTCACACTCAACTAATATACCAGATAATCTGCACCACTTTCTCCTCTTGGCCTGAGCAGGACAATTAGAATTACCCTTTCACTACACTATAATATCATCTTTTTCTTTAATCATTCTCTGGATGAAGGTTGAGGAAGTCCTTCAAAGCAGACTTCTTATCCAACCAAGATAAACAACAGTTGGGAAAGCTTCTTTTTATTCAGACCCTTCACCATGACAAACTCTGCAGACTCAAAAATTACACCTATTGACGGTTTTGTCAGCACATATTTTCCAAATATGCACTACAAAGCTCTGTCTCTCAGAGGTCTCCTTCTCATAACAAGGCCAGCAGTTTCAAAAGCTCACATTATGTCTTCCCTTCTGTCTACAGCAGCATGTTGGCATAGCTGAGAGCAAAAATAGTCACAACCATTTAAGCCAGCATTTTATACCATGTACACCAAACTAACTGGGCCACACATCATCAGTTCACTTCTCTAGTGTGTGGTACTGGGACTCTACAATGACAACACACATGGGCATGCCAAGGACGAAAACAGAAGATGAATTGGTATGGATTTCATTGCAGGTGGGTCACTGAAAGCACCAGAATCCCTTTTGGGGCAGTTCACAGACCTTTTACTGCCACAGTTCACTGCCATTGTCCTACTTTAGTTCAAGCCAGTGCCTTGTATGACAATTCTCCCATCTGTTACTACCTGGAGATATTAAACAATTTGCTGTAGACATCATTAAACTATGCCTAAGCACAGTGCCACTTAGGACTAACTGGAAGGGCTGAGAGCTTTCTCCACAAGATGATCACTCTTTCTTCCATCACTTTTGAGGCCCTGGTGACACCACACCACCTGCAGAGCACCTCAGAGGAACACCAAGGGAAAAACTCGCTTTTCCACAACTGTGTTCACATGTTAGATGAAATGTCATGACAATTAGTGACCACCCTGGCCAAGTTTCTGGTCTGGAAGTGTTTCAGCCCTGAAGAGTTCAGCCAAGTACTTTGCAGCCTGTAATGGGCTGTGCAGCAGAACCAGACAGAGACCAGTTGTTCTTTTCTTACTGACCCATCCTCTGGATTGCCTTCCACATCACCTCAGACATATCAGTAAGGACTAATCTACATGGATCAACAAATCATTCCTCAGCCTGTCTCATCACTGATTAACAAGTTCTCTACCCAGTCACAAAGAGCATAAGTTTGTTTCTCAGATAGTAAAATCAAGCCAATTTCAGCAGTTGTAGTCAGGTGCTGTTCTGTACTAACACCCCACCAGTACCACCGATGGTAGAAAAAAATGAAAAGAGTGAAATCAAAAAATTTGGTCAATCCACCAACTTTCATTAGCAAATGATAAAAGAATCAAGTCAAGGTGAACAGGAATTGCTGGATAAGCAGAGATCTGATCCACACGATGAGCACAAAGATTGAACAACACAGCCATACCTGTACATACCACTTACCAGAACTACTTTCTTACTCCAGGCTCACTTACTGTTAAAATTGACCCGAAAGCAAAGGAGAAATACTGTTCTTCAACAGCAATGAATGAAGATACTTCAAAAATGGTCAGAATGCACCTCGTTCTACTGGCAGAGATGGAATGGCAAAGGCACTCAGCAGTAGCAGTACCTTGCAAAACCAACTTGACAAACTGATTTCTGTGCTACAGATACTTGTACACTCTGTGGTTGGGGTTTTACACTTCCAACCTTAAATAATTCTGTCCCCCATAATCGTGCTCTAGCACTTCTCCCAGAAGGAAATCTGAGCTTCTCAGATTGTTCCCCTTTGGAGTATCTTTCAAGAGCCCTTCTACACACAGTGCAACTACTAATTACCGTGGCCTTTAAAAAGCTCAAAGTCCACCAGCCTTAGACCGTGACCTGGAATTAAACCCTCAGTATTAACCAATTCTTTAAAACAGGCCTGGGTACTTATGTACAGGAAAATCTTCTGCTAACAGAAAAAAACAAGAGGCCGCAATCCCTTTTTGCAATCATCTACTTTGACTTTCATAATTATATCTCTATTTTAACTTGGCTCTCATGGTGAAGGTGGCAATTAGAACAAGTAAATTAAGCACAGCATATGTTCATACCTGCACACACACACAGATGCACTCACTCAGCAGCTTCTCTCAGTCTGACTAGTGAACTTGTCCAAGCACGCCCTCCCTGCCCAGAAGGTTCAGTCTGTAGCCAGCAGCAGTTCTGAAGCCACAGCACAAAAATCAAGAGCATACACAAGCTACAAACTGCAACAAAATAGAGATCCTGAGCCACAGCACCGGAACAAAAGTCCAGGCAAAATCTGGCAACTGTGTCTCCCGTGTTCTTATCCACAGGTAAAAGCTAAGACAGACAATCCCTTGTTGCCCCCACGTGGTACATTGATCCTATTGCACAAAAGCACAAATAGGCTCAGAATTCCTCTAAATTTGCTTTAAATTGAATCCTAAGGTTTTTTGATAGGTGTTAGTTCTGTGACTGTAACAGCCTAAACATTAAGCAGCTACCAAATAGTCTTTTCTGCAATTACATTGATTTATTCCTCTCTTACACCTAATGATGTCTGCCCAGTGAGGGCAGATGTCTGAAGCAGCAAGGGCTGACAACGGGCCCCCCAAAAAACTGGGAGTGCCAGAAAGCTCACCCTGCCTTTTTTTTTTTTTTTTAATCTCATTGAGGTTCGTCTCATTTCCCTGCCCATCAAATCAGCCTGGGTTTTGTTACCTCAGAGAAGTTGCACAAGGGTTCAATTCAGTCATGACTTGTACCATGCCTCAAAAATTACATGAAAAATGTCTGTGTGTGTTTGGGGGGGCTGGGGAACAAGACACCCTCAAACAAAAAACACTACTCCCCCACAACCTGAAATTCTGACAAGAAGATCACCTCATCCTCACACACCGATCAACTTTAGTCAACACAAATACACAAAAGCCCAGTTAAATATAAAGGAGAAAAAGGCCTAGTTCGATTCCATGGACAGGACACTTCAGACTAAAATGACAAATTTAGGATGTCCAAACACTAGACACAGATAAACTCAGCAATTATTTTACTGCCAGATAAACCACAGTTGAGGCTGTTGGGGACACCAACTCTGCTGCATTAAGTTCTTTCAGAATGAGGCAGCCAAACACAGATTGCTGGCAAAACAAACTGGCAGATTCCCCACTCTGCCCCCAACCAAAAGGACTTCCAGCTGTTGGTGCCAGGACACAGAGCATGGCAGTCCCACTGCTGCCAAGACACAGCCCCTGAGCTGAGCCCAGCTGTCAGACACACGGACAACCATCCCTGCCATGCAGTGTTTCCATGTTTCAAAGCAGCCTGAGACTATTTGCTGGGCAGGAAAGGAAGATTCAAACCACTTTTCTTGCTCTGGGTACAAACTTTCAAAGAGACTGAAATATTCCTGGAGAGCCAAATCACATGTTCTCTGCAGGGGAGAAGCTCTAAAGTCAGAGCAAGTACCCCTACAGGAGCAGCTCAACTTAGGTTTTAGGCTCTCCTTTATGGAGAAGCTTCATAAAAGTAAAAATAAATCAAAAACTTTAAAATAACTGGGGAATTGGAAACTTCAAGGCACAGGAGTGAGCATGTTCTGAACAAAGCCTTTTACTGTCAGTGCCTTTCTTTTTTTTAATAAATATGCTATTGAAGCAGCACAGGATCTGTTTTAATGAGTGAGTGTTTTGCATTAGCTCTCAGGGTGTGTATATTTACCTATTCTATAGAATACACTGAGTTACCTTCACAACACTTGTAAGCTCCTATGCTTCCTACATGGGTTTTTTCCCATGAATTTTTGGCTTCTGCTTATAAAAATGAGGTGACTTCTCATTACCCCACCAGCTTCAAATTGTTTGTCAATAAAAAACAAGGGGACAGCCAGCCTGAGGCACTTTATGCATGAGATGTCTCAACATGGTGAAGTTGCTAATGGAAGGCATGTTGTATAACTCAGATCTCCCTGACTTTTTGCCATGTCTTCCTGGATGTGACTTAACAGGGCTGAGCAGAAATTTCTATCTGGCAACGCAGATCACTCGTGGAACGCAGCCTTAAACCTGACACCATTTACATCCCCACAGACGAAATGTGCAAAGCTGAGAGCCAGGGAGGGCTGGGATAGAGCAAAAACAACCAGCTCTATCAGTTGTACAAAAGTGTTTACAGTGGGTTTCAAAGGAGCAGGATAAGCCCCAGGCTTGGGAGAGAGAGTAGAGCTCCTCATTCTTTTCCTATCTAGGAGTTCAGTGTTTCCTACAGCAATGAGAGTGCTGCACTGCTTTCTCCGTGGGACTGCTCCTTAAAGCCAGGCAGGATGGCTGAGGGGCTGTGTCTGCTCTCACCAGGGTTGTTCCCAAAATCGTGTTGTTCTCTGAGGTAGCTGGACACCTCCTCTGCCTTGCTGGACTGACAGGCTCTCATTCCTGTGGGTGGGAATGAAATTCATTTGCCTTCTGCATTTCAAGCACCGAAACTAAACTTGCAAACACACAGCTACATCAGATCTCGCCTTGCTAAATGCTCCAGAAACTCCACAAGGCACCTGAAACTTGGGCACACCCTGCCGTGGCTATGAGCCAGGCCGGGGTGATCCCATCGTGTCTGGGCTGCACAGGCAGTGTGGCTGGCCATCACACCACTCCTTTAGACAAAGCTCTTCCTCCTCATACTCCCTCCATTCCCAGTTTCTGGGCTTGACCCATAATGACATCAAATGTAACTTCACTGCACATGTTCTCACCTGCTCACTGTGACAGCAGCATGGTTTCAGCACCCTTCAAGCCTTCGTATGAAAGGACACACGAGCAGGTGACAGCACCTCCCATTTTTTGGATTATGAAGAGATTCTTTAGGAAACAACTACACACCAAGGGCTGCTCCAGCACAGGGACAACACCTGCTTCACTGGTAAACTGGCCTGCATTGCCAGCCACATGCCCATCGGGCTGTCCAAAGGAACAGCAGGACAGGATGTACAGCAGCCCAGAGCCTCGTCCAGCATCTCCAGGAAGAGGTGGCAGACATGGTAGGAACAGGGCTTTAAGACAACAAGCTGCTAATCGAACTTTATCTCTCCTGAGAAATTGCCCTTGGGAATCGTGGGCTGTGGGAAAATCTCTACAGCAAGCTGAGTTATGAAGTGTTTTAATCACAGCTTTCATGCACTGCAGGAATCCTTTAAGCATTTCTTTCTGGCTTTCTCTGACAGCAGGAGCCCCGTGTTAAGCTCTTTGTGCTCTATTCCATACACAGCGGTGAGAGAAAACAGCAAATAAGGAAGAGCACATAATTCCAGGGAGTCCTTTGCACTGAATTCCAGTACAATGTCCTTCCAAGCAATAGTTTCAACTCTTCCCAAAACCTCTATAGATTATATTCTTGCACATTCCAAGCAATTAACCACCTCATTTGTCCTCTATTTCAGACATTTCCCTAAAGCATGTAGCATTTCAGGATCTATTACAAAGTGCCCAGAAAAATGCAGGAAAAGTTTTTTCTTAACTCAGATGTCGTGAAAGAGGTGTTTAAAAATATTTTGTTCACTTTCTTTTTCTTTTTTGTAACCACTAAATCTGTGTAACAAGCTAGCAAAATCCTGATGGAAACCCTTCTTCAGGGCTCAGAAACAGATAAAGCAACTAGAACACCACAGAGAAGCCAATGAAATGGACACACGAGGTGTGCTTAGCCTTGTCCAAATACTCAGAAAGATCCAGGCAATATTTGGCAGTGTGGGGCAGGAGAGATGCCTGAAAACAAGGCAATTCTCTGCACTCATGCTGCCTACTGAGATAGAAACAGCAAAGGACTCAACTGACATCAAAGTTACAATCCATGAATCTGAACTTAATTTCTTCCAGTCTTGGGAGGATTTCCTACTAAATGCCTCCTGAATATAGTTGGGATTGGTAGCATTTGTTAATGAAATGCCAAACATTCCCTTCCACTCACATCACAGGACAGCTTTCTCCTCAGTCGATTACTCTGCGGTCATTAGTGTGTGTGAAGACAGAGGAGTGACTAATTCATCCACAGGAGTCACACAAATGGAAAGCCTGGGAGCAAGCAGTGTCAATTTGATCTCCAGCCCAGCCATCCTAACACTCAAAACTACCTGAAAAGGGCACACCACAGGCTCTGAATGATCTTTTTCCTCATTCCTTTCTGAAGAGCCATGATGGCCAGGGAATGAACTCGAACTACTCTCCTCAGAAAAGAGAACATTTGGGCATACAAGCCACCATCACTCTAACCAGGACAAGTGGAACCTACAAAAATGCTACCCCAAAAGTATATGTGAAATACAAGAAAAATGCTGGGAGCTTGCAGGATCCCAAATGGAAGGAGCAAAGAAAGGGAAGGAGTCTAAAGACAGCCACGGTGCCTGCTGCTCTCTTTCCCCCTCCTCGGCAGAGGGTGCTCTCCAATGACCAGCAGTGTCCAGTAAATAAAAGCCAGGGCTCAGCACACTGCAGTAAGTCGCTCCTCTCTGGAGTTGCCACAGCATTCTCCTTGCAAATATTCTGTCACTTTAACAGGCTCCTGTACTTCTTCAGTGGTGAACTTCCAGACCATCGTAGCAGAGAATTTCCCCAAAACCTGGCCCGTTTTCTCCCATGCTATGCACGTCTATTCACCCTTGGGGGCAGATCTCTGAATGACCTCCCTGGAAATCTCTGCCCTGACTCTATGGAGCCCACTGAGTAGACCTGGCAGACTTAGCAACAAGAACCTGCTTTCCTTATACAAAGGGGATTCAAAACTCTCAAAAGCTGTTTAACAGGCCTGAGGGAGGAAAAAAGGGGTGAAAAGCTGGGGAAAATCATCCTTCCTTTCTCTCCCTAGATAACAACACTGAACACTCACTAAGTGACCCTCATTGCCCTTGATGTTATCATGTCATAAACTGGCATCTCACAGTACAGCAACAAAGCAATCCTGATTGCTCTCCCTGCTCTGAGAAAACTCCCCACGAGCAGCATCCATGGCAATACATACAGAGTTAGGCACCTCACCCACATGAACACACCAAGCAACATTGTGACCAGTAGCTCTGTAGCGAATACAGAAAACGCTTGGATCAAAACTGTTTCCAACCCGTTCTGGGCAGATCTGTTGTTATCTCACCCCTTTGTGCCCCACATTGGGGGGGCAGCCTAATTAAGGCTGTGCTGGTTTAGGGATGGAATTCCCCATTTTAGTGTTCCCACTGAAACTCCAAACCATGCTGCCAATCACTTGCTCCCTCTTCCTCTCTCCCTCTTTTCTGCATCGGGATGGAGAGGAGAACCAAGAACAAAATGTAAAGATCACACACTGTTATAAGAACAATTTACTGGAAACAGCAATGAGATAAGAAAAGGAACAGTAATGGCAAACATATTAATAACAAAAGGGTACAAAAGAGAGAGTGATTCACATGCAAAAATCCTTACCATGGAGCCCAACCCCACTCACTGCCATTCCAACCCTGCCTTTCCTGGCTGCTGCAAAATTAACCTCATCTTGGCTGGAACAGGACAATATTTCAAACACATCACCAACAAATTAATATTGATTACAATAAAGAATCACAACAAACACAAAATAGTTTTTTAGCAATTTTTATTACAGTTTTGGCTAATTGTAGTACATAGAATATAACAGGGTTTTGTACCAAGATCAAGTAATTTTTGCTATCAACTATAAAGCTCTGCAAATTCAAAAGTATTTTTACTCCTAAAATAAAAACCGTCACAACACAGTAACAAAAAAAGAACTGTGGCCAGTTCAGCAAGCCACCAAACAGAAGCTACCTTTTGTCCCCAAGTCTTTCTGCTGCTCATATCTTTCTTTTACTGGCAGCTTTTCTGAGAAAAGCAGTCTTGCTTTTTATGCCTTAGCACAAACCCATGAACTTCAAGACCATCCCAAGAAAAGTGAAGGGGAAACAGACCTTCATAGACATCAGGCACACTATGAACAATTGCCCCAAGGGCTTGGGGAGAAGCAGCAATTAATTACCTGTCTTGAGTATTGCAGCTAAAATGGCTAGTGCCACAAACTTGTTTTTTCCCTTTAAATACCAAAACAGCATACAAAAATATTTCTCCTGCTGAATATTTAGATCAATCTTTTTTTGCTTAGGAATCAAATTAAATGCTTTATCCTGATCAAATATTTTAATAGATATGTAAATATTCCAAAGAATCACACATTGCCTGAAATAATTTCACAGATGGTGACCAAACAGTGCTAAACAAATGGACAATCTGCTCCTGTTCCCATGCTAAAAGTACAGGAAAAAAAACCTATCAACCCAATATACACAGTGAGAGTGACAAGTACAACCAGGCCCCTGTGCAGACATTTTATATTTCACAGTTTTTCTTCAAGTACAGGCTCATGGTAATAGAAATAAATAAGGTGGTGTGGAGTGTTCTCTGACAGTGCTGCTACATTACTTTGGTCCTACACTTTCTTTTGAAAAAGTAACTCAAGAATTTAGAAGCACAAGTTTTTGCATCCAAGTTTTATATGTAAAGACTTGACAAAATGGGACTTAACTCTTCTGTGCATCTCAGCATACAAAAAGGTTCTCATTTTCACTTTTGCCAAAGTCAGGGAAGGTCAAATGAGTTGTGTCAGACTTTTATAGCAATTACTTTTGAAAAGAGAGCTGGAGGTCCCCAGCAAAGGCTATGATGCAGGGTTTTACTTCACATTTTTAGAAAGATTCAAACATAAAACAGTAGTTTCCAGCAGGTAAAAATTTCAGTTGATTAAACGGTTTATATTTAATCTAGCCACTGAAGTACCACTGGAATTATACATTAGCTGTAGAAATTCTATTATTTTTTTTCAAAGAAACATTAACAAAATTATAAAAGTTACAGTTTCACCTGAGCTCAAAGAGCAGAAAGAAATTGCAATTCTATCTATCTGTTTATTAGCTGCTCAGATAAGGATGTTTTGTGACAGATCAGATGAAGAAATCTGATTGCTGGCTTTATCAGAAGCAGGAGACAACCCAAGGTGTGTCACTGCTTTCCCTGTCAGCCACCACCTGGGCAGTTGTGTGCTGCAGTGTGATTACTTACTGCAAACACAATAGAAGGCATGATCTGCAGCACGAGTCCAGCAAGATAAGAACAATCTCCTTTGCTATCAGTATTAAGAAGGTGACCTTGGCCTAATAAAAAAAATCAGAGTTGCTCCTGAAGTAGTACTGCTGACTCCATCCTGGAGCAAGAAGTTAAAATACAGTTTGCATTGATCCTGTCAGGAACAGATCACTTTTAAAAAGAGAAGCGTGCTAATATATATTTTTAGATATTTATATTTTTACTACATGTAACAATTTACAATGCCCTAAAAATAGTATGAAAATACTTAGTAGGAATTATAGAATTTCTTATGCTTTTGGATATAGGAAACACCCATGCATAGAAAACTACTCTTTGGAGTTTACCTCATTCCACAAAATCAGCCTTATTCAAGTTTATTCGGCTACAATAATGCCAGATAACAGCAGGAGTGATTTGTGATGGCCTATAAGAAACTATGCAAAATTAGCTGCAATAGAGTAAGAGATTTTAGGAAAATAATAACCCTCTAGGTTAAATCTAAAGGACATAATGCCTGTCATGTAACATACAGTATGCCTCTCACAGAGGCATTTCCTCTTCTTTTTTTTTGCTATGACACAAGACATGCTTGAATTTTCATTTGATATTTTGCAGAGGCCAAGGAAATCCTCTGCTGTGAGCAGAGACAGGGAAAGGGCTGCTGGTCTTGCACACACATGTAAACACTGCAATATATATAAAAGTAACCTTGCAGGGGTGCAGCCTTAGTGAGGTGACTGTTACCTGGCACTGAACAAGGTATCACTGACAGCTGTTTATTTCTAAATGGAATACAAAGTTAAAAGCAGGGAGCTAATAAGGTATATTAAAAAAATATTATTATCTAATGCTTATCAGGCTAAAAAACTTTCAATGACTATTCTGTATCCCTAATATAACAGGAAATTTAAAATAACCCCAATACAAGAAGGAGTAAAGAAAACAAAAGTCAAATGTGTATAATATATAAAAATAGCAACTGACTACATGTTATGAAATACCTCTCACAAGATGTTACCACAAAACATTCCCACATTAAGCTCTACAGCAACCTCCAGATCACATGGAAGCAAGAGGCATCCTTTCTGCCTCCACCACTGCAATCCAACTCCAGAAGGTCTCCTGTGAGTCAGGGGATAAAGTCATCTAAAAACAAGACAGGAAAATATCATTTCAGATCAGTGGTCTTCCCTCACTAAGAAACCTGAAAAAACTGCACACATTTTATAAGTCACAAGGAAACAGTGACATCATCATGAGCTTGAGAAACCTGTTTAAACTATTTCAAAGACTTCCTCCATAATTCTTGCCAGTATATATTGTATTGACTTTCTGGAAAATTTTCATATATACACACACACACACACAACACCACACTGTTTAGTTTGACTCCAAGCTATTTAACTTTGCAAACAGCAGTTAATCCTTAAAAATTAAAAGTAAGACTGATACCTATGGAAACCCATCTTGTAAACATTTTTCCAAAACTTCTTAATACCAAGCACATTAGAGAGCAGCTAAAGGAGAAGCCCTTTAAGTGGCTATTTGAACATCTTACCCAAGACTTCACACATGGTGTCCTTGAACTGCACTGCTGTCACCTTCTCCACTTTGCATCTGCATCTGCATCTGTGCCTGCATTCTTGCAATCATCTCCTGCATGCGACGGAGCTGGAAAAGCAGCACAGAAGAATTCTGTAGCCTAAACTCACCTCAGAATATAATTTTTCACTGTCACCACCCTATAACTTATTCCTATTAAAGAGGGATCACATATTTGTATTTCTTTATCTGACATGTAATGATCTCAGTTTATGGCATCTTCTTTTATTGCTCTTCATCCCTGAAGAGATTGGCATTTACTGACTGAAATAAATAGGCTTTATTATTGTATTGTGGGATGGGATTTTTAAGCATCCTTAAGTGGAAGTCTCTGACATTAAATTTATAAAAATTATGGTTCTGAAGCACTGAACAAGAATTTACACTTACTTAAGTTTATCAGAAAAAAAAAAGCAGCTTGTTTATGTCCCTCCAAACTACCCCTGTATCTGACATAAAAAAAAAAATTGTCAGGATTACTCCCCAACTCCCTTGCTATCAATGACTAGGTGGAAGCAAGTATTACAGGCAAACCATCCAGTGAGACAAAAGCATAATTAAACTTGGTTGAAGCTCAATTTAAGAGTATTGCATTTAAACATATTAAACATTTAAACACAAGGAAAGTACATAACTCACCTACCAAGAATAATTGAACCATGTTGCACATACATTACTTAAATCCTTTTGTTGCACCCAGCTCTGACAGGTGGCAAGTCAACCTCACTATGGAAATAATTTTGGGTGCCTTTGTGCATTTACACTGTAAGCTCAAACTAAACTGTTAAGCTTAACAATAAAGCTAAACCTGTAGAATGTTTACACTATACTTGTTTTTCATATTGCTTGAAACAACAACCCTTTTCATTTTCACTTGGTTATGTTTTGGGACTTGGGTCCCCACTAAGATCACTGGTAGAAGTCTGAGCATCTGCTTGTGCTAGGGCAGGCTAAGGAGTTCATCTAACTCAGCCTTCTCCCCAGCACCAGCTCTTAGGAAGTGCATGGAAGAGCCTGACAGCCAGGTGCCCACTCCCAGTTCTTATCCACACGTGCTCAAAATCTAGAATCTGTCCCTTTGGAACTTGCCAAACCAAAAAATTCTACCTCGGCATTTAGTGAGCACATTCACAGAGAAAGCAAACTGTCCTATCTCAGCATTTTTGGCCTTACCTGCTCAAAAACACCTTGCCATGTACAAATTTCATGCTAATGAATACAAAAATCTACAGACTATGTTAGATGTATCTTTTTGAATTGAAACCAGCCATCTATCAATCCCATTAATCATGACCTCTTGCTTGTGTAATAGATTGCCATTGATCCTGCCATCTGTGATCATGTTAGTCCCTTTCTCTCCTGTCATCTACTTCTCAACAAGGCTATTAATCTTATCTACCCTAGCACAGGACCTGCTTCAGGTCTCCACCTCAGCCTTTCTGCCCACGTTTTGGTTTTCGTTGCACTTTTTCTAGCCTTTTTCTTGCCTATCTATAACCTTTTTGGGTTAGAGGAACAACAAAAGCCACATTAGAGCTATGCATTATGAATTTATCCTAGTGGCAGAATGAGAATTTCTGTTTCATTTTTTATTTCTGACCATTTCTACCATCATTCCCTCTTTTGCTGCAGGGCTGAACTGGCTTTGTCCCAGTCTGCAGTTGTTAACTGTAGAACCCTTACCCCCATGAGGATAGTTCTCCTTGCCCCTGCAGTGTGTGTTACCTCCATCACTGATCACTACAGTGGAATCACATTTTACCAGATTCCACTTGTTCCAAAAAATCCCTATCCTGAGTCTCCTCTCACCTTTTCTCATTCTGTTTTCTTAGTGAACCTTAAATAACTTTATATTGGCATATAACTGTTTTTCTTTTATGAATTACCAAGATCATATAAATATTTGTGCTAAAGTAGCAGCAAAAGAAAAAAAATTCCCCCATTACAAGAATATAAAATTCTTTCATCTTACTTCTGCTTCCTTCTCAAGCAGAATCTGGTCTTTATTTACTTCTTCGTCTTCTATTTTCCTAAAATAATATTAATATTGTTAGAAACATTAAATCATTAAGGTTGGAAAAGCCCTCTAAGATTGCTGAGTCCAAGCATTAACCCAGCATTGTGTTCACCACTAAACCATGTCCCCAAGTGCCACATCCACAAGCAGTTTGAACACTTCCAGGGATGGCAGCTCCACCACTGCCCTTGGGCAGCCTGTGCCAGTGCCTGAACACCCTTTCTGTGAAGAAATTTCTCCTAATATTCAATCTAAACCTCCCTGGTGCAACTTGAGGCCATTTCCTGTTGTCCCATCCCTTGTTACTTAGGAGAAGCAATTGATTCCCACATGGCTTTATTCAAGATCACCTAGCACTTTGCTAAAAGCTTTCTCCTACTCCATGTCACAACAGGGAAGATCTACTAATCAAGCAAGTGCCATCAAATATGCAAAGCAAACAAACTGGTGTTTGTTAAAAGGTTAACAGAGAAATAGATTGTAAAAAATCTGCTGTGCCCCAAAACCTCTGAGATCATTAGAGAGTACAGTCAGCAAGCACCTACTGCCAAGCACTCCTGGGAGCAGAAGTGCAAGCTTGAAATAAATTCACATTAAACCTACCCTCACTTGTAGTAAACCTAACTACGTTCTAGCACCATTTCAGAAATGTGAAAGCAAAGGTATATGGGCCACTTAACTTGGCAAGATACAAAAACATGTTTTAATTTCACATACTCAACTTAACAGCGACTTGAAATCCTCTAAAAATTGGATGACCTTAGGTCACATTACTTCTAAGGCCTTTGTACATACCTGTTGGATAAGAGGTGCCAGAACTTGGAAAATTTGGGGACTTTTACCTTGAATTTCAGAAAGCAGGACTTAACGTCAGGAGAGAAGAGCATTTTATCTTGCCTGTAGGCCAATGCTACAGGCAGGAACAAACTCCTTTTGCTAGAAACTGACCAGACGTGTGACAAAATCTCTGTCAACAGCAGGATGGGGAAACTTTTGCAAAATGCCCCAAAGCCCCCAAAATGTGCGATTTGGAACCCTCTAGTGGCTATAAGAAGAGATGCAGCTGAAAGACCTAAACCGGGAAACATGTGATTTCCCACGAGAACTCACCAACTCATCTTTACAGACCCTGCTATTGTACTTAAAAATGGGGTGTTTTGCCCAGTTCTCTTTCCAGGAAAGCTGTGCCCTACCCACCCCGCCCCAAAACAGGGCTGACAGCCATTGCCCTGTGACTGCTATGCAGAGAAAATTATTTATGTATGTCATATTCAATAAAGCACCGCAAAAAAATTCAATCATCTCTTCCTAAAGACCCAATCCAAATATTCCGGTTGTTGATTCTGAAAAAAACCCACACTCTTTTCAACATCAGCTCTGATCTAATTTGCAGATTTTTTAAGACAACATTTATCATAAACATCTGTCCTACTTAGTACCTTCAACATTCCAATCCATCTGTGTTCGAGCCTCAGACCAAAGCACAGATCTAACTATTCCCACAATTCCCTAACTCCACAGCTGTTGCTTCAGATTTACCAAATATTTTTTGTTACACTCTTTGTAAGCTTGTCGATAGAACTTGGTGTTGACTGGAGTTACAGAGCTGCCCTTGATCTACCAAATCCTAGCAATGCAATGGTAGGTGAGACACAGAGAGCAAAATATAAATTCAGAAGAGGAAGAAGCAGCATGTAACCATGAGATGACAACCTGCTGCCTCGTTTGAGCCTCTCAGAGCGGAAGTTCTCATAGTGAAGATCCTGGGTCACCTCCTGAAGGTCTTGCATATGGGTGCTGGAGGAAGAAAAGTAATTAAAAGCTAAAACATCCTTATGTCATATCAGTTTGCTTAAGCAAATCTCGTATTCAGCACTGCCTTGGATCAATGTGCTCAGCATGACACCCAGTTAGCATAGTAATTTAAAAGCTAATTTCAGTTAAGTTGGTGCAATAAAGGACACGGAGAGATCACCTCAGCTCTGAGACTTCCCTGACAGAAGCTGGGCAAGGCCTCTGATGAATCTGAGCAGGCGAAACAGAGTAGCAAAGACCAGGAGAAAAACAACTAGTGGACTTTTCAAGACTGCTCCTTTGCGACTGTATCTACTTATAGATACATTGAAATAAGCACAACCTGGTTTATATTCCCGGGGATCTGAGTAGCAATACACCACAGCGTTTGACAGAAGAATTAGACAAATCATTATTTTCACAGAATCACTAATTCAGATCAGAGACAACCTATGGGGCCTGTGTGGTCCAATCCCTGACTAGGCCTAGCTCAGCTAGATCAAGGCTGCTCATGGCCTTCCCCACACAAATTCTGAATGGCTCCAGGGATTACACAACTGCTGCAACCCCCCAGTACAGTGCTTGATTATCTAGGTGATTGTTTGCTAAACTACTATTTAACTGGAATTTTCTGACTTACATTAACATGGTCCTCAGCTTCAGGAAGTCATTATGCTCTGGATTCTCCACTTCAACTACACCCCACGGGTAGAGCCGACCTCGAACCTTTTTACCTTTTGCTTCAATGAGTTGATTGGACCCCACTACACAAAATGGAATGCTGGCCTGAAAGCCAAATGTGCAAAAGTTACTTATAATGACTCAGGACAAACAACTCCAATAACAACTCTTGTTCTGCTCAGCACTACATATTATGGTAATAAGTTTATAATTCTTTTAATTTAAAGGTGTAAAATAAATAAAAGTAATTGCTGCCACCATCTTCCAAGCTAGGGAAGCCTGGGCAGAGACACGGTGACTCACTCCAGGTTGCATTGCAGGTCTTGTTCCAAAGCCATCTGAGCAGTCTGAAAAAATACAATATATTATCCACATATATAACCTATTAAACCAGTCACACCTTCAAGAGTCTGGTCTGCTCTTTAAAATCTTCATCCTCATCTGATTCAGCATCAGGCAGGTGATAAATCTTGATGCCATGCTCTTCTATTTCATCCAGAATCTGAGATTTGCAATAAAAGAAATCGATATAATATACATGTAGTATCTGTACTTTTAAATCTTAACATAAAATTACTTAATACATAGTCTCTTAAGAAATCTGGATTTATCTTACTGATCAACATTGCTCAACAAGGATTTGGTTTCTTCACGATATTCAACAACTACTTGCCACAGACTTTCAGACAAACAATAGTGTTCACAAAAACACAGTCTTTTGTGGAAACTGTGTTTTGTTAAACCTTTGCAATTTTTTTTGGTAATAATTAAAGCATTGACTCAGAAGTCATAGTTGTTTTCTACAGCTTAACCTCCTTGCTCTTACCTCTGAATTACAACTTGGAGGGTAGGGGTGGGAGTGTTTGAAAAACTGAGATATATACACAACAAATACTTTTTTCTTCGTGACTGCCAGTAATGGCATCTGCAGCAGGAATCCATTTGCCATAGACCCCAAATTTTGCTCTTTAAGAAAGAATAATCATTATTTCTGCAGAATTCTAGCACAGTAAACGTACCTACTAGAGTATATTATATATAAAATCTCTATTTTTTTTCCAGATTGGGTAAGATGGCTACAAGGATTTTCAGAATAACTGACAAAAAATCATAAAGTTTTCAATGCAAGAGTTAAGGCTGGAGCATGCCTTTGAGAAGTTAATTCTAACACTTCTTTCTAAACTTCATAGCTGTTATTATCTCATGATGGTTTGTTGAATTCCACTTCCTCCCAGCAAATACACATCAAGTCCGGCAAGACTGAATGTGTTAAGAGGTCTTGCCTCTGGAAGAAAGAACTGGAATGTTTTAGAAGGAGTGACACAGGGGAAGAAAAACAACCCCAAAATCAGAAACATCTCTGAAAATCCCATTTTTAAACCATCAGAATTCTGACTGGGTTAAAAAAGATATATACATATGCACATTATATATACAGATACTATCTCTGCTTTGGGACTGATTAAACAGGTAACAGCAATTACCATCAGCAAATGTATTTAAATATTTTTCCGAAGTTTCAAAATTCACTCATAATCTAATTGTAAATGTAGCCAGTCTGCCATTTTGCAAAGAACATTCTAAGGACAATTTCTCAGTTAAATACATAATAAAATAATTTACAAGGTATCAAACTACATATTAAATGATGCTACACTGTACATGAGATTGTATTTTCCTCATCTAGAACAGAGTAAGGTTAATGAGAACGCCCCTCTCTTCAGCCACCATACTGCTACAACCAAAGCACAACACATTTCTGCAAGCTAGAAAAACACTTACCCTTTTCTTTAGTCTCTCTCGCTCTTTCAGAGAAAGTGTATCAGCTTTTGCAATCACTGGTACAATATTTACTTTGTTGTGTATGGCCTTCATAAACTCAACATCCAGAGGCTTAAGGCTAAAATTAAAACACAGAAAAATGTTATTTATTTTTACTCTAAATTACCAATTTATTTTCACTCCAGCATAAATATCTCTTTTTACACAGAAAGAAAGAACACAGCCGATTAATGTCAGCAGTTATAGCACTTGCTTAAGTAATGGCAACCTGCTTCTGAAAATTTAAGTCAACAGACACAAATCAACTCTCTAAAATAAAATAATGAAAAAAAAAAAAGACAGAGAAACACCTACCCATGACCAAATGGTGAAATGAAATAGAAACAGCAATGAACTCGATTATCTATGATATGCCTCCTGTTTAATCCACTCTCATCATGCAGGTATCGCTCAAATTGCTCATCAATGTAAGAGATTATGGTCTTAAAACTGTAAAACAAACACAGATTTGAGAAATCACCAAACAATCCACAACTTTAGGACTCTTTCAAAGGTAATATTAAACCACTAAGATACCCTGCTGATGAACTAGTCTTCTGATGGATAAAAACTCATTTACTGATTCTATAGAACATGGAAAATAGAAGAGCACATATCTCAAAATTTTAATTCAGTTCTAGAATAACAAACTACTATGCATATTTTACATATATATATATAGTAAGATAAAATATACATAGCCCAACCTCAGTTCTACAACAAATTTCTCCTGGGTTAGTGTTTATATCTTGATTTACATTAACCACACATTTTCAAGATATTTTAAGGTTCTTGTTCCAAACTGATCTAAAATCATAAATGGTTGGCATTGGAAGGGACCTTTAAAGATCACTTAGTTTCAAGCTAGTGTCATGGGCAGGGACACCTTCCATTAGTCCAGGGTGATCTAAGCCTTGTCCAACCTGGCCTTGCACACTTCCAGGGATGGGGCAGCCACAGCTTCTCTGGGAAACCTCTGCCAGTATCTCAACACCATCACTGTAAAAAAGTCTCTGCTACATCCAACCTAAGTCTACTTTCAGTTTCAAACCATTGCCCCTTGCTTTGCTACTACAGGACCTGGTATTAACTCTCTCTCCATGTTTCCTGTGAGCCCCTTTGATATATTTCCAGGCCTCAGTAAGGTCTCCCTGGAGTCTTTTCTGCAGATGGAACCCAAACTCTCCCAGCCTCTCTCTACTGCAGTTCTAGCCCTTGGATCATTTTCATGGTCCTCCTCTGCACCTGCTCCAACAGGTCCATGTCTGTCTTGTGCTAGAGCCCAGAGCTGGGTGCAGGTCTCTCAGGGGCACAGTAGTGGGGCAGAACTCTCTCCCTCAAGCTGCTGGCCACACTACTTTTGATGCAGCTGAGGCAAGGACTGCCTGCTCATATCCAACTTTTTGTCCACTAGAGTCCTGGTTCTGGCCCAGATCAGCAGGAGAGGGCAACTCCAGAGAGGAGCAACTTATTGCAGTGTGCTAAGCCCTGGCTTTTATTTACTGGACACTGCTCATCACTAGACAGCACCCTCAGGGGAGGACAAGGAAAGCAGAGCAACAGACCCCGTGGCCATTCCAGCCGCAGCTGAACCACTGCAACAACCTGTGCCACAAACAGTTGCCCCTACACAGAAGAAGAAATCCAAGACCAAATCAGTTTGCTTAGTGAAGGATGAAGAGGGAGCAGAGTCCTCACAGCAGGAGGAAGAAGCAGGGCCAGAAACGATCACCTGATTGCTATCCCTGGTGAATGTGTGAAAAGATCTCAGCTGCTGTTTGGGGGAGCCCCTGCCAACCTGGCTGCTCCGGAACTGGGATATCGTGGCCCACGGTATGGAACCAGGTGGTGGGGAAGCCAAGCAACTGGGATCCCTGTCCTGGGATGTGGGCATTGACAAGGGGATTGGGAAGAGGACAGAAACTCTCAGCTCTGGTGGTGACTCCTGTCAAGTGTGAGGTAAAGGCATTGTCTCAAGGATGATCTAACAGTGTGACCAGGAAGGTGGAAGGCCATAGAGGAAGGTACCCAGAGAATTAGCTGTGCTGAAGGCAATGTATGGGGTTCAAATAATAATCAATGCCCTGTAGATCCAGATGAGGTGCACTGTACACAATCCATGTGGTGGAAGTTTGTACGGAGAGCACCATTGTTGTACGCCAACTCATTTGGCCTCGTTGTCGAGGAAAGAAGGAGAGCAAACAGTGCTTCAGGTGACCCAGCTCCGGCAATATGAATATCACTATTTTTCTTCCCTACCAACCTGCACCTTAGCTGTGGAAAGACTGTCCAAGATTAAGAACAGATTTGAAGAACTTGAGCAAACTAGAGAGGAAATGTTCCATAACCCACCAGTATGGGCCAGAGTCTCTGCTACTGGGAGCAAACACCACCCTCCTCAAGAGGCAGGATATACACCACGAGCTAACTTGTGGTTTTACCTGCATGACCACAGAGAAGACACGAGGAAGTGGGATGGAAAACCCACCACTGCCTCAGCAGCATGGGTGCCAGAGTTGAGAGGAAGTACAACCACCACAGGAAATTCTTCAAGCATAAACACAGCTCCAGTTTCCAGTGGGCATGTCCTCAGACAGAATAGAAGGGCTGATGTTACTTCTGACCCTCTTGGATGGGACCTACCAGGAGGGGACTTCCAGGTCATATTTACAAGAGGTGTGCAGTGAGTACCATGGCCAGAACCAGCCTCCAGCCAGGTGGAGGACAGGAACAATCCCTATCAGGCTGTGTTGATCTGATGGCCTGGTGCAGCAGAACAAGTGTATCCTGATGCCATTGAGATACGTAGGGGCAGAATTTATCTCTGTTTCTGGGGTGACCAGGGGATCCCAACAGCTGAATGCACTGGAAGCTGAAGTACACCTGGAACTGACTGCCTCAGGATGAAAGCACAGCCTGCCATTTGCCATGGATTCATCCAGACTGCACTGGAAATGTGTAAGGCTTCAGAACACTTACAGTACATCAATGACATCATTGTGTGGAGAAACACAGCAGAGGAAGTTTTTAAGAAAGGGGAAAAGATAATCCAGATCTTCCTGAAGGCTGGTTTTGCCATAAAACAAAGTGAAGTCAAGGGACCTGCCCAGGAAATCCAGTTTTTAGGAGTAAAATGGCAAGATAGGCATCGTCAGGCTTCAACAGATGTGGTCAACAGAACAGTAGCTCTGTCCCCAGTGACCAGCAAGAAGGAAGCTCAGGCTTTCCCAGGTGCTGTGGGTTTTTGTAAGGTGCATATTCCAGAGTACAGTCAGACTGTAAGGCCTCTCTATCATGTGACCCAGAAGAAGAATGATTTCAAGTGGGGTCCTGAACAACAAAAAAGCTTTTGAACAAATTAAACAGGAGATTGTTCATGCAGTAGGCCTTGGGCTCACCGGGACAGGACATGTGGTCTTGAACCTGAATTTCACTTTATCGGGAAGCACTTAATTTCCAAAGTTCTAGGGAAAGCCAGAGGTTACCTTGAGGTTCAAGGGCTTGAGAGATGTGGGAAAAGGGATTACCATTGAAAATTGATTGCCATTGATCTCAAGATTACTTCTCAGTATTTACTATAATGTAAATTCGTGAAAAAACCAACAACAAACAAACAATCAAAATCTAAGATGATAAAAAGCACTTAAAAATTAGGCACAGAATCTGAGAATGCTCAAGTGAATGTGGACAAGATTTAGGGGTGGATTTTCGCTTGCACTGAAGAGTAGGTGATTTATTTTCTCAGAGTATTATTGAGAGTCAAGGTCACTTCACTTAAAGCTCAAGCAAAATGAAACTTAACAAAAAAAAAAAAAGTGCCACAAAATTTACTTCAAGTTGTGTCGAAGTTCTTGATGCCTCTTTACATGTATCTTAATTAATTCATAACACTGAAATCAAGCTTCGTCAAAATTAGAATACAAAAAATCCCACCTGAAATTCAGCATTTCACAGACACACACCACACTTCCACCCCCCAGGACAGATAAGAAATCGATGTCAGTCTCCACAGACAGATCAAGATACATTCTCTGTGCACGTACCAGTCTCGACAATTGATCGCATCCCCATAACCTGGTGTATCTACAACCGTCAGCCGCAGTTTCACTCCCCTCTCCTCAATTTCAACCGTCGAGGCTTCAATCTGCACAGTGCGTTCAATCTTATCTGAAAGACAACAAACTCCATCTTTCAGATCAAATCGTAAGACCACGTCATTTTGAGATAAGCTCCAAAGATTAATTGGCAGACAAAACTGCATAAATATTATTCTGTCGATTACATTCTAAGGCCTGATAATGAAAAGACTCAGTACAAAATTCTTTAGATGTTGTTAGAGGACTATATGAGATTTCATACTTTTCTTAAAAATAACGTAGATATTAGGGCTAAAGGGACTGAGACAAAACCATAGGTAATTGGAGAACAATATAAAATTATACATAATGGATTTTTTTCCTAAGGCTGGAAGTCACATGTAATCATCAGCTAACATGATAAAACCCTTAAAGCAAGTCATTCAACAGGTGGCAAAAAGGGGAAAATTGCATCTTTTATTTTATTACGATATTGTCTTTTGTTGAATTATTGCATGCCTTGATTAACAGAAAAAATAGGGCAAGTGAATGAAGAAGAACAGGAAGTGAAGTTCTCATTCACTAAACATGAATCCAAAGCAAAGGAATTAAGGTGCAAGCAGGTATAAACAATTCATATGTTTACAATTGCAACAGATGAAAAACTAAATAAATTCTCTGATTGTTTTAGTTGATGGTTTATCTTATTGTAGCACAATGACTGTTTTTAAGCAAAAGAAAGAATCAAATTTCTAGGTGCTAATACGAATACACCCAAGGACTAAATAACAAAGACCTGATGGACATCCTGCTGAGTGCAGAGGAAAATGGTTTTATCAAACAGCTCAAGTGTCAGGAAATACATTAGAAACTATTACAGCTAGAAACTATTACAGCTGTTACTAAAATTCAAAGATAAAAGCACTCAACTCCAAAAATCATTGAGCAAAGGTGTATTTACCAGCAGCTCCTGGGATTATCCTTTCTGGGTAGAGATCTGTCAAGAAGAGGCTGTTTATTAATGTAGATTTTCCCAATCCAGATTCACCTGTGATTCAATATAAAGATAAATTCAACATATTTACATAAATAATTTCAAGAGTACTTGGACAGTATTATCTGACTATACATTTTTTCCTATTTCTTTCAAATTAAAAATTTACAACTTATGATTTTGGATTAGCAAAGTTTGAACAAAAAGGTTTAATAACAATTTTTACATCTTGGCTTTGTAATGCACTTTCCCAGAGCTTTCACTGATGATTTGTAATTAATTCTGCTAGTCAAATGGAGTTGTGATCCATTTAGACTTAAGATTTCCCATTTCATGCCTCCTGATTTTTTAAGACATGCTTTTCTGGTATCACTCCAGAATGTGAAATATCACACCCAGTGAGAAGCTATATCCTGTCAAGGCTACATCATCAATTCAAACAATGAAAAATGCATTGCTGAACTTCTGTACAGCCAGGCATCATAAAGTGGGATTTATTTCTGCTTTTTATGCCAATATGGCAAACAAGAACTCAAAGGAAGAGGAATATGGCCACTGGACAATTTTTTAATACTGATTAACTTGGGGATTACAAACTGTACAGTAAATATATTTTTGTTCTAGAGATACTGACGGCCATGAGGCAAGTTCAGAGGACAACAAATTTGTTAAAGATCAAGATTTTAATCAGAACAAATGTTCATAGTGTAAAAAAGATCAGCAACTTGTAATGCTCAGTACTTGAATTCACTGAGATCTTTTTCTAGAATTTTAGTTTTATTTCAGGTGTTGATAGAATTAAATTTAAAAATTAGATGTTAAAAAATGATGGGCCACAGAATCCCCGAGTAACAGACTATTCTGCAATATGAATCTGACAAAAATATCTGAACAAAAGAAAAAAAAAAAAGATGGAAACTGTTTTCAAATAAAGATTTGAGTAGGTGCTGCCATTTTTTAATGCCTTAAAGAATGCAGCTTTCAAGATCAGATTGTGCCAGTGCAGCCTTCACCAGTGAAGGTGACATGCACCCAAAGTAACTCAATGGTCACGTGGAATCATTTTGGCAAAACCAAAAAAAGTATGATTTCATCCAATGCCACATTCCATAGTTTCAGTATGGGTAAATATTACACAAAAACCAAATCAGTTTTCATAGTCACTGCCAACAATTATACTGGCTACAGTAGTTTAGTGACTCTTAAGTGAAATCACTATTTAAATGAAGTCATAGCTTAATAACGAGAATGAACATAAAATTGTTAAGAAATACAAGTGACTGGGATTTCTTTGGGAGCAACACAGCCAAGAAGGCAAATTCTTACAAACTCCAGTTCATATTTTCAGATACCACAGTAAATAATAGCAGGAAAAAAAAACATAACCAAAAGCAATGTGAAAAAGCAACATCATTGATTAGGATTCTGTCAGCACAGGCAGCTTTTAAAGTACTATGCTGCTCAGAAATGAAGAATGATGGCAACTTAATGAAGAATGATAGTTCAAAACAGGCACTGTGACACAGCCCACAAGAGAACATACTTAAACTCCATGCATATTTGAAGAGAAAGAATTCACATTCCAAACTGTTGAAATAATCAACAATTTAAAGCACAGTTTATTTTATCTTACATCAGCTGCCTCCCTCTGCTAGTGTATCTTAAAATACCACTCCAAATTTTCAATGAAATTATTTTTTTCCAAGTTCTCTCCCTGTAGTTTTCATTTATCCCTTAAAATACTGGCAGGCAGCAACTGTAAAATTCCACTTTACTCCAGCATGGGTGGATTAAATGCCTTTTTGTTACTCTAACACCATATCATTTCCCCTCTATTTCTTTTTTACAAGAGGCTAGAAACAACTGTTGGTCTATATAATTTTACACTGCTTTCTTCCAGAACTGTTTTACACGGCACTATTTGCAATTAGAATTCAAAGAGATCTGGAAGTAAGTTTAGCTGCAGCAGAGAAAGCACATCTTTTCTTTCTCAAAACTATTCCCACTTTTAGGATCACTGAACAGTAAATTCTGAAGAGTTACAGTAGACAGCATAATTTAAAGCAGCTACTTATAGTTTGGCTTTACTCTTAGATTTTATAAGATATCTTTTATGGTACCATCCAAATCAAGTCCAATGAAAGATACAACAAACAACTACGATAAAATCCTAGGAAGACAAAGATAAGGCCAAACTCTGTACAACACTGAAGAACAAAATACAGAAGCAGGACAAAAGCAGTGCTAGGGCTGTCATTTGGCAAAACTAATGAAAGGTTTGAGGATAGACTCTCTCTGTAACTACTGAAATCAAAAACAATTAAGAAGTTAAACACCTCCTATCATGGACTATCTCACCTCTCCTGCTCATTCCCACTGTGATCTCTCTTGGGCAAATCTAACACACAAATGGGATTTATTCCTTGTGGTGCCAGGTAATAAAGAGCCTAACTCTATTAGGGTACTTCTTGTGAAAGCCTATTTAAAACCAAGAATTACAGAGTTCAAACACCAAAACTCACAAGTTATGGCTCACAAACAGAGAGACAGAGAAGACACCCAAGCCTGGTTTGGGAGTCTACTTAACTTGCAAGAATAGCAACTGATTTCTCAAAGGATCGAAGTATTTCTTCTGCAGACAGTAGATTTTTCTTTCCATTCCAGATACCAACACAGACTCCCAATGAATTATCAAATATAATAACACTTTAAATTACAACTGCTAACATAAAATTGTGATCAATGTAAAAAGTAACAGCTCACATTAAAACCAACTGGTCCAATTCTCAGTCTTTCGCACTCTTGTAAAAGAGTATTTGGAAGGGTTGAAAAGACTAGAGTTCAGATCCTCTTGAACTACAGAAGCATAAACAACATTTTAAATAGAATGGTCTCCTTAATACCAGTCTCTTAATCAAAACATGCAAGTGAACAAAGATTGTATTCACATGCAAAACCAGTTTAAAACTACATTTTAAATGGAATGCTGGAATCTTGTAAGACAGGGGACAAGAAAGGAAGAAATGATTGCTGGAGTGAACAATAAAATTTCTTCACTTTACCCACAAACTTTTTAATGTATTCAAGCATGGTTTATAATGTGGTAAACAACTGCTGCAAGAATCAATAAAATATAAAAGAAAGCTAAATGCTACAGTACAGGAAAGATTCTGATGCAAGCTGAAGCCTTACAACATTGGAAGTAACATTCATTTTAACTTCAAATTCCCTGTGAGCAAGTATTAATTGTGAGAAAAACTATAAAACACTTCCTTACCAACCACCATAAGAGTAAATTCAAACCCCTTTTTCACAGACTTTCGGTGAACCTGATTGGGAAGGTTTGCAAATCCAACATAGCCGGGAGTTTCTGGATTGGTAAATTGAGCTGGCTGTTGCTAAAAATGAAATTTAAAAAAAATAAAATAAGACAATAATAAACAACCACTCAAAACTTACTAGATTGTATAACTGCTTTCCTCACTTATCTCAAAAGCTTTGAAGCTACGTGACATACAGAGAGGAAACTACTCAGAGGTTCCTACTACTCAACAATTTCACAAAAAAATGCAGAACAACTACATTGCCCTAGAGTTTAAAAAAAAACAAAAAAAGCTTCACTTGTTCAGCTATCCAGCCAAGATCACCTTCAAGTAAAATAGAAACCAAATTCCAAATAACTATTTATTGAAGTATGACAAACTGTGAAATGAGGTCACTGATCACACACTTCGTGAGCAGTCTTCACACACAGTTAAAATAAAATAGTTTTCTATGGACTTGAACAAAAAGATGACCATTTCTGATCCATTTTTAGCACATCCAAAGGAAAACCCTGAGCAACTTGTGAAGTGACAGCCATCTGCTGGAAGTGCTCTTCAGAGAGCTCTTTTAAAGTGTGGGGAAGGGGAATTTACACAATAGTGTTTCAAATGCTCGCTGCTACAGATATGGCAGAGAAATCTTTACATTTCATAGTTCCCTCTTCAAACACATTATTCAAGCACCCTTTATAATTCATTTCACTCCAATAAGCCAACATGAATGTTTTACCCATCATATCAAATGCTGGGGGCCAAGAATTAGATGACTCCCAGCATGACAATGGTATTTTATGTTACAATATTTTAAACAAAGGATTTTATTGGAAAAACAGTTGATTCCATTAGTAAAGAAAGAAATTATACCTAAACCATCATTTTCTTAAATAAGTCCTGCTCAAATCACAGAAAGGAAGTTTCAATGAAGATGTACCAGAGAGCTTGTATACAACTCTGTGACCAAAATTAAATCCTTCCAAGAGTATTAGTCAACTGCAGAGATTTATACGTGCATGAAACTACTTTAATATATGTTTTACATCACTCATCTTTCAATACTATGTCTCCTATAGACAGTAAATTTAGAATACCTTTCACCATCAAACAGATGCAAGTTGCACAATTTGTCATTGAAGATTAATATTTAGAAACAAAACATATGTTTCACACTGTTACATTGGAAGACAGAAATGTTATTCTTACCTTGGACATTTTTAGAGAAGTACAGGAAAAAATCTGAAAAAAATAATAACATTGTTCAGCATATTAAAAATTGTATAAGAAAAAAACTCACCCACACACCAGTGTAATATCCACTGTTGTACACTAAATTGAAAAAGGAGCATCCTTAACTGGATGTCCAGATTCTGAAACAGTGTCAACTTCTTCACAGAGCACAAGTATTTGGCTCTTCTGTACTAACAACAGGCAGAATTTTCAGCTACCATTGCTCCTATAAACACAGTCAGACAATAAATTCAAGCAACATGAATGTGGGATGCTGAAGGCACCAGATGTGTGACAAACCATTCTGAAGCCTTCGAAGTCCACATCCTTTTCGGAAACTAACAAAACCAAAAACCAAACGCCCTGCTAGAAGATACCTTGCTCTTTACAGGAAACAGTTTCTTTAAAGCAAAAAAAAACCCAAACCAAACTCATGTATTATTTTTCTTTTCAAGCCTCTTCCTCCTCAACATTTACGTTCATGCTGGAGTGTTTTGTAAAGAGCTAACAGCTTCAAAACGAAATTTTTTATCCTCCTCTTTTATCCAGATGCTTGCAAACTCAGTCATTCTACCTTGTGTTGCCAATATAAAATTTTCACATGTATCTGCATGTGAAATAAAACAGCCAGGCACAAAAAAAAACCAAACAGAAAAAACCCAACAAATTAAGATTTCTTATCTAACACTTCTATGCAAAAAAGTCTCTTCACAAAGACTCACTAACGACTAACTTGCATGATTTCAAGAGATCATATGATCTACTGTGGCAACACGAAAATGTCAGTGTATGCTGTATCTGCAAGTGATGAGAGCTCAATTCCCTTTTCTAGTCCCTCCCCTGGCTCACCCTCTTACCACAAGGTATCTGTTCCCACTCCCAAAGCCCACAGTCACCTCTTACCTAGCTCACTTGCATTTTAATTCTACAGACTTGAAATTATCGCTACCTGATTCTTTCCATCTTCCAAGCAGATTTTTGTCAGCAAGTTCAGCTTCGTGTGAAATTACACCAAACTGCCTCAGTTTGCAGCACCCTTCAGTCTGTTCCTCCCAGCAAAGAGAGACATCTTGGAATCAAAACAAACTGCCCAGTATTAGACAGCAGAAGCCCAACTTTTTGTGTCAGGCACAAGGTAAAGTTGTTTCAAAGTGGGGATGATTTCCAGGATTTTCTTCTCAAAGCTACTATATAGGTGTATGTTTACACAATTGCAACCTCATTTGGGTTTGATGGGAGGTACACACTGAAGATGTTTAACATTGAAGCAATTTGGTGTCCTTTCTCTTGAAGCTGAAGTTGCTAACAAAAATCCGGCGGCACCCTGGTTACTCACACGAAATAAAAACTGGATAACGTGGTTCTCAAGTGAAATTTCAAGACAAAAATAAATTCTAGTATCTGCAATATCTCCATTTCAGTCCATAACACGATCTACGACCTATGATGTATTTAGCTAGTGAAGAGGTTATCCGTGAGCCTTTTATCTTGTAATATTGCTCCGATAGCAACTCTTCCTTCCAAGAGTGTTTCCTGCCAGTGATGTCATTGATTCCTGCTTAAGCATTCTCCATGAGAGGTTTTCAATGCCAAACAAAACTAGATCCTGCTGGAACACAGAGGAACATTCTTTTAATTTGTGAGACTTGTCTGTCACCCAACTATTTCTCAGAGGCAGGCTAAGAGCAGAGGAAAGTTTCTCACAGCTACTAAGAAACGAAGCAGCGAGCAGAGTTATGCAGACGGCCACAGCTAGATTATATTTTAACATAGAGACCAAGCACACAATCCTTTCACGAATAATCTTTCCCACAGCGTTCCCCTCAGGCCTGAGAGCTCCCACACAGGCAGGAGCACACCCGAACCCGAAGGCCAAGGCCCCGCCCGAGCCCAGAGGGTCGCACGAGGAGCTCAGGGTTGCGGTCGGGGCTAGGGGCTTAGGGTTCCGAAGCAGCCCAGATTTTCCTCAGGAGCTGGTCGGTCATGCTCCTCCGGTTTCAATAGCGCGGCTGGAGTTTTCTAGGAGAGCGTGTTGAGAAGCGACGGCACCACACGCTGCGGGAGGGGCCCCGCTCCGCCGCGGCCCCCGCCCGGGGGTCCCATGGCGGCCCATACAACCACTAGGGCCCGCGCCGGGCGGGCGGCCAGGGCGCCTCATCTCCCCGGCACCGCCCGCAGCACCCATCATCCCGCTCCCTCCTCACCAGCGTCACCCAACCTCTACCGAACCCTTCAGGTTCGAGGGTCCGTCTGCGCGGCTGGAAAGGACAGACCCTTTCCCAGCGCTCCTCCCCGCCGCCTCCCCTCATTCCCGGTCCTTTACCGCCGCGCACAGGGACCCCGAACTCCCCCGAGGCAGGGCCGGGCCCCTCACCTCAGCTCAGCGCAGCGCAGTTCGCGCCTCCCTCAGCCGCCAGCTCCCAGCCCCGCTCCCGCGCGCGTACGGCCGCCTGAGGGGAGGGGAGGGAGCGGCG